>OW203739.1:17366783-17966783 GCA_934045075.1 Yponomeuta sedellus
TGAGACCAATAAAGAAAATCAGCCCGATGAAAGGCAGCAGGTAAGTATCACCTGCTTAATCTATCTAACAGCTTACTAGGTATTTACCTTCTCCTGTCTCTATCGCAAGGTAACCTTAGTTAACCTAACCTGAATTTTAGAAGTGTACTTAATAGTTTTTTCATCCATTTTATACAATAATAGTTAATTTATGTTATAATGTTTAATATTTCAGAGATTCAATGATGCAAAGTGTCTTATCACTAAGCTTACAACCTGTTCTTGAAAATCAAGTTTTATTATTAAAAAACAATACGATACCTTAATCCGCAAAATGGCCAACTCCATAAGAGTATTATAGTATTTACAGGAGACTCTAAAATGTTAATATTTTTTTTTATGAATAGAGAACTGGTCTGATTGACTTATAAAATTTTAGATCCTTGAAACTCTTGAAGAAGGAATTGTAAAGGTATTCAACTTCATAAGGTTTAGCCTTTTTGCACACAGTAACGAGTATATACTCTGCTGGTACATTAATGACTTGGTTCGTCAGCGTTTTCTCCATCATTGCGTGCATACTGTCAACCCCCATTTGAGTGTGCCCAACTTCCAGATATTTTTGGGTAATGGTCACATTGTATATGCATGGCTAAGTTCAGTAATGCATTGCTTAAAACAACGTTTCTATTCTGGTAGGTGCAGCCATCTGTGTACAATGTTATTTCTCTGTTGTCTCCTCCCATTTTCGGTTTAACCGTTATAACAAGAAATTACGTTATTATGGATGCAAATTCATCTGAATTTAGCTACCCTCAGCCTCATCCATAAAAAATAATACCAGTCGCTACACTTCATATCGTATATGCACCAGTTGTGTACACAGAGATTGTTTTTGTAGTAATTGGAGGACACATTAGAACGTGGCGCAGGAAGCACTGCCTGCAGATCAGCTGTGAAGACAAATTCTTAATTTTCTTTGTCAAACTCTTTTTCGGACCTTGCCTCTGTTTTTTTATCTACGTGCTCTTTATGTTCGGCCTTTGAAATATGCCCCTTGTAATTGTTGCAGATTTCACAGAGATCCTTTTTCTGTTTAAACAATGATATTTTTTTATTGTAAGGGTGTTTGAAAATGTTGCGATAGACAGTGGCTTGGTATTTTGAGATTTGCAGTGTTCTATGTAACAGTCGTATAGCTGACGCTTGGAATTGAAATGCGAGTTGCAAATAATTTTGCGTGGTTTTTTTTCGGCAATAATGCGAAGGCATTTTTGGCAGGCCTTCCAGAAAGCTGTTCAAGTCATACACTTCCTTGTCAAATGGCTTTTGTCGAGTTTGTGTATTACGTTCACAGGCATCAGCTTTATCTGTTACAGACTGTTTAATCTTCCAGCTCCATAGGCAAGTTTTACTAATGCAAAACGTGTTAAGGAATAACTTTTTGCAAACTCTTATCATCTCATCATCTTTCTTCAAACAGTAAACCAGAGTGTTTATCCTTTTCGACTTTTCTGGGTCTTTTCGGTCTCTTTGTCTGTCCGTATGTTTTACTTGTATCAGACTTTTTATATAGACTCGTTTTTCAGCCCAAGTCATATTCCAAAACATTTGAAACATTTCTTGTCGTTGTTCGTCTGATATTTTATGGCATTGAATAACGCTGTTTTTCTTTTCTGCGCAAATACACCGGGGTTTCATTTCTTTTTTTGGTTTTCTTATGTCGAATAAATTCCATTTCCATGGTTTTCCCTTCCCTTCTCTCTGTCAGTTTTATTTTTTTCTTCCGCCCAATCTTATTTTTTTACTTGGCATCGTTTCTTTTTACTTCTGTTTCATCGGTTGTTGAATCAGAGTCGCTGTAATCAACTAACTTGGGTGGATTTTCTGGAGTTAATTGACCTTCAACAGAACGATTTTCTTCACGAGACAAAACCAACGTTGTTTCGTTGAGTAAAGATTCTGAGTTACTTATAAAAATGTCTTGGGAATTTACTAGATCCATAAAAATATTGTCGTCAATCCCAGCTGCTTCATCAGAGTGATAAATTTCAGTTGTATCATTTTCTGAGGAGTGGAGTTTTGTTGCGGTATGTCAATTTGCTCTATAACTACATCCTCCATTATCTTATAGGTACTTATCTGGCTATCCTCAATAAAAATTGGTTCAACATCTGTTTCGTTTTGTGTTTCCTGATGAGAGAATACTGTGAAATTGTTAGCATATGAAGCAGAGGGCGTGATAGCGTTGTCATTGTCTTTAATAAATTCTTGATCACATTCTGTGAATTTGTTATTGCAGGAAGTTATGAGCTTAGAAGTATGAGGCTTATAATGCTCATAAGGCTTGGGAAATTTATTGGGACTCTCAAACAGTATAGCGTCAGGGTTATTTTTATAATCTACACCATGCTGAGTTTTATTCAAGCTAAGCAAAATGTTTTTAGCTCTAGCCCTTGACCGTGACATCTAAATGAAAAGATAAAAAGCATTCCTTAAGTCCAATGATAGATAAGTAGAGGTACAATGTGCATTGAAGTCATAAAAATTGTTAATTAGATTGCACGACCACAATTTTTACTTTAAACCGTTAAACAAAACCACAAAAACCAGACAAAAAAAACACCCTTTATGGTGTACAAATAGTGCAAGACAAAATGGCTAACTCCAAGCCAAAAGTATGAGGCTTATAATGCTCATAAGGCTTGGGAAATTTATTGGGACTCTCAAACAATATAGCGTCAGGGTTATTTTTATAATCTACACCATGCTGAGTTTTATTCAAGCTAAGCAAAATGTTTTTAGCTCTAGCCCTTGACCGTGACATCTAAATGAAAAGATAAAAAGCATTCCTTAAGTGCAATGATAGATAAGTAGAGGTACAATGTGCATTGAAGTCATAAAAATTGTTAATTAGATTCCACGACCACAATTTTTACTTTAAACCGTTAAACAAAACCACAAAAACCAGACAAAAAAAACACCCTTTATGGTGTACAAATAGTGCAAGACAAAATGGCTAACTCCAAGCCAACCAGACAGAGAATTACTATGTATTAAATAAAAGGTTATAACAATAAAATAACCTATTTCAGGTGACCATGGAGCAAACAAAGCAAAAACAAGCTGCAGAAAAAAACGGGAACAAAGCCCTTTATGATCCAGTCCTTTATGAACGACTTAAGGAAAAAGACAGACAGCTTTACTTAAAAAAAAAGATGAAAGGGAAGATTGTAAAGCTACCTGAAAGACCGAAAAGGGAACGGAAAGTGCTTAAAGCAAAAAGTCGAGAATCTTCCAAAAACATTATCACAAAAAGAAACAAAAAGCACTCCTTTAAAATGCAATAAATATCCCACCAAACGAAGAAGCTGAACCTATTTCCGATCCATTAAAGTCTCCCTCTAAAACACCTACAAATGACTTGCGGCGTGTCTCTCCTTATCCAGTTGTTACGTGTCCGGCTTTCGTTGCACTGGACCAATTTCAAAATGTTGCAAACTAAACTACGAACCTGTGAATCTTCTACTTCAAAAGCACCAGCAATCGCTGCAATAGACCAATTTGTTGCAAACCATGAAGGTGAGCCTTCAACTTCTAAGGCTCAGGAACCATTACTCTTCTCTTTCAAGCCCATCGTTGAGTGATAGTTCCTACAGCTACCAACTGCGCCTGTGAGGATTTGAACCTCAAACTGATTCGTCCGATTTACCAGGTAGCATAACGTCAACCCCAAAAAGTCTAGCATTCAGAAAGTACAAAAACAGAGTAAACGCAGAAATGAAACTACTACACAACGGCTAAGAGCTATAAAAAGACTATGATACGACTGAGAATCAGCTCAACTTAACTTGCTGCGGAGTCTAGTAGAGAGGAGTCAGTTTCACATACAGAAGACCTTGAGCGTCCAGCTAGGAGTGCAAAAAACATGCAATTAGGACTGAAGTGCAGACGGCGGGCGGTGCAAAAGTTTTATGAAAATGACCAAAATAGCAGCATGAGTCCAGGAAAAATTAATTTCATAACAAAAAAGAAAGCCAAGAAACAGAAACGATATCTTTACGATTCATTGCTAAATCGGCATAAAAAGTTGCAGAGAGATCATCCTGAATACAAAGTCAGTTATTCCTTCTTTTGCAAACTTCGTCCATATTGGGTGCTAGTTCCAAACATGACGGCGAGAGATACCTGCCTGTGTCAAATTGACGGAAATTTCGACCTGCTGGCAAAAAATATTATCTCGGAAAAAACCCCTCTGCGATACTAGAAGCTTTATGTGCAGAATGTACAAATAGTCACCTACTTTATAATGAGTTTGACAATAATAAAGAAATTCATTACAGTGCCTTCTTCTTCAGGTGGTGAAGTGAAGACTTCACTAAAGACAGTAAAAAAACAAAGTATGATGTCACCCAAAGAGCCTTAAAAGTATTAGAAAATAAATAGGACCAATATGATTGCGCAAAGTAGCTACTTTAAAAGACTGAAAGCGGAACTGAATGAAGAAGAGTGCATAATCCACTGTGATTTGAGTGAAAACTACGCCGCTAAATATGCAAATGAGGTACAAAGCTTTCATTTTGGGAGTAGTCGACAGCAAATAACATCACACTTCAGTCAATTTACTTAAAAAAATAACTCTACAGTTACTCAATAGTTCTGCACAGTGAGCGAATGTCTACGACACGACGCCGAAGCGGTGTGAGAGCAATTGCTCGCAGCCGACACTCAAGAAGTTCAACTATCGCATCCCGGCATCTTTCCTGGACTCCTGAATCCAGCCGTGATAAGAACATTTAGGTTAAAAGGCCAATTTTGAGAGTCGTTCCGTGTTCGTACGAGATACAAGTAACACGAAGACCAATGGTGGTGCGAGACAGCAACATTGGTAAACAAACTGTGCGAGACACATACGAGTACCTACCTAATAACCGCAAATCAGTGCGTGACACTCAGTTTTGACATAGAGATCAAGGAATTTCTTTCTGATTTCAGACCGTGATGTGGCCGTGTGGATGACTTAACTCGACAATCCGATATTAAAATACCGGATGCAACTAATATCAATACTGTAATACTTCCCCTGCACCTTTTGGAGGCCTTGGGCACTGAGAACCCTACTGATAAGGAAGAATATGGAGAAAATCTCCATGAAGTAATAAGTGTGAGATGGAAAGAAACTGTTAAGGTGGGGCTGCCAGAAAAGAGAAGAGAAGAAATTTTAAAATGCATAAAGATCCCAAGCAATTGACAAACGTTACAATCACCAACCCTAAACCCGGAGGTAAGCGCTGCCCTCACAGAAGTGGCCATTAACCGAGACAAAACGTTGAAAGCTATATATATCGGCCTCACCTTTATGGGTCATGCCCTATCAAAGTTATTGTTGGACAAAGAGAACAACATAATCTGGACTTTCACGCCCAAGAAAGAAGGACAAGAGTGCATTTAATTGCCCCTTCACTGGACAAGAGTTTTTTGAAAGTGGCCGAAACTGTGACCAGAGATAAATTTGTCTTTGGGGATAATTTAACAGAAAAAATAAAAAAACAATACATCAATTGAGAAGTCTGGCCAGCAGATAAAGAAGATACTACAGACATCTGTTAAACTTCCTACTAAGGGAAACTGGAACGGTCTTCCTCGCAATTACCACCAACACAACACAACACGACAACACGAGGAGGACCACGGCGTTACCCAGCAGCACAGTCGTCTCGAGGGAGGAAGTCATATGGTCCTCCTCCACCACCTGCCCCAACCCGTCCCGAGAGGAACTACTCCCAGCGTGCTCGCCCTCGACAATAGATAAAGTACATGCAGGTAACTTAGCAAATCATTTACCATGCTGGGAAATTGTGACACAGGACCCTGTCATACTCTGCTGGGTGCAAGAATATTCCATCCCCTTTGTTAGTCAACCAATACAATCTCGAATAACTAACACAAAATTAGAATTTGTTGTCCTTGGGAGCCATTAAACCCTGCCTGTCTGATCCTACACAATATCTGTCTAGTATATTTTTAGTACCTTAACCTATTAACAGATTTAGGTTTATATTAAACTTAAAATCCCTGAACAAATTCATTCAGACATTGCATTTTAAAATGGAGGATATTCGAACTTCCCTGCGGCTAGTGGACAAAGATAGCTATATAACTACCAATGATCTTAAAGAATCATATCTTTTGCTACCGATTGCTCAGGAGGATAGAAAGTACTTGAGATTCGAGTTTCAACAACTTACGAATTTACAGCATTATCATATGGCCTGTCCACAGCCACAAGTGTGTTCACAAAGCAACTTAAACCTGTTATGTCATACATACGTAGCTTAGGCTAAGTCACTGTATTTTACCTAGATGACATTCGATGCATTGCTAGAACATATAAATATTGCCAGACCCAGACTAAACACATAATTGATATTCTAGAATGTTTGGGCTTTATACTGAACTATGAAAAAAGTAATGTGTCCAAGCCAACACTGTAAATTTTAAGGTTTCATAAAAAAATCTACAACTATTCAGCTACGAGTAGAATTACCCACAGAAAAGAAAGAGAAAATAAAGGATATGCTTATAAAATTCAAACAACGCAGAGCTTGTAAAATTAGAGAATTTTCACAACTTTTTAGGTACACTGCAGCCTGCCCAGATATACCTTATGGATGGCTTTACACAAAACTTATGAAAAGAGAAAAGTTTTTGGCTTTAATAAAATCGAAAGATAACTATGATAATTACATGAACATCGCTCCTAACCTTACCCCGGATTTGGAATGGTGGTTGTCTAAGATAATGATCTCTAGTAAATCATTTGTCCCACAAAAAATAAAACTACAAATCTATTCTGATTCTTCTTTAACTGGAACCCACACTCTATTGATCCTCTGCTGAAGGCTTTGACAATAAAGTCCATAGCATCCTCTCCCGTAGCTTCACCCCACCCTTTCTGCTTCACCCCGGTTACTGGCTTCAGTAGGATGTTATTGGGCATTCTGGACCAGCTTCCATTCGTTTGAGCTCACGACGCACCGCGCCGGTTGGCGCGGCTTGTCGCTCTCTCAAACTCATTACAGCTATTCCAGAATACCCAATAACATCGAGTGATTCTAATTTATAGTTTCAATAATTTTACGAGCAACCTACACAGTTTATGATAAATTCCATCAATGAAAACGAATGACACTAGGAAGCTTGAGTGAATGCAACTCACCATCATCTTGGTGGAGATAGGTCCGCATAGTCACTGAGTTGAATTAAATAAAGGATCCCCAAGCTCAACTGAATTGTATTTACCCACTAGCTATGTTTTGTGCAGTTTCGTAATATACTAGATAAAACAGCACACATTATTTGCGGTATCGGTTAGGTTTCCTCATTAAGACAATGACATGAAATATTCCAAGTGATACTTGTATTTACCCAGTCATAGTTTTGTGACCAGATTGGCTTCTCCCACTGAATGAGTTTAACACCACTGGTGTCTACTTTTCATAACAGTGACACAAAACTTTGCTTTTTCAACCCAGTTTGTTTTGTAGTCAGATTGACGTCTCCCACATGAACAAGGTACAACACCACAAATTTTGTTATCAGATTGACTTCCCGTGATGGCCCTTCATACAATAACATAAAAGTACAATTTCAACTTAATCATATTTTGTGGTCAGATTGACGGCTCCCACTGTTAGAAAGATTCAGCACCACAAATTACTTTGTGATCAGATTGACTTCATGTGATGAACCTTCTTGCGCAACAGTGACACAAAACATTTTCGTCTTAACTGTATTTTATGGTCAGATTGACGTCTCCCATTGTAAAAAAGGTGATTCCAACACAACAAAATTTTGTGATCCTTTTCATGTGACACAAATACTGGGTGATTGGCAGAACCAGGAAATACTTGTATTTTAGGCATATTTTATGGTCGGCACAAAGAATACCTTACTTTTCCCACAAAAATGTTAGTGATCAGATTGAAGTCTCCTGTTTATCGTTCACTACGGAAAACACAAAACATTGCACAGTAGGAAAAATGTACTTCTACAGTTACTTGAATCCTTGGGTATACTTAAGTAAAATCGTGAATTAATGATAATATCACTGACACATAAAAGTATACTTTCATTAATGGAAATCTATTTCCTACTAACGTGTCACTTTAGTTAACGCGAATGCGAATATGATAGGTGGCTGGCAGGGATTGTCAACCTTTAGCTGTTGACGCAGGAGTTATAAATTTGATACGAAGTATACACGGTGTAAGAAAAAATATGTTGTCAAAAAGTACAGTTTTATTTATAAAAGTTGGTTCCTTTGAACATTCCTTAAAGGTATTCCGGTAATAAAGCATTTTCCATGTTATTATTTTTTTAAGACTTGATGTTAAAGTATTTTAAGAAATCATGATTTTGTAAATACGACCGACAGCATTTTGTCTTTTTTTAATTGAAACTTGAAGATATTATTCTCATCCCATTATACGTAACTGAACCTATGCAGATAGTTTTATATTTTTTCAACAGTTTTCTAACATCAGTTCTCGTTCATTTTCTATCTAAATTTATCTGTAACATACAGTAAAATAAATACAGTAAATTTTACATAACCCATAAATAAAGAATTTAGAGGGGTCATAATATTTTAATGTATCACCTACATAAGAGATAACCAAAGGTTGACTATACTAGCTATACTCTAGTCTAAGATCCACACGGAAAAAACTCGTTGCATCAAAATATTTAGCTGTAGGTATCATTAATACCTAATGTTTGACTTTCACATAATATTGTGGAGTCTACCAAATGCTTTATAAAGAATACCTAGATAAGTATTATTTATCCTGAAATACATTTATATAGTAATTTCATCGATATCATACGATGTTTTCTATGGATAAGCTAGAGGAATTAATTATAATTTCCTATTTAGCTCATCATCCGATTTCTGGTAACTGGAAATAACAGTTTATTTTCTTCTGCTATAGTGAAATATTCACCCAATTCGAACATTATCTGATTAAGATCAAGAAAATCTAAAGTAAATTGCAACATGTGTATCTAGGACTATTTACTCCTACCTAGGTATGAAACCTACGAATTTGCTACGTTAACGTTATTGGATCCGTTGCAAGCTTCTGATTGCGAAACATCTTACCTACAATAATCGATATATTGGTCACATTATGTTGCAATGGCAACCAGCCACATTAACTTGAGCTATTAAATAGTGCTGACATTATGAGAATAACATATAGGCTTGACCTTGCTACCGGTCAAGATGATTTGGTTAAGTACCTACTTTTGAAGGCAAAGCAAAAATTTTGGGTGTTCGATACTAAAAAGTAATATGTATTACTTTTATCAACAATCACCTATATTCATACACCTATAAATAAAGGCGATTTTCGCATTTACTTCATTACAGTACTTGTAATAAAAAAACAACATACACATTTAGGATATAAACCTATAACACCCTGATTTATCTAAAATTCTCATCACTTCCGATAACGTGATAACGCTGTTCAGTACAGTCTCCGTGTGGTGTAATTATCTACGACTTCCTCGCTACCAGTCACTCCATCGGTATCAAAATGTTAGTAAGTATATTTATTTACATCCTAATTTTTTTTTTTTTTACGTGTTCCACTGACTAAACCGTATTAGTCCCTATATGAAAACTATGTCCCGAACTATGTCTAAAAAATATGTTCCAGTCACTACATTTATCTAGTATAGTAATTACAATACGGTGTATAAATCGTTTAGGTTAAATGTATAAGACTGGTATAAAACTATGTTATTATTATTTCAGGTCTGACTCCGAGTTTGAATTCTCTGGTGTACCTATTGCTGTGCAGTCGAGTAAGAAGCAAAAGACTCCAACCAGCTCCAAACGCAAAGCATCGAGCTACGTTGAGGAGACAGTTAGGTAAGAATACAATACATCTATAGTTTATTATAAATGATTGTACACTTTACACATCGTTTCAAATGACGATTCCCTCGATGTAATCAAGCTGTTGATGAAAATCTTGGAACATTGAAAGAGATAACAACTGTTTATTTGTTTGTTTCATAACTAAAAGTTGTTTATTCGTCTTAATAATTCAAACCATAGGTTTGACCCTTAAACCTTATTTTCTATAGCCTAAAGCCGGGCCGCTGCACCATGTTACGCGTGTTACAAAAAACGTAACACTTAAATATAATAAAAGTGGGACATGGTATAACACGTTAGGTACTTGTTATATAACGTTACGTTACGTAACACGTAAAGTGTTAATACCACTCCCCATTTTTGTTTTAATAACGTGTTACATTTTTTGTAACACGCGTAACATGGCGCAGCGGACCCGGCTTAACATTGATCGTTACGGTAAATGTTTACATCCAGGGAAAAGTTTACTGGAATAGAATTAGTCTCGTTATATTATTCGTTGTTACGTTGTCGCGTCATTTGACTCTAGCACACCGCTGAGTCATTGAATCGTTGATAACATTGCAGGCATGTACTCGTAAAGGTTAACATGCTGTCGACTGTTTACTTTGCATCTTACTAGTCGTGGGTTCGATACCCGCTTCGCGTAGTATTTTTGTTTTCCATGTAAGATATGCTTATTAAGAATCACTTGGGATATTTGCTTATTAAGAATGACATATATGGGATAGATCAAAAGTAGATATGTACCCTTCATATTAAACTATCATCCACTTCATACTCGTTCAATGTATGTGTATCTCCTATAGATAGCCTACCCAATCGGAATATAGGTATAAGTTTATGAAGGTACTTATGTTTTAAAATATATTGTTCACTTTTACAGGTCTGCAAGCACCTTAAAGAAAAAGACGGTGGGAGATCTTTTCGGGATTTTGCGAGACGCAGAGAAGGTCGCTAAAGCGACTCCCGAGCAGCACCAACTGGGGTCGAGTCTAGTGACGCGGGTCGCCAATGGTCACGTTCGTCGGACAGCAACGACGGAAGGAGAATTCTATATAGAATTGAAGGTCTACAACACTACCGATGCTGCAAGTACCAACGTTCAAGAGAGGTGGAAAAAAGCGTTGATGGTAATAAAATTGCAGACTGATACGGACACACCGCACTGGGACGTATTACAGAAATTTATTAAACAAGTTTATTCACTGTATGATAATAGTGAGGCGAGTTTTTTTAGATTTTAGGCGAGACTGATCCGACTGACCCTTACTACTACGCGCAAAATATTTTGAGTGGGTTCGATAGTGATGTCGAAGAAATACGAAACCCGGCTCCATCAGACGTGGGGAAGCGGAAAAGTAAGACTTCAAGGAAACGGGTTGCAAAGGACTCCACGTCTACATCATATGTGGTTAGCAAGGCGGCAAGAAGAGGAAATCGGTTGATAAAAATAGAAGTATTCGACTTAAATGAGTGTAAGGACACAAACAGTGAAAGTGCGGTGTTAAGTGCCCAATATGTTGTGATAGATCCTGTAGACGAAATAATGGACATGGTGGAAAACGTAGTTAAGAACATTTCTAAAAATATGTGCAATAGTTATTAATTTCGTTTTAAATTAAAAATTAATTAAATAAAACATGTTTTCTTTTTTAAATACATTTACATTTATTTCTTACTTTCAATAAAAAAGTTACATAAATACTTGCTTATTCTAAATAAATTCTATAACATTATTTTCATAAAACCATTTCTTGACACATAGTACATTTTTCAACGCACATTGTTTGTGGTGAGAAAAACACGTAAAATTGCATACACTATATTTATCATGCAGGTATTTTATATTAGGACATTGATTTTCCTCGATATTAATAACACAACAATCACCACAAAGTTTATTTACCCACATGATTTTTTCTAAACCTTTTACAAAAATTTTCTTATTCCTCAATAAACTATAAATTAACCTATGAAATTCGCGGTAGTCAATAAAACCTTCACGCCAATAAATTCCTCTATTCTTTTCCAACCAAACAACTTGCTTTTTTTCGCTATCTGATAAAGTAGAAAATGGATAAGGAGGTTTTACTAAGTAGACCATAGTAAATTCTTTAGTAGCGAGAGCAAACTCTTTAATAATAAAATTATTTTTATAATCTCTAAATCCTTGTAAATCTACAAAAATATGTTCAGAATTCATGTTATTTTTTTAACGATGTTAGAAAGTGGTTTATATTCGATTACACAATCGTTTAGTATGAGGCAGTAAGCAGAAGTTTGATCTGGTATTTCTAAATCACTCTCTATTTCTACTCTAACATCAATGGGACCTGTCTTCAGGGTCTCATTTTGCCTGCAGCAATCTATTACAAATAATGGTGCTTTATCTTTGAAATCCTTCAGATTTAACAACGGCTCACACCGACGTCCATAGTAAGACTGTTGGAATCTAGCGTACTGCTCATATAATATCATATACCTTTCTTCAGTAAACTTAATATTGAGACTTTCATATGGAAAGTAAGTTGAATTTAAAAAAACCTTGACATCACGTACATAACAATGATCAAAGTGAGACATGTCTTTCATACCTAAACTTTTCCGATTAGTTTGTAAACCAATAATCACATAACGTGGTTTCTCTAATTGAGATGTGGTTTTTATAGACCAAGTATGTTTTGTAGTCTGTGGTAAAAGAGGGTATTCATAGAGATCCCAATTCCTAAATGCTAAACTGATAGGTCTATCTTTCTCCAAACATCTCAGCAAGTTAACTCTTTCACGATCAGATACTTTTATATGCGGTACTCTCCATACAATTTTGTTAATGGTTATGTCATCTAACACTTCATTAGTGGTTAATTTAATAGAATTAAGGTTTGTATTACTACGCAAAAGAACCAGCTCATGTTTACAGTTCATTATTATTTTATTATAATCTTCAGCGAAACCTAAAACTTTATTCAATGGGATACAGGCGGAAAAATTACCAGTAGTATTTTTTATTCCATCAATGTCCCACCCCCATAGCCGTGACATTTTTGATTCATTTTCATTCATCGAGAGCAATGATTTAATAGTAGTTGTGATCCCAGCATTTTTTATCCTATCAATTTCTACGCCATTTAGTTCATATCGAATGTCTTGGAAAAGAAAAAGCGCTGCATTATTCACCAACTCAATATTACTCACTCTCTCTTTTTTATCGCCATTTGGACGGTGCACTGTGATAGAACCTTCGATGTATAGTGTACTCTGTGACGGTAAGACGTATAAGTCTTGTTGATTGATGGGAATGCGTATTTCATCGTTTTTGTTAAAACTATTAATGTAGGGCTTATACGAATGGATTTGGTAGCTTTCAATGCTGTTGTCGTAGGCGAAAGAATCCAAGATATTTAAGATATTCATTTTATGACTTTTAAGTATCTGAGAAATTGTTTATTTTCCTTAGTCAGTTTTTTCTTTTTAGCAGGTGGTTTCTGTTGCGGTGGATGTGTTGTACTGAGATCTTTGGTTTCGGGTACCAATGTTTTATTTATGAAATCTATCATTTTCGTCTTAGGTGTAAATATAACTGTAGTTCTTCTTGTCGTAGATTTATAAGGTTGTTATTTGCATCCAAAATCCTTATATTAATCTCGCTAACTGTATTTTGATTTACTGGGAAATATATCAAATTTTTTGGGATTTCTATAATCCTGTACCCTGGCGGTACATTAGGTGCAAATTCGTAAATTATATGGCTAGGCTTCCCATTTATGTACGATCCGCTCACGATATCACATTCTATTCGAACGATGGTTGTTGGTAGAATGTTTACAGGGAAGAGAGACTCATGTAATATATTAGCTTTAAGAGTCTGATTTCCAAAACCCAATATCCTTCCGATTGAACCGGATTTCTCAAAATGAATATCTTTTGAACAAATTATTTTTGTGCTCAAAGTGTTATTGTTACATATCAAATTAAACGTACAGTCTACTAAATTTGTTTTTAAAAAGTCATTTATATCTAATAGCTCGTATGATCCTTCGGGTATTTCAATCATTTCGTTGTCGCCATAATGAAATTTGTTGTTGTAGCATTCTATGTTAGGAATCGAATTAAACGTCGAAAAAAAGATCAGCCCACATTCATATTCACCATCAAGCTGCAGAGCCGGCGAATAAAATGTTGACAAAGCTGGTTTACAACCGGTTATTGATAGCGTGAATGACATCGTAATAATGGTGAGAATAGTTTATGATTTCTTAATATAAATGTTTCAACCAGAATGTTTTTAAAAATTTTATGCATAAATGACCGCAATTATAGGTGTTGTTTTGTTGATAGTTCATATAACTATAATAAACGTTAGTGTTTTTTGTTAAGTACTTGATTAATTCTACAGGTGGTTTTAAACCATAACTATCAAAGTACACGCTGTAATTATTTATCTTAATGTAGGCTACCCAGTGAGTTCCCGGATTTATTGAATTATCTAGATTCAGGATAGCGCACTCGATGTTATTTGATTTGCTTGGTAAAGTGTCTCTCATATAGACACCTCGAAAGTATGGGATGTCCCGAGTATAATATATTAAATCTATATTACTCAGTGCTCGTCTGGGTAACCTTTTAACTAGTTTTTTGAAGAATGTACGCACAATCCCTTACCTGTCTTGTATGGTTTGATGTATAAACCTTTGCCTAAGGAGATCGATTCCATCATTTTATTGTGACGCACGGATTCAGAAAGATTTTTTTGGGCTGACTTGTAATCATTAACTGCTTTTGCTATTCCACCAATACCTCCAGCTAAAGAACCCAATGCTGATAGACCAGCAAAAATAGGAATGAGTGGAAGTATTCCTCCAGTTTTAGGGATGGGAATAATTCTTGGCAGCTTCATATTATTTTTCTTATGAAATATTTTTTTTGCTGCTAAGTATGCAAACTGAATAGCATCTTGAATATTTTTAGGTTTCTTTTTTTTCAGATGCGATTTTAATTTAGCCATAGAAGTTTTGAATGATTTAATTCCAGCACCCGATTTAATTTTTGCTTTCATTACTTTATTCACCAACCATGATGCAACTTTTTCACCTCTGCTAGCATCTTCTGATTTTAATCGTTGCTTTGCCATCTTTCTTAGCTCTAAGTCAGCCTTATGCCGATCTTCTAAACTTGAATACTTTGAATAAGCTATGTCGTGCAGCATACAAGCGCTGTCCAAAGGGTTTATGCCTTTATCGCCTCTTTGCAAACGTTCTTGTAATCGAGTACCTGGACCGCAGTAGTTGTAGCCTGGTAAGTGTAACTCTATTGGTAAATTATTGATTAAAGTATTGAGAAGTCCTTTCCCTTTCATAACTAACGATGTAATGAAAAATAAGTTAACTAATCTGTAGTAATATACTTCAATGCTTTATTATAGCACTTTTATTAATCCAACTATTTTCCTCTTGACCTAAGCCGAGCCATTTAACAAGATATTTGTTTCCCTTTTTTTTAATTACCTTCTCAACTAAATAAATATTGGGACAGCTAGTTTTTTGCAGTTCGTGTTCGTAAAAACAACCTTTTATTGGTATACAATGTTGATCTCGTATGTAATATGTTGTGGGTATAGATTTTATTACTTTTACAACAGTGAATAATTCGGTAGACCAGTTTGGTGTATATCCTTTTTGAAAATCTCCTTTGTGCTTGCTGATACGGACAAAGTCTCCAACACGAAATTTAATTTTCTTTGCAGGTAAGGAAGGTTGTGATTTGTTTATATTACATGCAACGAGTGATTCATTTAACTTGTTTATTTCAGACGGCATATGTTTTGTAGTGCGATGCATAGTATTATTATAGCTCTTAACTATATCACATAAAGGTTCTCCAATCCACTTATAATTTCCAAACAAGCTAAAATGTTTAAACAACTTGCTCTTCAAAGTTCTTATTAATCTTTCTACTATAGACGCTTTTTTTGTTGAATAAGTTGAATAATGATTTATTTTCCATCGGTTCGTAAGCTTCTGAAAAACGTCATTGTGAAATTCGGTACCCTTGTCGGTTTGTAAATTAGCAGGTGATCGGCCTTCTTGTAAAACCTTATCAAACGCTAGAGACACCTCAGTTTTTGTTTTATTCTTTAATGGAGCGATCCATGCGTATTTAGAAAAAGCATCGATGACTACTAAAATAAATTTGAATCCTTTGTTAACCTTCTGATAGTTTTGCATATCAATCAAATCGGCTTGCCATAAATCATCAATCCCTTTTAAAATAACAGAACGACGTGGGAAATTTCTTCTAGCTGCTTTATGGATTTCATTTACAACAGATTGTTTGCTCATGCTGGTTTCGATGAGTCTCTGAGTGCTACTATATGATCTTTAATAATATTACTCGCTTCTACCTTTGAACACTTCTCATCTAACTGTTTCTGTAGCAGTTGTATTTGAGTTTTTATACTTTTAAGTTCATTAATGAAATCTTGTTTTTTACAATATAATTTATTGTTTTTTTCTACATACTCCTTGCTAACAGCTTCATCTGCTGCTACAGCTAACGGTAATCCTCTCAATATACATTGTTTTAAGTCGTAAACTCCTGACTCATTTTTACTTAGCCCTGTGTTTATAGGAACCAAATTTAATGGATCTGACACACGCAGTCTTTTATGAACATGATGTCCAAATTTATCTATATTCATCTTGTAAATAGTGTGAAGGTTAGAGTAGAAATAAAATAAAATATAGATTACATAAGTATTTATTCATTTTATATCACACCACGTTTTTTCAGTTCTGTTAAAACTGATACAATTTCATCATCTAAGCCAGTATTACCGGCATCTTTCGAAGCTATTAATAATTTCAATGTTTCAACTAATTCGTTTGGATCATTCCAAAAAATGTAATCTACTTTGTTATCAACTTTTTTAAGCAATGATAAACCCTTTCCTTTGGAAACATTGGCGGAACATAATAAGGGTTTTACAATTTGTAAATACTTAAATCCTCTGTTGCTATTGATTGGTTGATTGGGATCATATTTACGTCGATGAGCGTTTGTGCTTATTAGTATAAATTTATAATTCCTTTTATCATCTTCAGTGATAATGTTTAGATCAGGATTTTTTTTGTAAAGTAATTCACTGAGTCCATTAGTTTTGACATACGAATGACCTGCTATTTCAAATGCATCATTAGTTATGGAGAGCGGTGCTGATCCTATCATAGGTTTTCCATTTTCCAATCTAATTCCATAAGGTACATCTTTGAATACTTCTGATGATAAAGACCATGACGATAAAGACTTTGCATTTGGTGTTGAAGCACCATCCGAATTTGTTTCAAAAAATATGTCACTCATGTTATTTCTAAGACTTTGATTCAGTTCAGAGTCACTTATGTTATCATCGCTGTTACTAGCATTCGATACCTCTTGGAGTGATTCCCTTGAAGAGCTAATTTCAGAAAATTTTCGTTTCTTCGTAGGTGTAGACTGTCGTGCTAAATGTTCAAGCGAATCAACATCTTCATTACTTAACTGTTCTTGATACGGGGTTCTCGTTAGCTGTTTAAGTGGATCTGTTACTGGTTTGAACATAGTTTCTAATGCCAACTCAGAATCCATTTTAGTATTTTTCATGTTTTGAACCTTCTTTTTAACAGCCTCAGCAGACTTAATTATTTGTTGTTTAATTGATTTTTCATCACACATTTTTTCTTATTTTACAACTACTCGCATATAAAGAAGATAAGAAAGTGGCTTCTGATTTAAAAAAAACGGCATTTATGTATCTCACTCGTCGAAAGTAATAAAGGTGTCGAATTTCATTCTGTAGCATCCGTTATTTCTTTGACAGTCTTTATTAATCACTAAATAGCTAAATGTATCTTTCCAAACTTGTGAACAAAGTTCGCGAAATTGATGCCAAGGCATATCAGTGTTCACATGTTCATCATAAATATGACGTAAGTTAATATCATCCTGTTTGAATATGATGAGTAGATTTGCATTGTCGCGAACCAGTTGTTTTGGGACTTTGCTATAAGTTTGGTTCAAATAAAAACAGTCTATATTTTTATGTCTACCCATGGCAAAGTAATCACGAATGTTATTTTGATTTTCACAGGCAACATCGTCGAAAATAATGACAGAATTTTGAGACGCTAAGCTTGGATTTAAGACTTCTTTGTTATCGCGATATTTATAATAACGTATTCCTGGAACGAGATTCATTACCTTCTCTAAAAATATGTATTTTGGTTGATACAACGTTTTCGAATAAACGTACACGTTACGGAAATGTAAACCATTAGGATGTAAAAGTAACCCAAGGACTAAGTTTGTTTTTCCGCAGTTAGACGGTCCGCAAACTATACAACGGATGGTGTTTGGTAAAAGCTTTCCGTGACGATATGTATTTTTTTCAGATCCTACATCAATATTCTCAAGATTTAGTGATGTAGGTTGTTTAACAAATTTCATTTTTGGAGAAATATGTTACCAGTGATGTCCTCATTACTGAAATGCGATCATCACGATTAAACTTCAGTATTTATCTGTGTTACTAACATCATTTCATTTCCTGCCGCAAGTAAAATTCAGAATCAATCAATATTATTGGGTATTCTGGAACAGATGTAATGAGTTTGAGTGAACGACAAGCCGCGCCAACCGGCGCGGTGCGTCGTGAGCTCAAACGAATGGAAGCTGGTCCAGAATGCCCAATAACATCCTACTGGCTTCGATATCGAGAAAATCATCCGCTCCGTTCACACCAGGCAGTAGGTCAGGACTCTGTTGGGCGTGACTTGTTATTGCCGATCCTAAACACGATTCTCCCCGCCCTTACCCACATTATAAATTTCTCCCTTTCTTCCAGTTCCTTTCCATCCCAGTGGAAAATGGCGTTTATGGTGCCTATTCCAAAAAATTCAACTCCCACGGACTTTAAACACTATAGACCCATTTCCATCTGGCCTTTCCTATCCAAAATCCTGGAACGTGTGGTGAACCGTCAATTTATGGCTTTTCTCCACACGAACCAACTCCTAAACTCATTCCAATCTGGTTTCCGTCCATCCCATAGCACATCTTCCGCCCTCATCATAATAACAGATGATTTCCGACATGCTATGGATGGTCGACAGCTTACTCTCCTTACCTTATTAGATTTTAGTAGTGCATTTAACTGCGTAGGCTACGAAATCCTTCTCGCCATTCTCCGCTCCCTCAACATATCGGAGTAAGTCGCTTTGTGGTTTTACTCATATCTCCAAGGTCGTCAGCAGCGCATACGTGCGGATGACGTTCTCTCGGACTGGTGCGACGTCACTGCTGGTGTTCCGCAGGAGGAGTGCTTTCTCCGTTACTTTTTTCCGTTTTTATTAATACCCTTGTCTCCGTGGTTAACTTCAGATCCTATCACTTGTACGCAGACGATCTCCAACTCTACTTGCCGTCTAAGCAGGAGCTTCTCCCAGTCACAGTCCAGAAAATGAACTCGGATCTGATCGCGATTAGTACTTGGACTGAGCAGTAGGGGAAAGTGGGGGGATTCGTACACTTTTCACTTCAAGCCCTGTAGCAGAAAAACTAAACGCTATTTGAAAACAATTTGAGCATCGCTAGATTGCTTATACTTATATTTGCCTATAATATTCCCTTAGACGACTTGTTCATATAGAGAAGCGTGGCCAAGCTATGACGATTTAAAAAAAAACTGGAAATCGTACGAATGTACCCCACACACGGGGTAGCTTCGTACATATGTTGGGGTACCTTCGTACATAGTGGGGTGCCTCCGTACATCATGATTAATAATGCTATTTATAGAAAATCTAACGTTTATTGAGATCAACATTTCACAGAATCAGCCTTGGGTGCTCAAGTACTTAATAATAAGATAGTTTTAAATACAATTAGTTTATACCTTTTTGTTTTAATATTATTTAACTTCTTTGTCCTACAGGAACTAATCAACATTAACATTTACCATCAGGGTAACAAGAGTCATAACATTTTTATGAATCTACTTATTGCACATTGTACATAGACAGATCTTTTTGAAAGCTAAATATATTAGCTGTTCTTGCTGTAGAAGCAAATTTGGGGTCCGGCAATATACATACTACGTCTGATATGTAAACAGTACCTTCGTCTGAGTTATTGGGAAAAACAAATTTCCAGGCGCCGGATTTCTTTCTTAAAAATGAAACTTTGTACTCAGTGGGACTATATTTTGGAATCACCTGAGCAACATAGTGTTTGACAGACTTTTTCTTCTCGAACTTCACTAGAATAAAGCCTTTCTCTTTCACAAACTCAGTTAAAACTGGAATTTCGTTCTCCAAATCAGATCCTTCAGAAATCTCTTCAATGGGAGAACAGGAACTTTCTCTACTCATGTCAGTCACATCTTCACTTTCAGTATCAGTATTTTGCTTCTTTCTCTTTGGTTTACTTAATATATCTTTACCCGATATTAAATTTAATGCCTTCTTCATCTCTTTAGCTCTTTCTTTTCTCTCTTGCTCTTGCTTCTTCAACTGTTTTGCTTTTTCTATTTCTTCCAGCCTATTTTTTTCGGGAGTATCTGTGTAAATTCTAGATTTACCAGGCTTTTACCTTTTTTGGATTTTTTGCTCACATCTCTAGCCACTTTAGGGTAGGGTCGAATCATTTCAGGGGTTACTAATCCTTGAGCAGATGTAGATGGCAGATCAAGTGGCTGCGTCAGTAAAGACGGCGAGTGTGCATCTGGTCTTGGTGACAGTTGATCTTCTTGGGTAATATCTATTTCTTCTGGGATGGCTTCTTGCACATTTTCATCAGGGCCTGCTGTGGACTCTGAATGATAAACTTGCACGGCGTCAAAATCGCCATCGCTGAAAGTCAGCTTATTGAGTGGCCATATTCCAGTTTTTGCGAAGGCGTTCGTTATATTTTTGGAAGTGAACGCATCAAAATATGCTATTTTGGCCAGTTTTGGTATGTTGTATATATTGAGGGTCTTCCCCGCATTGTTTACGTGCCAATCATTAAAGGCTACCTTCAGCTTGGCTTTGAAAGGTCCAAATACTCCCACGTCTAAAGGTTGTAGACGATGTGTTGTGTGGGGTGGGAATGACAAATAAATAATGCCGTGATCACGCGCGTAATCCACAGCTTTGATTGTCACATGACTTTCGTGGTTGTCGACCAAGAGCAGAATGGGATTATCTTTGGTGCAGCATGACTTCTTTTTAATATGTTGCAGTACTTCCAAAAATATACTGCCGTTTATCCAGCCACTCTTCGTAGCTGCTCCTAGGCTTCCTTCCGGGGCATCCGTCATGAAGTGATCCTTAAAATGAACCCTAGGAAAAATGAATAAGGGCGGAATGGTGTTACCACTTGCTGATATGATCCCCCCAAACGTAACGAGTTCTCCTCTTTCGGCCGAAACAAATTGGCCAACTTGTTTCTGTTTTTTCTCAGCGAACACCCTAGGCGTACTGAGTACTGTCGATATCCCGGATTCATCAAAGTTGTAGATTCTATCTGCGGAGAGTTTATATTTGACCAAAACCTTCTCCAGATTTTCGTAGAAATCATTCACAGCCGTTTTGTTGAATCCGTAAGATCTCGCTGCACTGGTGTTTTCAGGCTTCCTCAAACTCAAATTTTCGTTCCGCTTACGATAGCATTCCATCCAATCTTTCCCTGCCATTTTATTGTGATCCCAGTTAGGTGGATATTTTATATTATTGGCCTTAGCAAATTCGTATGCCAATTTTCTCACCTGTTCAATTGTTAACCCATAATGCATTTTAGAACATTTTGAAATGTACTTGTTCAATAAAGTCTCTTCCCCAACTGAAAATACTTGATTAGAACTGAATTTTGAAGCAAACACACGTGCTAGAGAGTTATTTCTCTCTTCTTCAGAAGAGTTTTTCAACTTCGTCAAGCGGCTTGCAAGTGTGGTAGGTTTTACGCCATATTTTTCTGCAGATTTTCTGATGGACAACGTTTTATCTAAGACTTCTTTAATCGCAGACTGGATAGCAACTTCATCGACCTCCCCTGATCTTGTCCCTTTTTTAACATATACTCGCGGCATGGTCCTATAAACAATGTTTTCTTAGAAAAAAGATTGTACCTATATCATACGTGGGGTACATTCGTACAGTACGAATCCACCCCGTTCATACGTGTACGAAGCTACCCCAACCAAAAAAATTTACTAATATATTGAAAATAAAAATAACTGCTGAGATTATCTTCAAGTAAATGTCGAAATAATAAACTGAAATATGTACCCAAACACCATAAAGAATTAGTTTAACAATAGCAGCAAAACTTATAGAAGATGGACACATTTAAAGTTGCTTCGAAAAATTACTTACGTGAAGCGAAAACACGTAACGTCCTGTCACATCGAAGCCGGCGGCCGCACGGGCGAGCCACTCCGCGGTTAGATTATGCGTGTGAGTGGGCTTCACACACACAGATACGAAGGCGCCACTATGTTGCGTATTCGAATTATGGCCGTTGCACGAATGCTCCCGGTGTACGGATCCCCCCCACTTTCCCCTATGGTCTCCTGGTCAATCCAGGCAAGACGCAGGTGATTATCCTGGGTAGTAGGGCTCTGCTATCTAAGATCGATAGGGATACCCTGCCGCCGGTCTGTTATAATGGCGTGCCCTTACCGTACTGTAAGGAAGTAAAAAACTTAGGTCTTCATATCCAAGACAATCTGTCATGGGAAAAACAAGTTGCTGAGGTAAGTAGGAAAATCTTCGCGACCATGCATTCACTTAAGCGTATGCAAAAGTTCCTACCGTACTCCGCCAAAGTTGCGTTGGTCAACGCTTTGCTTCTCCCAGTCATTGACTATGCAGATGTGTGTTATCCCGACGTCACTGAGGAACTTCAAGATAAATTAGATCGACTTCTCAACGTCTGTATTCGTTACATCTTTGGCCTTCGTAAATATGACCATGTTTCCCAGTTTCGCACTCAGCTAAATTGGCTAAATATCCGCTCCCGCAGGAATGCTCACATTGTGACTCTTCTTTACGGCATCTTACATGACCCCTTCTCTTCCCAGTACCTCCGCGAACGTTTCGTCCCTCGTGGCGCGCATGGTCGCCTTCAGCGTCCATGCAAAAACCTCCTTTTTGACATCCCCGTGCATAATACGGCAGGCTATGCGAATTCTTTCTCTGTGACAGCAGTGCGCTTGTGGAACGCGCTGCCCCTATACATACGCCAGGCCCAGTCAGTTGATGTGTTTAAGAGTAGAATCCATAAGCACTACTTCGGACTTCAGAGTAATACTCCTATGTAGGTATATTTTTGTAGTTTATATATGCAAGTATGTATATATTATATACGCTGAAAACACCTAGTCATACGACAAAGTTCGTTGCCAGCTCATTTACTGTAAGAGCGGTCCGGCTGTGGAATGAGCTGCCGGTTTCTATAAGGCGCTCCCCATCTTCTGCTATATTTAAATCTAAAGTAGTAGAATTATTTTTTCCAAATAATTTCTTATTTACTTTTTGTCTGTAGATAAATCCCATTTATTTTTCCCATCATGCTTGCTATTATAACTTAATGTTTATGTATGTTTATAATAGTATTTATCTATGTAAGTTTATTTTATTACATATACGTATGTATATGTATATTCGATGAGCACCAACTACCCGTCTCAATTTTTCCTTCAGCAATCTTTCCGATTTAAGGTTGCCTGGAAGAAATTGCTATCAGCAATAAGGCCGCCAATTGTACCTCTTCTTTTGTAACTGTTGTCTCTGTAATTATTTTCTGGTGTGTACAATAAAGAATATTCTTATCTTATCTTATATTTATATATTTAGGTATATCATTATAATGTGTATTCTAAGTATTTATGTTATCCATTCGGTATATTGATAAGTATTTTTTTTTTGTTTTAACTTATATGGGGTGATGTGGGGTAAATGCAATAACGGGGAAAATGTAATAAGGTATGTTGATAGCTTTGTTTCTAAATATACTGGTGGTGCCATCTCTGATTAGGTCTGAGCATTTAAAGCAGTATGCGCCAACCATTTTTCGGAACTGTTTTATCGACAGATGAGTGAGTGACATTTCATTTCCTGAGAGACGTCAGTGCCGCGTGTTACACAAATTAATAACCTAATTTTCAAATCGTTTTTCATCTTCGGGCCAAAGGTAAGTTTTTGAATATATTTGTTTTAGGGTGATTATATTGAGTCTAAACAATTTAACTAAGCATATATTTCCAAATTATTGCTACTGGTTATTATGTCAGGACTGTTATTACATTTGCCCCTTGAAATTTGAGGCTTGGGGCAAATGTGATAGCATGACTCGGGGCAAATGTAATATTCCATCACATTTACCCCATTTATTCTTATTTGTTCCAGATGGTGCGAAACTATGTTAAAAAGAAAGGCGTTGAACCCAAATATTCCGAAGAAAAATTACAAAGAGCTCTTCATGAAATACAGGCAAAAACGCTGACAGTACATAAGGCTTCCGTTATATATGGAATTCCGTTTACAACATTGTACTGTCGGGTGAAGGGTACAAGAGGTGCCATTAATAAATCTAAAGGACGCAAAACTGCCCTTCCCGAAAATGCCGAAAACGATCTGGCAATGTCTATAAAGACATTGGCTAGATGGGGCTTTGGTCTCAGTCGGAAAGAAATTATAGAGCTCGTACGTCAGTTCGTTAAAGCAAATAAAATAAAAACACCTTTCAAAGAAGACACGCCGGGAGAAGACTGGTTCCTCAGTTTCAAAAGACGACATAATTTGTCAATTCGAAAACCTGAAGCATTGGAGTATGCGCGAAAAAAGGCCGCCACAGACCCATTAATAATATATGGTGGTTTCAATCTTTTAAAGGAGTTTTTTAGGAGTTTTTTTGTCCTAGGAGTTTTTTTCTCCATTTTTTCTCCTAAATGATCTAGATTTTGAAATGGAAAACTAGTTTGAATTGTAACGTTCATTAAGCCGCAGTTTCTGTGCTACTTTGAATAAAACCTTTTCATTTCATTTCATTTCATAAAAAAGATTCTGACTGAGCTGCAATTGGAAAATAAACCAGAACAGATCTGGAATCTGGACGAAAGTAGCTTGAGTATAGATCCATCTAAATCAAAAGTCGTTGGAGAAAGAGGCGAAATCTCATCCAGAGTCACTAGCCTCTGGAAGAGAAAACACGACGTTTGTGCTGGCTGCGAGTGCTTCCGGTCGTCGAGCACCACCTTTAATCATCTTCAAAGGGAAAAATATCTGGGACCAATGGAAGTCTCCATCAGATGATGAATACCCCGGTACGGCTTATGCTGCCACTCCAAATGGTTGGATGGAGACAGAAATATTTAAAAACTATTTCGAGAAAGTCCTTATACCAGCTCTTGGTGAGGAACGACCTGTCTTGGTTATATTCGATGGTCATACCACACATGTTTCGCTTGACCTCGTCAAACTGGCTATCGCGAAAGACATAACAATTCTAAAACTGCCGGCTCACACTAGTGACCTACTGCAACCATTAGACGTTTCTGTGTTTAAATCGTTCAAGCAAAAATGGGACCAAATTCTTTTCATGTGGCAGCGACAGCATGTTGGTCAAAAACTACCAAAATCGCTGTTTTCAAAATTTTTGGGAGAAACTTGGGTAAAAGTCAGTGAAGATGTGAGTGGGTTTAGAAAAGCAGGCATTTTCCCATTCAATTCTGACGCCATCCCTAGAAGCAATTTTTCTGTTGAAGCCTTGGAACGCTGGGAGAGGCCCCAACAAGAAGCCGAAGGAAATAGAGAAGATATTGTTTAGCTTGCGGATGAATTTCAGCACAACAAGTATCCAGAACGCTCACGTAGTTCGTCGCCATCAATTTTAAATCCATCAGCTTCTGTAGAGGCCACTCCAACAACATTACTTTCGTCAACTGTAAATTTGCCAGATTTACAAAATTCAATCTTTCTAATTCCACATCCTAAGGAGAAACAAGCCCCCAGCACCGAGTCTATCGCACCATTGACAATGGAACAGATCATTCTTGCAAATATACACCAAAAACATCTGCCCAATTAACAGAAAAGACGTAAAGTTGCTTCAGGTGCTGAAGTGGTTACGTCAACTGAAATGCTTGAATTATTGAAAAAGAAAGAAAATACAAAGACAGACAAAAAAACAAAAGTTACTACTAAACCAAGAAAAACAGGAAAAGGGAAGAAAAAGACTGAGGATAGTACCGATGCAAAGTCAGAAAATGAAGCTAAAGAAAAACCTAGAAAACGAGCAAAGAAAGGAAAAGGAGAGAAAAAGACGAATGATTCGGATAGTGATAGTACGGAAGCAGGTTCAGAAAATGAGAGTGAAAAAATTATAAAATAATCAACAAAGAAAGGAAATAGAAAGAAAAATACTGAAGATTCAGATAGTGATAGTACCGATCCAGGTTCGGAAACTGTACCTTATGCAAATTCTAATAAAAGTGCATGGATGGAAGAGGAGGTGGAAGGAGAGATAGAATCAGACAAAGAAAATAATATCAACGAAACAATTGAACAAAAAAAATATTGAAATAAACAAATGGGTTATTGTAAAATACGCCTTAAAAAAGGACTAAAGTTTTATGTGGGCCTCGTGCAAAAAAAGTTGGGCAACCGTTGGGAGGTAAAGTTTGCACGACGTAAGAAAAGTAGCTTTGCATGGCCGTTAATGGAAGATATTGACGTGATCACAAATGATTCCATCGTCAGGATATTACCATCTCCTGAGATCACAAAACGCGGCCTAATAAACTTTGACTTTAAATTCCAAAATATGATTATTTCCTAATTTTGTTTCTTAGAATACTTTGACTTATTTAAAAATAACAGCATAATTTCTAAAAAAAAGTTCATTACTCTGTAAGTTTTTGCCCGATCTCCGTCAAATAAAAACCTAAATTTATTGAAATATTTGTATTTTATTGCTTTTACCCCAGATTTAAAGCTAACTATCTTATACTAGAATCAACATTATTTATTACATTTGCCCCTGAACACTGGGTAAATGTAATAGGCGACCCATTTTACTTTAACATGGGTTACTTTCATGTTATTGAAATTATATAAAACTTAACTAACTACGTGAACAATAGCCTGATATATGCTCCGTACACACAGTAAGTTATACTAATAGATCATTTAGGAGTGAACCGTGATCTATGGTTAAGTACAGTTTTCTAGCTATGGCACTCGCATTTACCCCACTTCACCCTGATGCGTTTTTATATGATAATTTATTTACTATAACTCTCTCCGGGCACTACCCGCACTACTATCCATATAACCCAAGGTTAGCTGGAAGAAAATGCTCATTAGTATTAAGCTTGCCTTTGTACAAATATGCTTATTGTGCAATAAAGAATTTTCTAATCTAATCTAATCCGAAAGATAATTACCCACCCTGTACACAAGCAGATTCTGAAGACCACACCCATAGATAAATAATGGCAATACCTAGCTCTTAAGAAAGTGACGTTACAGATTAGTGTGACCAGTAAAGAATATTGAATTAATAATATTGAACAAAATTATTTTTTTAATGAAAAATCTGAAGAACGCGGCACCAGTACGTAGAAGCATGATAATACATTGTTATTAATTATCTTTCGGATGAAGCGTTTATAAAATTATCATCAGAACTTCACTAAGGTAAGTTCACAAACTTATTTAGAGGCTAAAAGTTTCACCCATGCCGGGATTCGAACCCGCAACCTCTGGCTATCCGTGCCAGCGCTCTACCAATTGAGCCTAAACTTCTGCTGTGGTTACGGTCTTTATTCCAGATGGGACTGGTTTCGGTATTTTGGGAGCCTGGATGATTGTAAATTCTCTCGGAGACGTGAAAAGTCCTGAATATGTAGAACCTGATGTCTGGTTAATCCACGTTACCTAGATCTTGGTATTTTTGATGATGCTTTGGGTCTCCTGGAATAGAGAAACCTGGAGGAGGTTGCTTAGAGAGGATATCTTTGATTTGCATGAGAGATTCTTTCATTACGCCGGTCTTTTTAACAATCATTGTATCTTTAACTACAGAACTTTCATCATCCTCTCCTTCAGATTTGTTTTCAATGTCTGACAAGTCAGGACTTTTTGGGACTTCAACATCATACTCTTCTGTGCATTTAGAGGGATCTTCTTTATTCATTCATTGAAATCCATCAGAGAAGGCATCCAGCATACGTACTCCCGCGGCCCCCATATCTCCAGACTCTTCGAGTCCTTCACTTTTTATCGAGTCTAGGGCTTCTTTTTGTATATGCTCGCAGAACCCTTGCTTGGCCAGATCTTTGAGTTTTTTATAGGCTGCAGATTCTTTGTCCATCTTGAGGATTTGAATTTAGGTTTGGTTTCCACAGTGATGAAGGAACTCAAGAAATTGGAAGAGAAAATCAACAAACTTGAGACGAATAAACAGCTGATCTCGAGAGGCGAGGGTAGCTGCAACAGAGCTGCTATAGTGACTCCGAAACCGGCGACAAGTATTTGTGCAAAACCAACACCCATAGCACGGCCCGAAGCAAACACTCCTACGCACACAATCGCATCCTCCGCGGCCGCAGCCACCCGTCGACCTCGTCTGCCCCCGCCACCTCGGGCCGCCCCCCGGCAGCGCCCGCGCAAGCAAGCCGCGCCGCTCCCACTCCCGAGACGACGCAGACACGCAGTCGAGTCATTCGGCCGGCGGCCACGCCAGCGGCCACTTAACGAGGCAGACCGCTGTCCGACGTTCCCCTAGCCGTGAGAACGTATGACGAATGCGACAAAAACAAATGGCAAACTGTCCAACACAAGACAAAGCGACCTTCCCGACAGCGCGCCGTCATTACTGGTAAAGGATCGGTCGATGATAATATACAAACAGTAGTACGAGTACGCAAAATACACGGTTGTTTTTTCAAGCCAGAAACAACGCCGGAGTCTATAACTACGTACATGACTAAAAAGAACCCCAGCGGGGTATATCACGCAAATAAGCTGAAGCTCTCACACAGTCACTACTCGTCTTTTGAGATCAGCGTCCCCTCTAGTCAGTTCGAGTTCTTCATGTCAGGTGAGAATTGGCCCACTGGTACCGAGATTAGCGAGTGGTTTCGCCGCAGCGGCGGACCCGCGAAAGGCGCGTCCACCCAGAGGTCCCGTCGCGGAAATAGGAAGACCCCGCGTCACCGCGACTGCGCCGGCGACGGTAGCACCGGCGGCGGCAGCAGCCCTGCAGCCCCCCCTACCTCAGTACGCGCAACAAGACCCGCGACCCGAGCGTAATAGAAATCGACTAACCATTTGTCTTCTAAATATTAGGAGTTTAGGTAATAAAACAAGAAAACTTGAAGTGCTGTTGACGAATGAGTTAACCTGCGATATATTTATTATGACTGAACATAAAAAGCCACGAAATACTGTCTGTTACACTAAATAATTATAATCTTTTGTCGAATTATTGTAGACCGACTATCGCCCACGGTGGTGGTTGTATATATGTAAGAAATGGCATTAAAGCAATTAATAGACAAGAATACTGCGACCTCTCAAAGGAGCAACTATTCGATGTATGTGCCGTACAGCTCGTTACAAATAATATTATTGTGATTGGTATATACCACTCGAACTTAACCGATGACGCGGAGTTTCTCAAGTTATTTGAAAACCTCCTAACGAAGGTGAGTAACGGGCCACGTTACTAGACCATGTGTACACGAACCTCCCCGAGGAACGAGTTTTGAACGTCACGGGCATCACCACCCACCTTAGCGACCACGACGCTCAGCGTCTTGTCGTCGTAGGAGAGATCGTACCACCGCGACAGCACGTACCGAGGCGATCTTTAACGGCGGCAAATAAATTAAATTTTGAAATTGCGCTTGAGTCGATTGACTGGGATACCGTATTAAATCAGTTAGGTAATAATTGTAATGCATTGGCTGATGCGATTTTAAACAAAATAACCGGCAATTTCAACATACACTTTCCAATTAAGTATCAACTTAACAACACAAATAAACAGTCTTGGGTTGATGAAGAGGTTCGAAATTTAAAAGATCTTTTGTTTGACATAATTCATGTTAAAAACACATTTCCCGAAAACTCAGATGTTAATGCGTTAGCGGAACTCTATTCTAAAAAATGCAATAGTTTATTAAAAGAAAAACGGACATTTTTCTACACAGAAACTATTCGAAACCACCCAAATAAAATGAAATGTATGTGGAACATAGTCAGTGCGGAACTGGGTCGGAGCCGCCGCGAAAACGTTGACTACACAGACCTGGTGCGGGAATCAAACGGACTACCCTTTAGCACAAAACAGAGGCTAGTGGACACTACCTCGAGTTCGCGACCGCCGCAAACAAGTGTGGAGCACCAGCGGCCGACGTCGTCCGTGCATCCTCCGCCTTGAGTGCGCACAGAGACATGTGCGATATGTCGCTACGCCGGCTGCCTTTCTCCCCGTACGAAATAATTACGATTGTAAGTAAACAGATAGCACCAAAAAACAGTACAGACTTGTACGGGATATCTGCAAAATTACTACGAGTCGTCGCTAAAGCGCTCGCACACGTAATAGCGCGCCTTTTCAATACCTGTATGAGAGAAGGAGTATAAGAGAAGTCACTCAAACGAGTTAACGTATCCCCACTCTATAAAGGAAAAGGTAAAAAAACGGAGATGAAATCCTACCGGCCGATCTCATTGGTCCCTGCCGTATGTAAGATCTTGGAGGTAGGCCTAAATGCCAGGCTTCTGTCGTTCATTGGGAAATGCGAAATATTTTCAGACAGACAGTTTGCGTACAGAACTGGCCGCACTACCACCACATTTGGTGCGGGAGGTGGTATGGCATGTGTTGAATGCACGAGAGTCTGGTCTTTGCGTGGCGTTGCTATGCTGTGACCTCTCGCGTGCGTTCGACACTGCGGATCACCAACTGATCGCTAAGAAGCTCAGTTTCTGCGGCATTCGCGGCCCAGTGCTGTCCTTGCTGTCTTCATTTATGTCAGACCGTACTCAAACCGTGGTTGGCGAGAGAAGTCGCCTCAAATCAGTGGAGCTAACAAACACCATAGGCGTCCCACAGAGTTCATGCCTGTCTAATACCCTGTTTAGTATATTGCTAAACGACCTTCCCGCCTCAATAAGCAACGCTGAAATTTACATGTACGCGGACGACGTGGCCGCCATAGTTACAGCACCTACTAAACATACACTTGAACAAAAATTAAACACAGTTGTTCATAAACTAGAACAGTGGTTCAGGTCAAACGGCTTGGCTCTGAATAGAAACAAAACCTGTGTTCTACCATTCCTGTTAAATGGTCATATCCCACCGCACTATAATGTGACCGCTGGGTGTCCCCAGCGGTCATCAGCGGTCCCCACGCTTCAGATGGTGACCACCACCAAAATACTGGGTTTTCACATCGATAGTGGCTTAACTTGGGAGACCCATATAAACGAGCTCTGCTCAAAGCTAAGCCGAAACTGTTTCGCCCTGCGGCGCCTCGCCGATACCGCGGCCCGTAATGTTGTACAATGCTACCACGCAACTATACATAGCTCCATCACGTATGGTGTAGAGCTGTGGGCTCGAGCCGCGGACGTCGATAGCCTTTTCTATGCAGAAGCGAGCAGTCGGGCCATTATGGGTATATCCGATGACGAGTCATGCAGAGATCTCTTCAAGGAGCTTAACATTATGCCACTCCCCTGCGAGCTGATATGTCACGTGGCCCTGTTCACACACAATAACATTAATAAATTCCAACTCAGAGGCAAAAACGCATCCCACCCGATGCTCCGCAGCAACAAGCTTTCCCATCTCCTCGCGACGCCTGATCACAAACTCTGTAAATCGGAGAGGTCCGTGTACATAATGGGCCCAGCAGTCTACAATAGACTGCCAAACTCTATTAAAAAAGACAGCACCTCCTACAATCAATTTAAAATCAAATTAAGAAAGTGGCTATTAGAAAATACCTTCTACAGCTATAAAGAATTTCTTTGTATGTCAATAGTCATTTAAATTTAAGAATTAATGCAACTGAAAAAAGTATATTTAATAACGTATTTTTTTAAATATTATATAATGTATTTTTTTTAACATAGACATTAAATAATATTATTATAATAATAATATTAAGATGTATGACATGTAACTCTTAATAGGTTAGCAATAAATTATCTGTATCTGGCTCGGCCTGCCCTTCATGCTCGCCTACATGCAGTAAGCTATTGTGAGCTTTTTTGCATATAGCGCATTTGAAACGATATCTACATTTTTCTTTGTTATGGGAATTAAAACATATTGGGCAGAGATTGTTTTTGTCAATAAAATCTAGACGCTTAATGGGAGAGCAAAGACTGAATGTTGGACATTTAAATAATTTATGTTGGCTAGATTGACACATCCTGCATGTTGAATTTTTACCCTTTTGTGCTTTCTGAGAAGCATGCAAGGCGACAGACTTTGTTCTCGACACCTCAGTACTTACATAGCTAGTAGAACTTGATTCTAAAGCCAGTGCCCTTTTTTCTAAAAATTGTAAGAGATGTTCTAATGTTCGCTGATCATGGTGGTGCCTGTCACTGTGGTACAACCTGCTCGTTAGGCTGTCCAGTTTTTTGGTGACAATACATAACATAATACTATCCCACATGGATACAGGTTCACCCATGTTTGACAGCGCACTCATCTGTTGCCAGAATCGAGAAAGGAAATCTCTTATCTGCTGAGCTGTGCCCTTTGTAATGCTTGGTAACGAGAGAATTGTGCTTATGTGATTGTGAATAAAAATGTATGCATTATCATAGCGCTCTTCAAGCATTCTCAATGCAACATTGTATGAAGCACTGACAAGTGGCAAGTAATCGATCAGGGTAAGAGGTTCCACTTTGACATATCGGTGTAAATAAAACCATTTCTGTACCTGATCTAGACTAGGATCTCGATCGATGACAGCCAGGAACATTTCAATGAAGGGGCGGTACTGTTTGTCCGGCCCGTCGAAGGTAGGGACCTCGATCGGCGGCAGCTTACTGGGGTGGCCTCTCGACCCGGATGTATGCTCGCCGGGATGGCCACCGGCCCTGGGTGGTGATGACTCGCTAGGACGGCTGCTGGGAACAAAGAAGATGTGTTTTGCACCTCGCTCTTGGGCGCTGTGCATCTTGCTGTTGTAAGTGTCGCTCTGGGTGGGCCGCGGGGCTCCTGCTCGCTCACTTGATAGCGGCACCGCGCTGTCATAGTCACGACGCTGTGTTGGCTGGTCGACGATAGCTCTTCTATCTGGCGGACTCTGTGTGAGCGGCGCGGGGTTCCTGCTCGTTTACTTAATGGCCCGGACACCGCGCTGACGTAGCCACGATGCCGTGTCGGCTGCTCATCGACCACTCCGTGGTATATTGGGCTCTGCGTAAACGGCGGGGCTCCTGCTCGTTCACTTGATGGCCCGTGCACCGCGCTGTCCAAGCCGTGATGCTCTATTGACTGCTTGGCTGCCACTGTTTCCCTCGATGACCCTGGCGCCGAGATGTCGAAGTTGCTACACCCCATCTGCTGCTCGGCGACCGCTCCATCCCTCGATGGTCCTGGCACGGCGCTGTCGACGATGGTGGAGATTGCATCGCGCCACGCGGTTTCGTCGTGGCGCGCCGACGACGGCGGCGCGTGCTCGCGTGCACGCGGTGCCGGCGGCAAATGCGCGTACTCGCGGGCGCGCGAGGTCAGCTCTTCTATCCGCGCTATGGCCAAAAGGCATCCTTCTTCGAAGGCGGCTTCGTCGTCATCGTCTGATGCGTCATAGGTGTACAATTGCACCTGTATCTCGAAGTACCTTGTGAGGGCCTCTCGCAGGATTCCCAGCCGAACTCGCAGTTCCTGTGAGGTCCTTTGCGCTGCGCTTTGAATAAACACTTCGGCCCGCGTGACTTTGGATTTGCACTGGCCACGTGCATACCGTAAAGTCGTGGGCACGTCACGTTCTTTTTTTGCACTTTTGCTAGGCGATCTGGACGATTTGTCATCGGCAGCGATGCTCGGCGCCACGAGGTTATCCATTTCCACGTCTTTCTGCGACATTTTAAGGAGATTCAGGGTGTTGACCGCTGTTGTTATGGCGAAGTAAAGTGCGCTGACCTTTGGATCTCGGCTCGGCTGACAAAAATGGCGGACGGACGTGGCGGCGCGGCGGTCTCGGGGACACGGCGTAATGCGGCGATATGTGGCGCCTGTGTTACTAATTTCTGGGTGTTTTTCAATGCTCCGGCTTCTTAGAAAGGGTTTCGGCACCAATGTTGGAGAGAAGTTTGAATAATAAGCCTTCTTCCGATGAAACCGATTTATTTGACACACGAAATACAGAAACACAGGTGCCGCGCTCGTCGCAGTTGCAAGAGAAAAAGACAGTGTTGCCAACAGTATTCTTATGTTATTCCCTAACACCCACAATATGTAATGTACATGGTAATCAGTTTTCTGATGTTGTATAGAATCAGGCGTTACTTTGCGGAAATCCATAATAGCATTAAAAAGTTAAAATTACTTTGCTGAATTCCGCCAAAAATCCCACAAGCACCATGCGGTTAGCTAATGCACCGCCCTCCCTCCCACTTTTTCAAGCAGAAGCAAGACACGGACACCCCACCACCAACACCAATACTTGTGTGAGAAAACACACGACGCGTTTCGCCTCTAACACGAGGCATCCTCAGGCTCCCAAATGCAAGTGACCGTCTCCGCAAAAACGCTCCGTATTTATAGGCTAGGCCGCCCCTCCCCCCGATGACGCAATGTAACCGTTAAACTGGTGACCGTTAAACCGTTTCAACCGCCTATGGGCTATTATTGTTTTGTGCAAATATATCGATTAATGGGGAAATAGAGGAGCTGCCCACCTGTTCATTCAGCATTGTAAACAACCTATCCCTAGATAATTTGGAAATTTCCAGCTGTTCAAGTATAGACAATCTCAAGCCCTTACTGCAGGTGTGTAAAATTTCCAAATCATGGTTATTATTAAGTACATGATAGATGCTTGTTAACAAGCATGAGTTTGAGATTTACCGAAAGCCAACACAGACTAACACTGTTATCCCAATAACGTCTTGTCATCCGTGGCAACACAAAATGGCAGCATTCCATTGCTATATTCACCGTTTGCTAACTGTGCCAATGTCTTCTGCTAATTACAACAAGGAACTAAATACCATCTATCAAATAGCAGTTGCAAACGGAAATAGCAGGCGAATGATTGATAGGCTGGTGGTCAGGAAGCGGAACGGTATGGTTAGTAGACTTTTATACGCAGTGCCACCTGAAAGGCCTCAAAAAATGAAGTCAAGTATTACCTATGTAGGTCCAATTACTGAAAAAATCCACCGGACGTTAAAAAGATCTGGGATACAGGTTGCGTTCAGGACGAGCAACTCTTTGGCTAGAAATCTGTGCAATCAAAAAGAGAGGGTGGATAGATTCCAGCGGTCTGGGGTGTACAGAGTTGCTTGTCCGGAATGTAATGGAGTGTATATTGGCCAGACCGGTAGGAGTTTTATAACTCGGTATAGGGAGCATGCGGCGGCTTTCCGAAACAATCATCCGGATAAATCTCATTTTGCCAAGCACCTTTTGGATACGGGTCATGTACTTAATAATAACCATAATTTGAAAATTTTACACACCTGCAATAAGGGGTTGAGATTGTCTATACTTGAACAGCTGGAAATTTCCAAATTATCTAGGGATCGGTTGTTTACAATGCTGAATGAACAGGTGGGCAGCTCTTCTATTTCCCCATTAATCGATATATTTGCACAAAACAATAATAGCCCATAGGCGGTTGAAACGGTTTAACGGTCACCAGTTTAACGGTTACATTGCGTCATCGGGGGGAGGGGCGGCCTAGCCTATAAATACGGAGCGTTTTTGCGGAGACGGTCACTTGCATTTGGGAGCCTGAGGATGCCTCGTGTTAGAGGCGAAACGCGTCGCGTGTTTTCTCACACAAGTATTGGTGTTGGTGGTGGTGTATCCGTGTCTTGCTTCTGCTTGAAAAAGTGGGAGGGAGGGCGGTGCATTAGCTAACCGCATGGTGCTTGTGGGATTTTTGGCGGAATTCAGCAAAGTCATTTTAACTTTTTAATGCAATCAGGTTTCTGTCAAACACGAATTACTATTGACAATGATTGACGGTAAAGTGTGCAACGCTATGACTGAAACTTCCTCGACACAAAAATGTTATATTTGTGGATGCACTCCTAATTTATTTATGAATGATGATTATGATGAATCTAGGGAATTTGAAGTAAATAGGGACAATCTTGGTTTTGGTCTATCTCCCCTTCACGCTTGGATACGTTCATTTGAATGTTGGCTTCACATTAGCTATCGTCTCGAAATAAAAAAATGGCAACTTCGTGAAAGTGATAAAGTGTGAATCAACGTAAAACTCATATCCAAGAAAGGTTTAAGGCTGAAATGGGTTTGAATGTAGATAAACCAAAACCAGGATTTGGTAATACGAATGATGGAAATACTGCTCGTCCGTTTTTTGCGAATCCTGAACTGTCTTCAGATATTACAGGTTTAGATGTGACTCTAATTAAGAATTTTAATATATTTCTAAGAACTTTAGCTTCGGGTTATGACATTGACGTTTAAAAATGTAATCGATTCACACAGGATATAAAAAAAATCTTGATCTCTATCCGTGGTATTACGTGCCTGTTACCGTGCATAAAATTCTTGTACATAGTGTGTCGATATTGCGAATTGTATTTTATGATTGTTGTTAAATTTTTTTTTCGTCTCGCCATTATATGAAATATCTATTTTCTTGTTTTCTTCGTGCCAATTAGGTCCTACCCTACCTATTTATTTGAGTGTTTTGTACTAAACCGTATTAAAACATCCTAAGAAAGCCGTACGAAGCAAAATACCCCAATAAATAATTTTGTCTAGCTAGCTTGTTCTAGGCGAACCACTGTGATGACGGTTTTATCCTGACCGCGATTGTTGAAAGTTACAACTTTATTTTCCCAACTCCAATATACATAATCAACGGAATTATCGAATTCTTGGTAAGAAATATACTTATTTTTACATGTATTACATGTTTTGAATAGGCAATCAGTTTTGTATAGACGACAGCAAATTGCATTTGGGACATCTGTAGGGTTTGCTGGAGATATGATTTTGCTTTTGTGAAGAGCTGATACAATCAGCCTAAAGTTTTCATGAATCGTACAGAGGCACGTTTCGCGAGGTCTTTTTGTGGACCGCAAAACCCAACATGGCCTGAAGCGACAAAATGTAGCGAAACTGAGTTTATAGGCGTGTGCGCTTATGAACTTTTTGTGAAGGTTAAAAAGCGAATCGGTGAGATAGCGCTTTTGAACCTTACGACCATCCGCTTTAATGTACTCCTTTTTGCCTGCTGCGCAGCTGCTATTTTCATCATCTTCCAGGAATTTTTTAACGTCAGTTTTCTTCTGTTGCATTGACACATATTTAGCATGTTTTATTCTTCTCCTAAACTCCTACAGTCCTCAATTGAGATTTAAAATTTGCTTTTGGCAATGGTTCCTTTAATCCATGTAAGTTTTCAGAAAACACTTGTTTATCTTTAACTGACTTCAGGTCGTGGTAGGATTTCAAAACAGGTTTTGCTAGCATTGGTTCTGAGCTTTTTGGGCTGGGATCCAAAACAACTTTTTGAAAAAGTGTACTTCTTGAATGAATTTTTCTTATAGCATCATTCATCTTCTTAACAACTTGTGATTGCTGCCTCAGAGACGAAATTTCACTGTCTTTCTTGTATCTCAATTTCCGGATAAAGCGTTGCGCTTTTGGAGAGACAGTCCCAGATGAACTTGGAAACGACAGTTGAGATGTAGTAGGGCTACGCGCTTGAGACCTGACCGACCTTGAACAACACGGTTCTTCATTTGTAATTGATTTTCACTTTGCGGTGGGCTATTAACTGTTACAAAAGCTTTCTCCTTAGCTTTTTTCTTTATTTTTTCTTTGGTATTCAGCGTAGAGTTCGGGATTATTTTTCATTTTTTGGTATCTTACCTTTTCTTTTTCTCTTCTTTACTAAAAGCTCCTCTTTGTTTTTGCCATGATTAACTAAAATTTTATGTTTTATTTTATTTATAGCATTACACAACAGATAAGTAACATAACATGTAAAAATATCATGACGAAATATTATAATCTAGTTACATATCCTTTAACGTATGATGACAGCATGTTAGAATATGGACGAGCGCCAAAACACATCAAGCCACATACAACCAAATGCGACCACTCAGCGCAAAGTATCGCAGACACCTTACTCCGAACGGTCGCAGCCGAAGATAATTATGGCTCGATCTGCTTCTACAGATGGATCCATAAAACCTCCCATTACTTAAATAAGTAGGTATTTAATTAAATAAAAAAAACTAAGATAAAGAAAAATAAAAGAGAAGAAAACGTAAGCTGAAAATTAAGAACGGCAAGCAACCAAAAAGTGTAAAATTAGGTAGGAGTGGCTCTAGCTCTGTGTAGAAATGGATATAAACGAATTTAGTAAAACAAACTCTCATTTTAAGCAGCTGTTAGCGATGCAATGTTATATACTTTTATAATATATTTTATTTGTATTCAAGTTTCTTTCTAATAAAATAGTAGTGGCGAGAAGCGCCGCGCCCGCACAGGGGTACGGGGAAGGGGGGAAGCGTATCGCCGCCATCGGCAGTTGAAAAAAGGTCCAACTCGAGCCCATACGTGCGCGCGCGGCACTTTGTCGCTACCACCTTAAGAATTTTTCGTGTGTATCACTTCACGCCAATAACAAATTGGTCCTTCGAGCCGGATACTAAATAAACATTAGGTAATGTTTCACTCGCCACGAAGCTTAAAAATGGTGAACACTCGACGTACCACACGAAAAAACGAGGTACCGAAGCAGGAAGAACCAGGTGCCGCAGGTGTAAGTAGTCTTCCCGACAGTAAGGCTTACGAAAACCTCACTCACGGTGCAGAAATATCAGAAGATTGCAAGAAATCATTGGAACGCACGCATCAAATTGATCGAATTGAAGGTAGTACGAAAGTACTTAGTGCTACCGCTGAACCGGCACCGCCATCCTCTCAATCAGTATTTGGACGGAAAAAAAGCGTCGATATCAAGTCAAAGAGGCACTCTAGCGCTTCATCCAAATCGGCACGACGAATGAAACTGGAGCTGGAATCAGCCGAGGCGAAAGCACGTATCGAAATGAGCCTTATCGACAAAAAATTACAGGCTGACCTCGCTGAGTTGGACAACGAAACTGAATACAGTTCACAACCTGAGGAACGTGAGGAACAAAACCGCGCAAATGCTGAAGTAGAACAGTGGATGAACCGCAGCCAACTAGAACTGGAAAAATGGCCTAAACCTGCCCCCCAGCCAGGCCAAACCTCGGGCAGGTCGCAGCCACCGCCATCGCCGCCGCTGCCTACGGCCGCGGCACATCTTGGCACCGATAATGGGACAGTTCAACTCTTAGCTAGCGCTATCAAGGATCTCGCCACTGCTACTGCTGCTGGACCAAACGCTCAACTATTGAGTCGCTTATCTACCCCGCGAGATATGCCTTCTTTCTCTGGGGGCCCAATGGAGTGGCTTTACTTTAAGCAAGCGTTTGAAGAATCCAGCCAAGTTTGCAACATAAGTGATAAAGAAAATCTGTGGAGATTGAAAAAGTGCCTCCACGGACCTGCCAAAGAGGCTGTCATGGCATTGTTAATTAGTGCCACTTCACCGGGCGTCATCATGTCTACGCTGGAGCTACAGTTCGGTAATCCTGACATAATACTAACGGGAATCACGCAAGAAATAAACAAACTTCAAACGTTGCCGCATGATTATCACAAAGAAATAGTGAAGTTTTCCATCAAAGTTCAAAACTACATCGCAGCTGTGAACGCAATTGGTCAAGACGAATACCTTCGAGGCATGAATATTGTGTCCATCATACTGTCCAAACTACCTACCATCTTGCTGTCTAAATGGACCGATTACAGTTACAAGTTACTGATGGAGAATAATAAACCTAAATTAATTATTCTCTCCGAGTTTTTGACCGAAGAAGCCACGAAAACATCCCGCACAGCTGTTAATCTATTGTGCACGCCAAGTGAGAGCTACTACAGAAGTTCAACTCGCAAGCAAACGGATTACAACCGACCGCGTTTTTCTCATCAGACAATGACAATACAAAACGTATCCAGTGATGATAACAACATGTGCCAATTCTGCAATGTGTCAAAACACCCTTTAACCGAGTGCAAGAAGTTTAAAAAAGCGCTGCGCAAGGACAGATGGAACTATGTAAAACGTAACCGTATATGCTACAAGTGTTTAGTGTCAAAGCATAACCGCGATAACTGTTCCACTCCCGCGTGCCTGAAAGACGATTGTGGACTCGCTCATCACCCTCTGTTGCACTATCCAAAATCAAATAGTGTGATCGTGACCCATCCCGCGGAACCGCCACCGGACTCTGAAACAGTAACGCACGTAAAAGTGAATAACTGCAAAGTGTTATTAAAAACGGTGCCAATAAACTTACATGGACCTAACGGTGTTTTTAGTACGGTCGCCCTTCTGGATGACGGATCCTCTGTGTCGTTGATAAGCGGTGCGCTCGCCGCTCGGGCCGGTCTACGAGGTCATAAACAAACCATTCGCGTGTGTGGGCCATGGAACGAAATGGTGTGTGAAAGCGAACTAGTGGACTTAAACGTATCAAACAGAGATGGAACTATGTTTACGTTGCAAGCGCGCAGTGCTAATGAACTGAACTTACCCGTGCAAAACATATCAGTGTCAAATCTAATGGACTACGATTACATAAACAAAATAAAAAACCAACTGTGTAGTGAACAAAGCAAACCGGAAATTCTAATCGGTCAGGACAATTACCACATTATCTTACCTTTGGAGATAATTAAACGTAGCCAAAATGAACCTTACGTCACACGTACTCCGCTTGGTTGGTGCCTTCATGGGCTCACTCGAGTGCCCAGTGAGAACTGCGCCACCACTCACTCTACCTTTTTCCTAACGGAAAAGGACAACCTGGAAGCATCAGAATGCGAAAAAATGCTTCACGATATGTCTGAGACAATTCGATGTTACTTCAGCTTCGACTCCATGGGTATCTCAGGCAACACGTGAAAACTCTGACGATGTACAAGCGCGTGCACAACTCGAACGGACCTCTACTCTGAAAGATGGACGTTGGCACGTTGGCTTACCGTGGAAGAACGCTGACTGCATGTTGCCGGACTCCTACCCTACGGCAATGATGCGACTTCGAGGCATCGAAAGGAAAATGACCTCCGATGAAGGGTATGCCGAGAGGTACAATGAAATAATACAACATCTTCTACAGAACGATTATGCTCACGAGCTGAACATGCCGTCAGAACCAAACCCAAAAACGTGGTACTTACCACACTTCGGTGTGGACAATGCGAATAAGAAAAAACTTAGAATTGTGTTTGACGCAGCAGCTAAGACATCGGAGTCGTCCCTTAACGATTACCTGTTGACCGGCCCTGATTTACTCATGTCACTGTACGGGATCATGCTACGGTTCCGTGAGAACAAAATAGCCGTAGCAGGAGATATAAAAGACATGTTCCTACGAGTTAAAATACTACCGCAAGATCAAGACGCACTAAGGTTTTTATGGAAAGACTTGCCTAGTGTACCATGTTCTACAAAACCGCCAGATGTACCTGTCAAAACTTATGCAATGACGTCACTTATATTTGGAGCGAACTGTTCGCCTTTTGTCGCACAATTCATAAAAAACAAGAATGCGCTACGATTTGAACCGGCCCTGCCTAGGGCATCCAATCCCGGTATTCCGAGATCTCGTTATTCCGAGATCCCGCATCATTTTTCAGTCCCGCACAATGCGGGATTACATGCGCGGGATCCCGCGGGATTTGCGGGACTGATCTGCAGCAAAGAAACACCCTCCTACGCGCGCTGCCGCGCGACTACTGACAAGCGAGCGAAAAGAGTGAATCGCCGCGGCCGTGTCGCGCCCCCCGCGCCCGCGGCGGCCGGGGGCGGCCGGCCGGCTTCCATGTTTGTTTTATTTGTTTACTTGAAGTGACAAGTAATTATTCGTTCGTTAAACAAAATTCGTTTTCTAAGATAGTTAATTGTTTTTTGCGTTTACTAACATTACTAACATTATTTACGAACTATCGAATCGAAAATGACAAGTGCAGTGCATAAAACGTATACGAGTAAAGTTTGGACATACTTTGTAAAATCAGATGATGACTTGACTGCCAAATGTAAAATGTGCAATTCGGTATTGAAAACTACTGCTAGATCTACAAAGGGATTACACGTCCATTTAAAATCAAAGCACGGAATACAAGATTTGAGTGGCAAAGCAGCAAGTTCGGGTTCGGAGTCTTCGGAGTCGGGGGCGAAGCCGGGGCCTTCTTTTGACGCAGGTTCGTCTCTTCAATCTCCTCCGAATAAAAAAGTCAAGATCTCAGACCATTTTCCTGTCCAAAATAGAATTTCTATGGAAGAAAGAGTGGCTCGTATGGCCTCTAAAGACGGAATACCTTTTCGTGTATTTGCTACGTCATCTGACTTAAGAGATCTTTTTAAAGGTGACGGGTACACTTTACCTAAATCTGAAACGTCAATCCGATTGATGGTGATGAAGTACGGAATGACCCTTAGAATTAAAATAAGACAAGATTTATCCGAACTTAAAGAAAATGGTAACCGTTTTTCTTTGACATTTGATGAATGGACATCGTCGAGTAACAGACGTTTTATGAACATAAATATACATGCTTTTGTGAATTCCAGTCCAACGTTTTGGAATTTAGGTCTGGTTAGAATATTTGGTAATATGCCAGCTGAAGTTTGTGTAGAAATTCTCAGGAAGAAGATCTTGGAATTTGACATCAACCTAGATACAGATATTGTTGCAATTACAACAGATGGTGCGGCAGTAATGATTAAAGCTGGTAAATTAATTTCCTCAAATCATCAACTCTGCTATGCCCATGCTTTGCAGTTAGGAATTCTAGATGTTATTTATAAAAAAACTACTATCGCTTCAGATGGCGAAGCAGAACCGGCAATTTCAACATTGACAGACGAAGTTTCAGAGTACCCCAGCCAAAGCACGCCAGAGGCGCCAGAGCCAGGCTCTGTAGATGAAATGGGTTCACAAAATGATAACGACTTTTTTAATGTTACAATTTGCCCAAATATTGAAGCTGATCTAGCCCCGAACTTCAATAATATTATTAAAAAAGTACGCAAAGTGGTGCACATGTTTAGGAATTCACCAACAAAAAACGACAAACTGCAAGATTACGTCAGAAAAGAGTTTGGGAAAAGTTTGCAGTTACAAGCAGACTGCAAAACCCGATGGAGCAGCCTGGCTAATATGGTTGAAACATTTAATAAATTAAAACTGTGCATCGCTAAAACTCTCATCGACTTTGGTCTTGGTAGTAACACAGAATACTGTTTTTCAGAGGAAGAGCTAACCACATTGTTAAAACTGGAACAAACACTCAAACCTGTCAAGATTGCTGTTGAGGTTCTCTGTCGTCAAGACGCTAGTCTTTTAACAGCAGAAACAACATTGAAATTTATGATAAATAAACTAGATGATCTCAAATCGACTTCGTCGTTAGCTGCCGAGTTAGGTGTTTCCTTGCGACGACGTATTTCACAGAGAAGAACCAATTTGACTGCGCTGATGATATATCTCCAAAATCCTGGTGGTTACCGCCAACTCCAGCAAAATTCAGCCTCGGAAGAAGATGAAACCTTTAGCTTGCCGCCAAAAAGTGTGCTTAGAAAGATTATAAAGGAGTTAATCCAGAGATTGAATTACAGCGTATCACTTGACGAGAAATCAAGAAATGATATTGAAGACCAAGAAGACGACCTACCGCTCTCTGTTCTTGGAGCGAATGAATCGGCACAAATCGATGAAGACAACGAACCCCGAGCTCTCTCTCTGCAAGAGGAATTAGAACTTACCTTGGCTTCAGTTGCTTCTCCTAGGCGCACATTGTGCCAAATCAATTCTATTGACTCCATCATAAAAAAAGAGATGACTTTGTATGAATCTGGAGGTACACTAGGCAAATATTTATCTTTGTCATACAATGCACTTAAATGCATTCCGCCCACTAGTGTAGAAGCCGAGAGGGCTTTTTCAGCTGCCGGATATTTAGCTTCACATATTCGCAGCAGCCTGGCAGATGATACATTAGATACATTATGTATCTTACGAAAACATTTCCAAAAAAAATAATATGTCATTATAATCGTACTTCTTGTTTGATTTGATAATTAAAACTAATAAAGCTATGTTGATTTTTATTTCTTTTGTATCCTTCAATCCTTACACTATATTTACTAATATACAATTTAATGTACCACATACACACTTGCGGGATCCCGCCAATACCGAGATCCCGCGGGATTGAGAAATATCAATCCCGCAAATACCGAGATCACAAAAATGCTGCGGGATTGGATGCCCTAGCCCTGCCGCAAGCCGTGCAAGCTATATGTAAAAATCATTATGTAGATGATTACATTCAGAGTCTGCCAGACGAAGAAACGGCAATTAAGCTAGCTCATGAGATTAACTACATACACGGCCAAGGTGGATTCGAAATACGAAACTGGATGAGCAATAGTGAGGCCGTCATAAACAGCTTGCCAAAAGAACACTTGGCATCCACTGCGCTAAGGTTCAAAATCGGAGATAACGAAAGCGAGCGGACGCTCGGACTATTATGGTTTCCAAGAGAAGATACGCTCGGCTTCGATGTGTCGTTTAAAAGAATACCCGAATGCCTACTAAACGGTCAAAAGAAACCTACCAAGAGAGAAATACTTCGCGTAGTCATGTCAATATTTGACGTTTACGGTTTTTTGTCGCCGTTCACAATAAAAGGAAAGGTAATATTGCAACTTACCTGGAAGCAAGACCTCGGATGGGACGACGTAGTACTTTTGTTTACGAAAAATGGATCTACTGGCTGGAACAGTTACAACAGATTCATACAATACGTCTACCGCGTCATTATCAAGGTCAGAGACCTACGAGGCAACAATCGGAGAGCGAAACAGAAAACAATGCGCCTCAAGATACCCAGAGTGCGAGCGAGCTAGAAAACGTAAACATTCCCGCTCCACTTGCTACGCAGTGTGCTACGAAACCAGAAGTCGTAGCACGCGTAGCGCATCTCCCGTCCGCTACGCCAAGCTGTGATGGAAAAAACAATAATAACGAGTCACCTGTGTATCCCAAGACAACTCCCAGTCACTCTATTGCATCATCGCTTGCACAATGGAGCTATCACAATCTACAGCTACATATATTCTGCGATGCATCTACTCAAGCTATGTGCGCCGTCGCCTACTGGCGCTGGACGAGTGATACTGGGGAACCGAACCTAGCCTTCATAGCAAGCAAATGCAGAGTTGCGCCGAATAAATACACTAGTATGCCTCGAATGGAGTTGCAAGCGGCTGTGCTAGGTGCAAGGTTGGCAGATACGATTGTAAGGGAGCACGAAATAACAACGCGCGAGCGTTACTTTTGGTGTGACTCATCAACCGTATTGCACTGGATACGGAATACGGCGCGAGATTATAAACAGTTTGTGGCACATCGACTCGGCGAGTTAGACGAACTAACAGAAATGAAAGAATGGCATTACATACCTACAAAGATGAACGTTGCTGACATCGCTACCAGAGACAGCTGCGATCTTTCGGTGTTCACTAAAGAATGGGCTTATGGTCCAACGTTTTTATACGCGGAGAAGGAACTGTGGCCTTCCGTCAGCCAACCAGAAGTACAGCAAGAGAACCTGGAATATGTAAATCTTACTACCGTTTATTATTCACCTGCTGTGCCGGATCCCGAACGTTTCTCATCGTGGTTGCGCCTTCTGAAAACAACAAGCATGGTTTTACTGTTCATAGAAAGATGCAAGAAACTTACCACAGAGCTGGACGGAGACACGATGAGACGAGCTGAATGCTTGTTGATCCTCTACTCACAGGAACAGTCATTTCAAGAAGATCTGAAAAACCTGAAAAACAATAAACGATTAGAAAAGAAAAGCAAGTTACTTACCTTATCTCCTTATCTCGACGAGCATGGAATCCTCCATGTGGGCAGCCGCATCAACGCCGCTCCTGATGTCTCTTCAGAAATGAAACACCCTGTAATACTTCATGGTCGAAGTCACGTTGCTATATTGATAGTGAGATACTATCACTTTAAGTTCGCTCATGGCAACCAAGAAACAGTTGTGAATGAAATTAAACAGAAATACTGGATAATCCGTTTACGACCGACAGTCAAACAAGTAGTTTCCAAGTGTATGCTGTGCAGAATAAAGAAAGCCCAACCTCAGCCACCTAGAATGGGTGACCTGCCAGCGGTCCGGATGTCTCACCATCAAAGACCTTTTAAATTTTGTGGTGTGGATCTGTTTGGACCGATGGAGGTGACGGTTTGCCGACGAAAAGAAAAAAGGTATGGCGTGTTGTTTACTTGCTTGACTGTACGAGCAACACACATTGAGATAGTGACAAAATTGACATCAGACGCTTTGATTATGGCATTGCGTCGCATGGCTGCTAGGCGTGGTTGGCCTCAACACTTGTTCTCAGACAATGGAACGAACCTACGAGGAGCTAACACGGAACAAAAACGAATCCGTTAACTACGGCACTAAATGGACCTTCATCCCACCTACCAGCCCACACTGGGGCGGGGCATGGGAAAGGATGATTCGCAGTGTAAAACAGAACCTATATGTCGTGCTTCGAGAACGGGCTCCACGTGATGAGGTACTGAGTACCCTGATGGCTGAAGTAGAGGCTATGGTCAACAGTCGCCCACTGACACACGTGACAGTAGAACCTGGAAACGATGAATCACTTACACCAAATCATTTCCTGATGGGGACTTCTAGTAACCTTCCGATTCTCGGAGCCTTTGACGATTCTGACCTTGACTTGCGCAAGCAATGGAGGTGCTCTCAACGCCTGGCCGACCTGTTCTGGAGGCGTTGGGTACGAGAGGTGCTACCTGACATGAGACCGAGAAGGAAGTGGCAAGAAGAACAGAGATCCCTACAAGTAGGAGACTTAGTACTGATCGTCGACCCAAACTCCCCACGGAATGTATGGCCACGAGGCATAATAGAAAAAGTGATGCCAGGCAAAGACGGTCGCGTCAGAGTCGTAGAAGTCGGGACAAAAGGCCGTCTGATGCAACGATCTGCAACGCGCATCGCTAGGATACCCACTGGGGATGAGTGCTGAGGCACTGGGGTGGGGCGTGTTAGCGATGCAATGTTATATACTTTTATAATATATTTTATTTGTATTCAAGTTTCTTTCTAATAAAATAGTAGTGGCGAGAAGCGCTGCGCCCGCACACGTCACAGGGGTACGGGGAAGGGGGGAAGCGTATCACCGCCATCGGCAGTTGAAAAAAGGTCCAACTCGAGCCCATACGTGCGCGCGCGGCACTTTGTCGCTACCACCTTAAGAATTTTTCGTGTGTATCACTTCACGCCAATAACAGCAGCAGTCTAGTTAAAGTAACCAAAACTGAAAACAATCTCTGGTGTATATTTAAAACTCCCCTGTTTCTATTGAAAAGGTAAATACACCTCCTTCAAAAAACAGGGAAGTTTTTTGAGATATTATTAAACGACGTAAAGGCTGCATTTGCCAATAGATAAATATCTAACCTATTTTAAGCCTCATGAAAAAAATGTATCCACAACTAAGTAGGCTTTAAATTGATATTTTGATTAGGTGAACATAGCCACAGAAGAAAACTTATTTATATAAAATCCCTGAGGATATTCTCACTTATTAAATATTAATAATAAAAATTACGCGCAAAATTACGCAACTTATCAATAGGATTATATCTTAAACCTCTTTAACCTGATGCATTTATCGATAACCTGTCATTGAAAATCAGGTGAGCGAGGGTCAGGTTATGAAGAATATGACCGTTAAAACTTCCTAGCAAAGATGCTGGACCAAATTAGTTATATGAAATAAAACACTCAATGACATCACATCATGCATTTGCAATAGAAATGGTTCAGCGATGACAAAGTTAAGGAAGACAGAAAAAATATACTTGTTACAAATTCCAGAAGTGAAGTGAACGTCTTAATTTCCTTGAAAACACAAAATCACAGCGCGTCTATCTCCTAACAAGTTGTTAAGGACAACTGGCTGATGCAATCGAAAGGGCTTTGACAGAGAGGAAGGTGATAGTACTCGCCCTGCGCAGGAGTATTTGTGAAGGCAGGTTATGTACAAAAATCATGTTGACAATTGATGAAACCCGCAAATGGAATGTTACAATGAGACAAATTATTTTTAGTGTACATATTGAATATATTTACAGAAGACAGAATACATTCAATATTATTTTTATAGCAATTTTCTATCGGTAAAATTTACTTTCTTTGAGTGATGCGCGTTTGGACATGCAGGTTACTGAAAGGATTACTATAAAATTTGTGTTTTTTTTATCTAAGTAGAAAAATATGTCTTCTCTAATACTTGGTCTATGTGTCGTAAATGTCTTTCGTCACATCTTAGATGTGATACCTCATGTGAGATAAAAAAAAAATATCTAACAAATACCGTCATGCAGGTTAATGGGTCACGTTTTTGAGAATTAGCATGTTTATAGGTGAGCAAGCAAATGCGGCAATGTCAAAGAATAATACAAAGAGTGAGATAGAATTTGTGATAGATTCCGGAGCAATACATAAGACGATAAATGAAAAATATCCTAAATATATGAATTAAATAGAAGAAATTGAAGAGATGATGATTCAGGTTGCTGACGGAAGTATAATATTAACGAAAAAAAGTGGAAAGTTAACAGCAGTAACCAATGAAGGTGTGCAAGTAACAATAATTTGTCTAATAATGGAAAAAATATCTCACAATTTGAAATCAGTACAAAAACTCAATGAAAAAGAAATAGAAGTGACATTTACTACGAAAAGAACACAACCACGACCAAGAAAAAAACGTATTGGAGAAATGCTATACTGTGATATTGGAGTTCCAGTAATCCCAAACACTTCCTAGAGGTACACTCTTGAAAGAGAAAAGTGAAGCAAAGAAGTACTTATTTGAAGAAGTTGATTATAATAGGACTTATATCAAGGTGATCTTCACATAAATACACCCGAGTTTCAATTGATAAAGAGTACGGGTCTCTTTTGGCAAGTTTGAGCCAAGTTTTTCGAATGTTAATTTTACTGGTTACACGAATCCTTAACTTCCCTTGGGTCTTTATTGACGTGTTTTTTCATTCTCGAACAATGCAATAATGATAATTGGTATATTTTGGATGTAAATTCGATGAAATCATGGGTGCGTTGTTGTTATTTCATTAATTGAATTATTAATATTAATTCAATGTCAAACTTTGTTTACAATTTTTTGGACTTCAAACCATAGACAAAAATGGCTGACCGCGTTTTTGGCTGTTTAGGAAAATAAAGTTCTAAAATATATTTTTATGTTGCTTTTAGGTCCTCAAAAAATATACTAAAATATTTTTTGGTTTAATGGAAGAGTTATTTACCCTTTAAGACTTACTTGAAAATAGAGTCGAATAGCGGATTGGTTGGAAAATACAGTGAAATAGCGGACTAGAGATCGGATAGTCGGATGCATATTTTCCTAAAGTTCAGGTGTTAGCTAACATGGAAAGCACTTTCGTATAGAAAAAATCCCGGGATTCCAGGATCGACAAATTTAGTTTTTTACTATACAATAAAATCGGGTGTAGCTATATTTACTTATTTTAATGTCCTAATATTGTGGGAGTTTTGGAATCGACAAATTTAGTGTTTTTATAACAGATATAACAAGTGCCTCTTATTTTTTCCTTAATTTTTAAAACACTGATAACAAACAAATAATGAACACGAATTTGAAAAAAAAAACTAATTAAATTTCCAAATTAACGTAAAGCAGCGTTACCAACTAACTCACGCGTTTATTTTTTTCTTGTTTTGTGTCTATATGACACATGTTATTCAAATTACTTCCAAAAAAAACACATAATACAGTGTTTTTTTTACACAGTATTTCCATCTATTATTATAATTATAAAAGTAGCCTATTTCAAATCGTTCAGTGGGAAAAATATAACTCGTGACTTTGAGAAGACTGGAATCTGGCCATTTAATAAGCTAGCTTTTGGAGACGACGACTTTGCAGCTGTGAGCATATGCCTGGGGTCTAGTTCTCACCTCGCAGCATCGGACGAACATGATTTTCCACCCAGAATGGTAAAAAAAGACAGAAAAGTTACTATACCTATGCAAGCTATTGAAGTTTTTGAGTATATGTTACCAAAATATCTGACACACTGTGTCGTGATGGATATCACGACACAGTGTATCGGGATAATCGTGATACAACAACAAGCCATGAAACAAATAAAAGATCAGTTAAAACCTGAAGAAGCGGTTGTTCATGTGGACTTTTCAGAAAACTATAAATGTCTGTACTCGAGAAGTGTTCTTTACTATTTTGATGCCAATGAATGCAAACGCACTCAGTGCTTTGCAACACTGAGCCCAAATCTAAGACATAATACTGCAGCTGTATGGTCACATTTGGAGCCCATTCTGGAACACCTGGATCATAGAGTATATGGAAAATATCTACGGTGCGGTTTTTACCTCCGACATTCCAAATGGCAAAAAACGGCGGCTCTATGTACTTCCAGAGTACTCTGACTGTAACGATCTACGGAGGACCTATTTATTTCACGATGATCGTTTGTGTATTTGTTTACAACGGCCCTATGTATCTCGGGATTTTCTTTGTTAAAACGTTCTACGGCAGCCTTGTGTTCTGGTGGCTTTTGTTTGTTGTAACGTGTCACGGATTTTTTTTTATTTACATCCGTGTTTTTTTATTTCTTTGCGGCATTGTCACGCGGATCATTAAAAAGCGGCTCCATCACACGCTTTATAAAATTTACATCACTAATTGAGTTTGAATTAGTTGGTGCTTGTGAATTTTCACCAGCGTTGTGTTCTTCTGAAATATTTGTAACGCGTAATTTGTGAACAGCATACTGTTCGTTAAAATCGTGGTTTTGTTTAACCATTAAATGCCGTAAACACTATGTTAACAATGATACCCACGTTACGGGGTGTGGGTCACACCGGAAAATGTACCTATTTATAACTTATGGCCAATAAACAAATTTTTACTTTACTTTATATTTTAACTAAATGCACGGTCTAGTATAACAGCGAGAGACAAACATTAAAAAGATAAAAAAACCCTACTGCAAAGCGTTGACTTCTAAGCTGGCAGAATTAAAATAATTTGTTAGCTCAACAATTAATGTTTAGCACTTGGATTTTTTGTTCATTTTTCATTGAATTTTATATAAAATAATTTGAAATATTTTATTCACTATGAATACAAATTTTTTTGTCAAAAAATTATATTTTCATTGTTATTAGGTTATTTGGAGAAGAAACTGATTTAAAATATTATGAAATATTTTATTTCATGTTATGAAATATTTTATTTCATATTATGAAATATTTTATTTCATATTATGAAATATTTTATTCAGTATTAATACAAAATTTATTGTCAAAAATGTAAACTTTCATTGTTATTAGGTTATTTGGAGAAGAAAATGATAAAGATGTCCACACTTAAGTCTTTTCAAGACAAGTTTTAACTTATTAACGAAAGTGTTCAACTAAGAAAAATATATATTAACCACCAGATACAATCGTCAATTAAATATCAATTTACGTTAATCTACTGCTTTATTCCAAACGTCTTTGTCTTCCAAATAATCCTTGATGCTGTAGAAGGCTTTTATGCAGAGAGTATGCTTGATATATGTTTAAACCGTTACGTATATCTTGTCGTAGAACCGTATACAGAGCCCCGTAAAGAATATATTAACTTTTAAGATTCTGCAACCGAATTTTAAAGAATCATGGGTAGGCTGAGAGAAATACGAATAGACAGCTAAAAATAAAATTAAAAACTTCGACAACTCGGAACAATACGTGGCCCTTATTTCACCTTGTCCTAGGTCTGTCTTCTTCATAGTCTTGACCACAGATATAGATAGACATAGATGACCTAAACACCTCAATCTGTATGAAAACCAACCGTGTCACTTTTATTCTGCCTACTGTGACGTCACACGAGCGAATTAGTGATGTGAGTTTCTCGTTGTCCGCGTAAATTCGATTCAAAGGCGACGCCGCCGCCGCCTCACGCGCCGTTCGATTCGATTCATTCTGGCCGCAGATGTACGGAATTCCAGTACGGTTTCAATATGACAGACAGAGACAGAGACACTTTTTGATTCGGAAACCGAATCCGTGCGTGTGCGGCCAGGGGTCAGTCAGAGGTCAGTCTTTGTAGTGGATGGTCGCGCGCGAGTTGTGACTTGTGAAACCAAGCGTTCCGACTTTTTAACACCTACTATGACGCTTTTCGATACTTTTACATAATCTCAAGTAAGTATACGTTGATATTTTAATTTAAACATGAGGAATTAGCATAGGCATGCATGACAAGAAACACAATTGTTTAGATCGTAACCTAAAAATCATTAATACATCAAACTGAACAGGACTTAATCGCGTACACATAGATGTTTATTTAATTACCTCGACATTTCAAACGTAAAAAAACACCTGTGTGTACGTGATTAAGTCCCGTTTTGTTGTAATAACCTCAAAATCGCTAATCGATTCACATAAATGACATCGATTTTCTGACAGACTATGTAATAAAATGTAATTCAAATAGCCTTTATTTAATCATTCCTTTTAATATTATATTAAAAGGAACTATTAAATAAAGGCTATGCAAAGAGAAAAAGAGAGAAGCGTGTCGTGTCTATAAAATATATGGGAATAGATGAACAGCAAAAACAAAGACAGAAATGGCGAGAAAATTCGAGAAAGTATTCCTGCAAAAAAAATACTCGTTAATATCATTCGTCTGTCCAATATCGATTAAAATCGATTATCGAAATATGTTGTAGAACGAACAACACTAGTTGCTAGATTTGACAGACGAATGATAAGTTGCTCTGTACCACGAATTCGAAGCAATGAGCGACATTATCGCTTGTCTTATATTCATCGTCTCTTAACACACAGCGTCAGATTAAACGCTCAAAGCAAACGCAGAAATGTAATGTACACATTGTTTACTTACCGACAATCTATAGTTACTTAGGTACAGACATGGAGTCACACCTCGTAATACATAAAAAATTGATTTAAAATTAATTTACGCATAATATAATTTGAAAATAGCTTACCTGTGATAGGAAATATGTTCTTGCTTTTATATGCATACAATTTTTGAGCTATCGCAGTTAAATACGGCGCAACAACGCATTTTTGTAATATTTACGGACGACCGGCCACCACAACAGACGCGCGCGGAATATCAGTAGCGACCATCGAGTGGGGTGATTCTCCACAGTTCGGACACGCGAAGTAGATGCATTTGCGTGATCTATGTCTATCTATATCTGTGGTCTTGACTGACTGGAGAACGATTTCCCGGTTCAGCCGTTGCATGCCATAGCAGTCAGTGCGTCGTTGTTTAGACACCTCAATAATAATGGACTATTATAAAAATCGTCCGTTATTACTGTATGTCCACTGTGAAGTAATGGCTCGTCTGTCATTGTCAGCTGTGTCGTCATCACGTCTGTCATATCATTTGTCCCATCATCGTCTTGCAAAGCATTCGTTCTTTCTTTTCAGCACATACAAAAAACTTCCACTTGAAGATTCACACAACTCGGTTTTCCTTTGACGAAATCTTCTGAGTAAAACTCAATCTCCCGTGCCACTTCAGAGTGCTTAGTGCGTGTTTGACAGATCCAATCGAATAACTTTACTACCGCGTTAATCGAGCATCGGGTGGTGAGTATGAGTAAGTTAACCGTTCGAACTGGCAAAACGCTGTCACAGTACAACTCGCACTCGCGTTTATTCGTGTTTTGGCTGGTAAACGTGTTCACTTCTCAATGTAAACCATTACAACTCGCACTCAACAATTCTAATTTCCATACTTGTCGCTAGGTGGCGCTTCCTCGATTCCATTGAAATATGAGTTTACGTCAACGCGATCGAGTCGTTAAAAACTCGCACTAAGCACTCAGGAGACACTCGTCAATGGCTATCTCTTGTGAAGGCATGTATAGACTGGAAAACTTATCGAAGTAGTCGATTACCGGTCGAATTTTACACAGTCTTGTCGTATTCTGTAATGTGTCATTGTCAACAAAATTAAGCAGTGTTTAAGCAATAAAAAACGATTGTACGACATAATTCTGAAGACATATATTGGAGTCCTAAATCCATTGAAAGCAAAATTTTAATTGCCAAAAAGCTGATCATTTCGTCCCTATCTTTAGGAATCCAACGGCTAAAGCGACAGTTCACAGTTAACTTATTCTGCTCCCGCAATAAAATGATCTTTTTAGCAGCGTACCCGTTGGTTTCCTTACACAGTCGGTCAATAAATTCAAAGCCAAACATCTTATAAAAGATGTCGACGACTTCAGCCTCGTCAGTTACATCACAAGTTGGTCCAGATTTCTCGTTAAATACTTCACGTCGTCCAAGAAAATATGTTCGGTCATTGGTCCAGTTAAATGTGTAATTGTCATTTTGGTCAGGCATGAGGTCGCGTAACGCCAGGTCGTTGGCTTGATCTTCTGTTCGTAAAATCTCTGCTTGGAAGCGCGTCAAGTCAGTTTCACATGCAGGCTCAGTAGTGGCGTTACGTGCTTCTTCTTCTTTTCGTGTCAGCGATTCGACCAGATTATATTTTTTCATGTTACGTGATATAACTATCAAGAGGAAGGCAATTGTCATCAATATAAGGTCGACATCGTCACTATCGGAAGTAGTCCGTATCCAGTTTGTTATATCGATGTCAACTATCGATATCAAACATCGATGTAGGGTCGTTAAAACCTGGAACAAAGTGAGAGAACAAGACAAATCCGAGTCAATCTTATTACTATTGAGTGACAGAATTTTTAACTACCAATTAATAACTTTGACTTTGAAGTTGGAGAGCCAATTTCTATTTCTTCACCAACATCTATAAAAAGATATAGCCATTATAAAAAACATACCTGATACTTCAATCTGAATCAGATTTTGAAAATCTTGCGTGTATCGTTTTACTTGGCCTTAGTTGGACTAATTGCAAAATTAACCCTGTAGTTGATCTACTTAGCGAACTGTACGGTGAATTAGGTACAGTATAGGCTTCTGGCGTACCTAATTCCATATTGACACATCACAATAAAGAAAATAAGTTAAGACGGCGGATAAGAAATAATCGACTTACCGGCTGGACTGGATTTGGGCAATATGGAACAAGATTCTGGAACAAAACAAAATTAGATATGGCTTACACTACTAAAGATGGTAGTGAGTTGCAATCGTCTTACTAATTGAACAGTACCCGGACGACGTACCCGGCATGGCTGCCGCAGGTGGTATGAGACGAGATTCTGGAACAAGCAAAATTAGATGTAGCTTAAAATGAATCACGAAAATATTAGAGAAGGTAATGAGTTATAATCGTCTTACCAATTGAACAGTACCCGGACGACGTACCCGGCATGGCTTCCGCAGGTGCTATGAGACGAGATACTGGAACAAGCAAAATTAGATGTAGCTTACACTGAACCACTGAAATAGTTAAGAAGTTAGTGAGTTATACTCGTCTACCCAATTGAACGGTACCCGGACGACGTACCCGGCATGGCGTCCGCAGTTGCTACGGGACGAGATTCTGGAACAAGCAAAATTAGATATAGCTTACACCGAGCCGACAAAATAGTAAAGATAGTGGTGAGAAATCATTGTCTTACGGATTGAACGGTACCCGGACGACATGGAAGACGTACCCGGCCGGTATGGTATGCGAATCCACCATTATGCACGGAAGTCTACACCTAACTAAGAATACATGGACGAGAAAAAAGCAGAAGACAAAACATTATGTTCATAATAAGCTCTAGTATAAGTGATTGTTGTGTCTTATTTCGCTTGAAGACAAATAAATATATTCTATTCTATTCTATTCTATTCATATTAGAATGTACGCATAGAAGTTGGGGTAAAATAAACTTCGTTTATTCCACCAAACGAGGAGCATCCTGAAGGGGATCTTTGGTGCGAGACAGTGTATTTATTATTGACAGTAATGGAGTAATTTTCTATCTGTGATGTTTTGTTCTTTGTTCCAACACTCGATCATAATTTTCTATTCGTATTTTTTTCAAATTTTTTTTCCAGTATTTGGTTGTTTTTAAATGTTTTATAATTTTCTTTTACTTACTTTTCTTCTGAAGCTGTTGCAACGGGATACCCCCCCCAGTAGAGCTAAATAATTTATTCATTTAAAAAGAAAAATATTATTAGTATTAGGGGTTAAAGTATGAAATTGCCGTTTTATTGCTATAGGTTTTTTTGAATTGACATAGAATCTTCATGGTTTGAGGTTTTCGAATGAAACGTTTCTCAAATGGTTTCTATGATGTTCTTTTTTTAAAAAATATGAAACATTTGAATATCTTATATTATAATAACTTTGTTGTTTTGCTACTGTCATTAAGGACGGCGTGGTGAGCAAGAAAATACACAGGATCATTGAAAACATCATATTGATTGATGTCCACTTCCTTGGCGTGCCCCAGCCGTACATATTCATCAATAAAGTTTTTATATTGTTGGAAATATTCTGTGTTTGTTTCAAACTTTCTCTCAAGAGCATAGAACCTTTGTAGAGCAAGGGAAAAAGACTCTCCAATATCTAATTCCTCTATGGGCTTTTTTAACGGGTAATCAACTGAGAAGCAGTTGTCCTCTAATTTTACTGAGTTTTTAAAACTCTTCTCAGCTTCAAGAAATTCAGCATTTTGAGCAGTAATTTCTTCAGGATTTTTTTCAGATATCCAAAAATTTTTCATGATTTCTTCAAGGCTATCATGCTCAGGCTGCTTCGTTGCAAGAAAATTTGAAACTAAAGTCACATCCGAATTTTGAGATTGAAAACATTTAATTTGAGTAGAGCCAGCTACAACATGTCCGAATAGAGTATTTTGTAAGACAAGACTATTGTTTAATTTTATGTGTCCATTTAATAAAATAGCAAAATAGAAATCAGCACCCAGTAAAATGGATATCTCAGATGGTACATTGAACTCATTGTCAGCTAGTTGAATGTTACTTGGAATAATGCATTTTGACAAATCAAAATAATTTTGTGGTAGTGTGCCAGTTATAGTATCAACTACATGACATTTCACTTTGAATTGAACATCATAATTAGATGAATTTAATTGCAAGTTTACAGATTCATTCACTTTGTTTGGTATATTGCCCAAACTGATTATATTTTTGTCTTGAGCCATAGGGGTCAAGTTTAATTGTTTCACAAGAGAATGTTTCACAATGGACACTTGGCTCCCACTATCGAGGAGAGCTTTTACATGGAAATCACAACCAGATTTGTCAGTGAATTTTACCTTTATAGTAGGCAATAATATTATTTTTTGTGGGCAATTACTATTGGAATGCTCACTGTTTGTAAAGGGTGTCCCAAAAAGGACGCAAGATTTGAAATTGATGAAAAACACACATTTTTTTCCTTATAATATATTTGTAAATAAAATCTTTAAAAACATAAAATAGGGTTATTTGTGGAATAATACGTCAGGCAAATGTCCTCCTAGGCTTTGCTGGCACATACGCACTCTTTTGTCAAAATTTTCTATGACCATTTTGCATAGTTGCGGCTGAATTTCTCCGATGCAGCGTCGAATTTCCTCTTTTAAAGCATGAGTGGTTGTGGGCTTATTGGCATAGACTTTAGACTTTAAATAACCCCATAAAAAGAAGTCTAAAGGCGTTAAATTGCAAGATCTAGGGGGCCAATTCTGATCACCGAATCGAGAGATCACACGACTAGGAAATGTTTCATGCAGTAATTGCATCGTTTCTCGGGCTGTGTGGCAAGTGGCCCCGTCTTGTTGAAACCACATTGCTTCCACATCGATATCCTCTAATTCGGCTAGGAAAAACCTTGTTATCATGTCGCGATATCGAGCTCCATTAACAGTAACTGCTTGACCGGCCTCATTTTGAAAAAAATATGGTCCAATAATGCCTCCAGCCCAAAATCCGCACCAAACAGTGACCCGTTGTGGATGCATTTGTTTTTGAACAATCACATGTGGGTTCTCTGAGCCCCAAATGCGGCAATTCTGACGATTAACAAAGCCATCGAGATGAAAATGTGCTTCGTCGCTAAAGATGATTTTGTTTGAAAAATCTGCATCCCTGTTTTGGCGGTCGATAGTCCATTCAACGAACTCTCTTCGCTGTTCATGATCATGAGGCTTCAGTTCTTGTGTTATTTGAACTTTGTAAGCATGGAAATGCAGATCTTTAGTGAGGATGCGCTGGAGAGAGCTTCTTGAAATTTGCAATTCTTGTCCACGATGCCTAATTGATGTTCCTGGATGTTCACGGAAATTCTGACGCACTGATTCGATATTGCCATTTGAACGGCTTGGTTTTTGGACGACCAGTGGAATGAACATCATGAATTGATCCACTCTCCCTGAATTTTGCAACCACTCTGCTCACAGTTGATGAAGTCAAGTCAATATTCCGACCATATTTTGCACGGAATTTTCTAACCGTACCCACCAGACTTTCATTACTTTTGAAATATTGTTCAATAATAAAAACGCGTTGATCTTTCGTATAACCCGCCATTTTTACAAACGCTAAACATTCAGCTGTCAAATAGTTTTTTTTTAGGGTTGCCAGCACTAAAATACAAAAATAGCGGCAATTTGAAATCTTGCGTCCTTTTTGGGACACCCTTTATTTGAATGTGAGCAGTGGCTATTGGAAAGCTCACTGTTCAAATTTGTTAGTTGATTGGAAATATTTGAATGCAGATTGATTACTTCCTCTTCCTTTGGTCTTTCCTCATGCAAAAGGGTATTATGATTTTGTTTGCAAGATCTACATCTGAAATTATATTTGCATTTGTCAGTGTGACTCCGGAGGCACAATGTGCACAACTTATGTTCAGTCACAAATTTCAATCTTGCGCACACTGGCGCCATTTTGAATTTGGGGCATGAGTACAGAGAATGGTCGTTACTACAGATTCCGCAAATCTGTGGTTTATAGGTTGGTTTTGTTGCAACATTAGAAACCTTGTTGTTTTGTGTGGTATAATTTTGAGATTTAAATTTTGAACTGCTCTCTTGGTGGGTACTTTTTAAGGGAAGACTGTCTTCCAAGGCTATAGCCCTTTTCTCAAGGAAAGACAAGAATTCATCAATGGTGGGTAATGAGTCAGAAGACCTATCTAAGTGGTAAGCTCGATTAGTATAGGCGTCAAGCTTACGTGATAGCACGGATATCAATAGCATATCCCACTGGTCAACTGGCTGCTTCATATTTTTTAAGGCATAAAATTGCTGTCGCACATCAGACACGAAAGACCTAATGTTAGCAGCAGTACCCTTTTGCATTTGAGGGAAGTCCAGAAGAATATTAATGTGGTTGGTAATAATCCGTAGGTGGTTGTCAAACCGTTTATCTAGTAAATTGAGTGCTTCTGGATAAGATTCATTGACAAGCGGCAGGTTTATTACAACAGAGAGTGCTTCGCCTGTCAAGTATTTACGTAAATAAAAGAGCTTCTGTACATTGGACAGGGAACTGTTATTATCGAAAACAGCTCTAAACAAGTCAATGAAGGATTTGTATTGGGTAAAATCCTTCCCATCAAACATTGAGATCTCGATATTGGGTAACTTGCAATTAGAAACCGAGTTTAATTCAGAGTTCTGTTTGTTTTTCATTTCACGTAATTTAAAGTTTATTTTTCCAAGCACTTGAAAATACTTTTCCTCGACGTCACATACCTCTTCAGCGTCCTCCTCGTCAAGATTGAGGATGGCCAGATGGATGCTCTCATAGTCCTTTAGCGTGGCAATGAGTTTTTCACGGCGAGCCTCTAAAGTGTCCAAAGTAGAAGATGCTAAAAGTATGGGGTCACTAACGAAGCTTTCCAAACGTGTTATTGTGGCTTTACACTGCCCACGCATCTTACGCAGCCGTTTTAGTTCGATTTCGGACGCCATCGTGACGATACAACGCACTTTTTGAAATAAGATTCTACGCAAATTGTTCCTTTTAGGTTATAACTTTGTTTATAAAATAAACTACACTGACATTTGGATGACACTGACAGCTTTGACGTTTCACCGACGTGAGGCCAGCGACAAGATGTCTGCTCTCGTCCGGTCGCAGAAAGCAGGGATACCAACACAACAGTGCGAACGAAGTTCACTCGATGAAATGAAATTTTCGAAACCACCTTCGTTCGAAAGAAAAATTGTCGAAATGTGACTCAAAACGCCGAAATTTATAGAATTTCAGCGCAATCTTCGCTTGAGTCAACGAAATAGTCTAGATTATGTTCTCACAAGTCATAGGAATGCGAGCTTTACACGAGAAAGTAGTTCTCGACATCCACCCGGCGGCACTAACGACCCGGTATAGCAAATCGTTATTCCGAATTTCGAACAAACACTACTGTACTGTCCACAAACTCGAAGGACCACAATTAGCCTGTTAGAAATAAGAAGGCTATATATTTAGTAATTATTAAACAATTTATTGCACCAACACACTTCACCTTTATGGAAGGAAGAAGGAGAAAAAAAAACAGTGTTGCCCACCTACAGTGTTGCCCACCTACAGTATTGCCCACCTTAGGTGGCTAAAAACTACATTTTTATGTCTTAAACAAAGCGAATGGTCCATTTTTTGGTTCTGGCTCGAGATGGACATACTGCCAACATTCGGTCAGCTAAATCACCTCACCTCCATCTCCCACACCTACACCTCCCACATTACTGTTATAGATTTTGATAACTAGTGGTCTTTCTACGTTTATATATTCTTTTTGACGTTTACACCAACGACGACACTGATCTTTTGGGTCGCTGCCATATATTGTCGATATCAGAGTAACCGGCTTGTTGTCACACCATTTCGTCACAGCTACAGTGTCATCACTGTTTACAAAAACAGATGTAGATCCTCTTCCACTACATTTCATTTCCTTGTCATCTGGCAAAACCTCTCTCAAAGCAGCAGGATTCCGGTTTTTCATTATAGTACCTGAGCACCTAAAGCCCCTCGTGCTTAGTTCTTGAACTAACCTCAAAGAAGTAAAGTAACGGTCGAAATATAGGATATGTCCAGGAACTAACGTGCGCGTCATATTTAATACCGCACTTTCACCAAGACTAAACCCAGCTGCAGATTCTTCTGGAAAAGTTGTCGAACCTTGATAGACAGTTAAGTCACATACCATGCCATTTGGGTTAGCAAGTACAAAGGCTTTTAGCCCTACTGGGTTGGGCTTATTTGGAAAATACTGTCTAATACCGCAGCTGCCAGAAAACGGAATTATCATTTCGTCTATGGAAATATGTTGGTCTCGTGTTTGCTTATGGCATCTTTGCAGTACTCTCTCGATTAAAGGTCTAACCTTCCACAGTTTATCTTGGTTTCTTTGCTCTTGACTTACATCAGGATCAAATACAATTTTCAACGCAGTTCTCAAAAGAAAGTATCTATTACGTGGCATACTGTCTGCTACTAAAGGAATTCGCCTTTTATTTTCCCAGTACATACAAATGTAAGGGTAGTTTATGCACGACATGATCATAGTGATTCCAATAAATGTTTTACATTCTTTTTCATAAAAAAATAGTGTTTTCCGGTTTGTAATACATATGACTGGTTAGTTTTAGTTGAGATCAAACCAATGAGGTCATCGTTAATGTATTGACGGAAATACTATGAAGAATCATAATCGGTAGAATCTATCGGAAAGTATGATGGGGCAGAAAGTTGTGGAGGCGTAGGGGCAAACTCTTTAGTCTCCCATTCATGTTCAACAAATTCATTAGATGCAGTGGCATTGTTTTCCTGTCTTACCCGACCACGTCCTCGACTTCTACCTTCAGGACCACTTCTTCCGCGAGTGCTGATATCTCTTCCCCGACTACAACCACGTGTCCCACGTGGACGACCTCGTGTACTGCTACGTCCTCGTGGAACAGGAGAATCATATGGTACCTCATTGTCATCTTCGTCAAGCGAGACCTCATCTTCACAGCCAGAGCTTGAAGAACTGGATGATTCCTGTCGTCCATTATTAGGCTTGTACTCATCATCAGTCCCATTATCTTCAAAAGGGTCCTCTTCACATTCTGACTCGTACTCGGATTCATCCAGGCACTGAAGAATGTCATTTCCAGTAAGATCTAAAAAGCAAAAACACAAAAACACTCAATTACAGACAGAGATCTACCGTTTGATACTGAGAACCAATGTACAAAAAATTTAACAAAATAATTTATCACTTTGTAAGTCTGCTATATTTCATACAATTACGAAAATTATTAATAGTGTGTAATATTTACACCTTTAAGTTCATAATAACATCAACAGTAACCTAAAAAAAGTAGTGATTAAATAAGTATTTTCAGATTAAACTTACTCTTAGCACGCGGTCGCGGCATGTTTCGTCGTTCATCGCAGCTGGTTTTGACAATAATTGTTTTTTTTTTTGTTGGCAGCTCTGATAACATAGACAATATAGACTAAAAAAGTTAATTTGACGCCTGAAACTAGTCGCGGGAACATTCGAAAAATACTAGAGGAACTTAAAGAATATGTACAAAAATTTGTACAGTGGGCGGTTACTACTATAAATTTTATTACAAAGGTGGGTCTGTTAAAGGTATTCCATTTTGTACAAAATTTTGTACGCGGGGTCTTAGGAGGCTAGGCGCGGGAACTAAAATAGTACGGAAAGCTTTTTGGTGTAGGTATATTAATGTGAAGCCTTTTTCTCGTAAAAAAGTATAATTATTTTCTTATATCTTATAAATTTTATACGAGGTTTCACATATTAATGACATTGTATGATATAGATTTTTCACATATTACAATGAAACCCCAACCAACTTATCATAAAAATGTAAATCTAAATTTGTTTGCTTGTTTATTACACTTTCACGACTAAACCGCTGAAACGATCGTGATGACATTCATATAGACTATTGTGTTCTTTTACAGATTGATTGATTGATTGATAACTATAATATAAAGCGTTCTCAAAGTGACGAAAAATGAGTGATGGGAGGAAGACACTTAGTGGCGCTGAGTACAGGAAAAAGGCCAAAATGAAAAAAGATGAACAAGAACATGCTCTTCAGAAGACCAGAAAAATAGAAGCTTTTTTTAAAAGTGAAAACAGCAGCGAGAATTTACGTATTTCACAAGAAAACTCGGGGACGGGTACGGGAACAAGGTTCTATTCCGATTGAGGTGAAGAGTGACCATTACAATCATTCAGATCAGTCGTGTTCAGTTAAACTTGCTCATCCTCCTGAGTATGACACCGAAAGACCTTCAACAAGTGGCAGTAATATAAAGTCAGACAGCGAAGAAATGGCTACAGTTGCGACGTTTATTGAAATTGAATCAACCATAAAACTAAACAGAGATCCAGCCTTATGGGGAATAAACGATTTAACGAGAGATATACTCTAACTAGATATACAAAACAAATACTGTGATTTCACAAAAAGTGCGAGAATGTATTCCGATCATCGCCGTTATTTACCAAAAAAAGTATTTTACAGAAAATTAAGAATAATGAAGTTAAAGAAAGGAATTGGCTCGTCTATTCGGAAAGCAAAGGCAATCAATCAATCAATCTTTTATTGCAGACTAAGTGTAGATAGGTGGTATACATTTTGTGGTACTTATTACTTAGTCACCCTTTACGGATATTGCAAAGTGGGTGAGACTTACATCTAACATCGAAGCATTTAGATTATACATCTAGGTACAAGTCTGAGCATTCAAGAATTCATCCAGTGAATAAAAGCATTTTTCTATTAAGAATGTTTTTAACCTGGTTATAAATGTAATACATTTTTTTTCATTTTTTATTTCAAGCGGGAGTTTATTGAAAATTTTCACTGACATGTGATATGGGCTACAGTTTAACATCTTGAGTCTCGAAGGAGGGAGTAGGAGTCTATTTTTATGTCGGGTATTAACATTGTGAATATCTTTAACTTGCTTAAATATTTGCGGATTTTTGTATACAAAAGTACATATATCAAGTATATAGATTGAGGGGAGTGTTAAAATTTTATATTTTAAGAAGTATGGTTTGCAACTTTGTTTATTTGTTATTTGAGCTAGAATTCTAATGCATTTCTTTTGTATAATAAACACTTCGTTTGCATTAGTACTATTTCCCCATAACATTACACCATATTTTAACCAGGAGTAAGCGTAGGCGTAGTATGCTATTAAGGCTGTTTCTATATTAGTACTACATTTTAATTCGAAAAGAGCATAGGTAAATTTGGATAATTTTCTTTTAATTTGTTCAATATGGGTTTTCCAATTAAGATTTGTATCAATGACTAGGCCTAATAAATTAAATGTATCTACCTGTTCTATTTCAATATTATTAAAAGATAAGTTTATATCCAATTTCAGTCCGTTGTAAGGCCGAAATTGTAGAGTTTTAGTTTTTTTATAGTTAATTTCTAAGTTATGATTTTGTAGCCAATTTGTTATTGTATTTAAGGTATTATTTATAATTAATTTAGCGTCTAACGAGTTTTCGCACTTTATTAGAATCGATATATCGTCTGCAAATAATATTGTTGTTACGTTATCTTTGGTAAGAATTTTTGGCAAATCGTTTATGTATAGCAAAAATAATAAACAGCCGGTTACACTTCCTTGGGGAATAGAGCAATTAGCATTTAATTCTTGAGATCTTATAAGTTGTATTTCATTAGAGTTGCTATTATAATTTTCGATTTGGACGATTTGTTTTCTATTATGTAAATAGGATTTGAACCATTGATAAGCTGGTCCTCGGATACCTGAACCGTATAATTTATTTAGGAGGATACTATGATCGACTTTGTCGTATGCTTTCGTCAAGTCCAGTAGTAATCCTAAAACCTGTTTCTTATCGTTCATATGCTGCAATGCCATTTGTATATATTTGTATACTGCCAATGTTGTGGATTTGAACTTTCGGAATCCGTGTTGGCTATCATCAATAATATTATATTTTTCTAGGAATTTATACAATCGGTTACACATCGCTTTTTCCAACACTTTAGATAAAACCGGTAATAGTGCTATTGGCCTATAATTGCTAGCAATAGTAGTATCGTCTTTTTTGTGTATTGGTTTAATTAAAGCTATTTTAAGTAGATCCGGGAAGTCGCCATCCCGAAAGCTTTGATTTATTATGACTGAAAGTGGTTGTGACAGTTCATTAGCGCATTGTTTTATTAGAATAGGAGGCAAGTCGTCTATACCACAGCTGTGTTTATTTTTTAGGGAGCTAATGATTTTTGTGACTTCTATGGGGTCCACCGGGCTCAAATAAAACGAACAAAGTGGTGGGCTAATTGGATTTGTAGATTGTCTGGTAGATGGCGGGTTATTATTTTTCCCGATAGAAATAAAGTAGGAGTTAAAACTATTTGCTATTGTTTCTGGACAAATTATTGTTTTACCATCTATTTTTAACTTTAAATTCTTAAATTCTCTTTTCTTATTTTTGCCTGTTTTATCATTAATAATTTTCCACATAGTTTTATATTTATTTTCTGAAGTGTTCATTTGTCGTATGTATTCTATTTGTTTTGAAATTCTTATACTTTTTTTTAAAATTTTACTGTACAGTTTATAGTAAGTTCTTATAACATCGCTTCCGGTTTCATTCAATATAACTTTCAGGGTTCTTTTATGCAAACAGGATTTCTTTAGGCTTCTCGTTAGCCATCCTTTTCGTGGTTTAATTTTTAACTTGATTTTTTGAGTAGGTATATGGGTTTCTAAGAGTTCTGTTATTATCGAGAGTAATTGGGTATAGTTTAATTGGACGTTATTTTTATTTAAAATTGCACTCCAATCTATCCCGCCTAATATCTGTTTTATGCGTAATATTTTTTCTTGGGTATATATTCTTTTGTTAATATACCACTCTTTATTTTTTTCATTAGGTACATTTTTTACAGGTAAGCATAGGTTTATACTTTTGTGATCGGATAGACCAAAATCTTTTACGTAGCTGACATTTATAATTTCTTTGTAGTTTATAAAAGCTAAATCTATAATAGTAGAGGTTGATTTGGTTATTCTAGTTGGTTCGTTTATTATTTGATGTAGATTATACGAACTCATTAGGTTAAGGAACTCTCTTTCATTTCTGGTTTTATTTAGCATGTTGAGGTTGAAGTCTCCGGCTATTATTAAGTGTTTATTTTTTTCTTTTATGTTTAGTTTGTCGAGTAATTTTTTCATTTGTTTGAAAAAGGTTTTTATGTCACGATCAGCTCTATATAAACCTATGACTATTGTATTTAAATCTGGTAGTTCTACGGCGCTTAGTTCAATGATGAATTCTTTAGATAATTGTACTATATCGTCTCTTGAAATGTAATGAATGGAGTCTTTTATTATTATACAAACACCTCCATTTTTATGTTTTGTTCTACAAAATAAAGATGCGATTTTATAGCCAGGTAGGTTGACAGATTCACAAAAGTTCTTATCCTTATGAGTTTCGCTTAAACAAAGTAAATCAATATTTTCGACTAAAAGTAGGTGTTCTATTAGGTCTAATTTATTTCCCATGCTTTGAATATTTTGGAATGTTATTTTTATTTTATTATTATTTAACTCAGATTGGCTGATTGGTTTTTGAGCCACCTTGTCAGTTGATTTATAGAAAAAGCTTATTTTTAGTTTCTTGAGTGTTTAATTCACACTCAGCGTAGAACTCTATAATACTTTTTACGTTTTGAAAAATGTTATATATTCCAGTCTTGTTCACTTTTCCTGTTGCGTTAGAAAACATATCAAACGATAGCTCGTCGTTTGAATCGAAGAAATATGCGTGGCCATGGCATTGTGTGTCTAAATACAAAAGGCTGTTGAAAAGCTCCACTCTCGAATTAAACATTATTGCTCCGCAGATATAGGTGGGTGCACATATAATAATGTTTGTATGTGTTATTCCTTCCGTTTTCTCTCTCACTCTTTCAACCAGCTGTACATAGTTCTTGGTAGTTCTGAAGTCTGACTCGCCCACTATGATGACGCAATAATCTGTTTTCGTGAATCCACGGGTGTTGTCTTCGATATTGTTCAGTACTGCCTCAAGACCTCCATTAGAGTACATACAATGCAGGGACTGGTACGTTTTTGCCTCAAAAGTGTTCTCGATTACATCCAAGATTGAGCTATTCCTGTTTCCAGTCATTACGCAGATTTTCGCTCTCACTTTGCTTGTAGAGGTTTCTGAAAGGTTTTCTGGCTTTTTTTGATTAGACTGGGGTATGCACTGCACATCAACATTTTCGGTTTCACTTTCTGTTTGATCCGGCATCGATTCAGAGCGTAATATGCCTTTGTTCGGTATAGGTTGGTTTGTTGAAATTGCCTGAGATTTTTCCGTTTGTTTAGTCTTTTGGCGTCTCGTTTTTGGGGTTCTTTTTTCCTGGTTATTTTTGTTAGGCGTTCGCTGTTTTGTAGCCGACTCCTCGGTATATATTTTATTCAGTAATTTTATTTTATTTTCCCCTAAACTTACTTGTTTTTTCAGTTGTTCGTTTTCAGTGTTTAGTCGTTCTATTTCTGCGTGTGAGATTTCTAAGCTTATCTGCAGTTCTTTTATTTCATTTTTCAGGATCGTGATTTCTTCTTCACTGTCGGTTTTTAACTCGGGAAGACTGAGAAAGCTTGTATCTATGGCCGTTGTCTGAGTGTCATCCAATGTTGACACATCAATATCTGATACTGTATCTCTTGATTCCGGTAATTGTGTCGTCACAGGGTTGGTTACAGATGGCACCTTAATTTTTTTTACCTTTTTTGCGCATTTGGGGCAGTCCCAGCCTTTGGAAAATTTTAATTTCATTGGTATTCCCACGCAATCGCGGTGGTACGTGAGATTGCAATTTTTGGTGGTGCAAGTTATACCATCTGATTTTGTGGTTATGGGTTTCTTACACTTTTCACACTTTGACGTCATTGTATATACTATCACGCCCTCTTTTGGGTTGGTAAATAATTTTGAAACTCTAAGTTGATATTCTAGCCGCAGCCAATTTGTGATTTTTACTCGTGCAATCAATACAGTCTTACGAAGTGGTTTATTTCAAAACCACTAGATGGCACTAGTTGTTATTATACGGGAAATACCTTAATCCCATTCGCGATATCCGTTCCCGCAGGAGACGTTTCGCACTATGGGTCACTAAGTCACTTAATATTATTTTTTTATTTTTTTTGCTTTTTACACTTTTATGGGCAATGAATGAGTTTAGATTTATTTTGACCACTTGTAGGGTAATCACATAACTTTTATAGTTTCTATTGTAAGTTTAATTTTTCGATAAACACTGGATACTAGGTTTCAATAATTCTTCTGAACACACTTCACTACTAGCACTACTAGAATAATTACTGTTTACTAGGCTTTGATATGATTTTACTATTTTAATAATTTTAGAAAGACCTTAGTGACATTGTTCTACCGACATCTCGGAGACGTTATTTAGACGTTATTACTAGGCTTTGATATGATTTTACTATTTTAATAATTTTAGAAAGACCTTAGTGACATTGTTCTACCGACATCTCGGAGGCTCCGTATTCTGTGGGCCCTGTTTTGCCTTTGGATCTATTGAGAACAGGACACAGTTTGACGAGGAAGGATTCAATGATTGGAAGAATGCAGAAGTTGGAGTAGCTCAACATGAAAACTCTCCAAATCCTGCATTCTGGCTTTAAGAGCTAGGGGTATGATTCACGGCAATATCCAATCTTCCTTAACTACCCAACTTAACGAAGAAATTTCTTACTGGAGGAACATTTTAAAGAGGGTTGTTGCTGTAATAAAAGGATTAGCTTCTAGAGGTCTCGCTTTAAGAAAAATTTGATGACCAGCACAGTGGAAATTACATTATGCTTCTAGAATTAATAGCAGAGTTTGACCCATTACTAACCAAACACATTGAAAGATATGAACAACTAGCTACCTTTCGAAAACTGTCTGCGACGAATTCATTTATTTAATGGCTGAAAAAGTACTAATATACATCAGTGATGAGATAAAAAAGCAAAGTACTTTTCTTTGATTGTGGATTCTACACCGGATTCAGCACATAAAGATCAGCTAACACTTGTGATTCGATATGTTTTAGATAATGGAGAACCATGTGAGAGATTTATTAAATTCTTGCCTTCTGTAGGACACAAGGCTCAAGAAATGTTTAATGCCATTACTATAGAGTTGGAAAAGTTAAACATTAATCTCAAAGATTACCGTGGTCAGTCTTATGATAATGCCTCTAACATGTCAGGTTTTCACAATGGTTTATAAGCCAAAATTCAAGAACAAGCACAATTTGCTACGTTTGTTCCTTGTGCAGCTCATTCATTAAATTTGGTGGGAACTTCGGCTGCTGAGTCTTGTACAGAAGCCTGCGACTTTTTTATGTTGCTAGAGGAGGTATATACTTTCTTCGTGAAGTCAACTGAGCGTTGGAAAAAATTAACGAATGAGATAGGAAGAGGAAAAACACTCAAGAGAGTGAACCTCACTCGGTGGTCGGCTAAAGCAGATGCCTGTAAAAGTCTAAGAGATTCCTGGGATGAAGTAATTACAGTTTTAAGAATGATTGAAAATGACAGCACAGAGAAACCGGTCCCGCGAAATGAGGCAAAGGGAATTCGCATCAAATTAGAAAAACTTGAAACTGCGTTCATGGTCGTATTTTAGAATGCTATTTTGGAAAGGTTAAATAAAGTAAGCGTTCAGATTCAGAGCTCATCTGTAGATGTATTGACGGTATCTGATCTCTATGGATCTCTAGTCGAGTTTACAATAGCAGAACGTTTTCTACTTTGACTATTTCGAAGAAAAAGCAATTGAGATTAGCGCATTGAAGCAATATCAAGGTAAAATAAATAGGCAACCTAAAAGAAAAAAAATGACGGATGAAACAACGAATGAAGAACCTGAAATACCCTCCTGCTCCAGAGATTATTTCAGAGTGAACACGTTTTTGGTCATCCTTGATAGACTGAGAGCTGAAATACAGTGAAGGCATAATGCTTACTTAAACTTTCAAGAAAAATTTTCATTTTTAACAAAAATGACTGAACTTTCAACACAAAAAGTTACAGAAAAAGCCCAGTCCCTTGTGAAATATTATACCAATGATAACGAGGACGATTTGATTCAAGAATATGTGCATTTTCAGTCACATTTCCTCTGATAAAACTGCAGAGTGTGCAGTGAAGCCTGTATCAAACTCACTACTCAGTCTCTCAAAGTTTTTGAGGAATCAATCTTTGTCTAATGTTTACCCTAACTTAGATATAGCTCTCCGCATTGCACTTTCCACTCCGGCTACAAATTGTTCTGGGGAAAGGAGTTTTTCCTCTTTAAAACGCGTGAAAAATTTTAAAAACCTATTTAGAGGCTAAAAATTTCACCCATGCCGGGATTCGAACCCGCAACCTCTGGCTATCCGTACCAGCGCTCTACCAATTGAGCCAATGGGCGACTCACGGCATCAGTGAAATTTCGAACCTCTTTACAATATTCTCTGTATTACGTACAGGCAGCGACATCTGACTTAAGCAAATTGCATTACTTACAGCCCCGACTACCTACTTTGCAGTTAGGTTTTAACATCGGAACGATATCACTGTACTCACATGATTACACTATTTTTATTTTTAATGCACTAACCCGTGCTAAGGAACAAATTTAAAAACCTATTTAGAGGCTAAAAATTTTAGGTTTTTAAATTTGTTCCTTAGCACGGGTTAGTGCATTAAAAATAAAAATAGTGTAATCATGTGAGTACAGTGATATCGTTCCGATGTTAAAACCTAACTGCAAAGTAGGTAGTCGGGGCTGTAAGTAATGCAATTTGCTTAAGTCAGATGTCGCTGCCTGTACGTAATACAGAGAATATTGTAAAGAGGTTCGAAATTTCACTGATGCCGTGAGTCGCCCATTGGCTCAATTGGTAGAGCGCTGGTACGGATAGCCAGAGGTTGCGGGTTCGAATCCCGGCATGGGTGAAATTTTTAGCCTCTAAATAGGTTTTTAAATTTGTTCCTTAGCACGGGTTAGTGCATTAAAAATAAAAATAGTGTAATCATGTGAGTACAGTGATATCGTTCCGATGTTAAAACCTAACTGCAAAGTAGGTAGTCGGGGCTGTAAGTAATGCAATTTGCTTAAGTCAGATGTCGCTGCCTGTACGTAATACAGAGAATATTGTAAAGAGGTTCGAAATTTCACTGATGCCGTGAGTCGCCCATTGGCTCAATTGGTAGAGCGCTGGTACGGATAGCCAGAGGTTGCGGGTTCGAATCCCGGCATGGGTGAAATTTTTAGCCTCTAAATAGGTTTTTAAATTTGTTCCTTAGCACGGGTTAGTGCATTAAAAATAAAAATAGTGTAAGCGTGAAAAATTATCAAAGATCTTCATTGTCTCAAGAAAAAATGAATTCTCTAGCTCTTCTCTACATAGAAGCAGAGATAATAAACACTAGCAAAAACAATAGCAAAATCATCTATAATGATATTATACATGATTTTGCTATTAAAAAAGCCCGTAAAAAATTGTATACCTCTTGTTTCTTTTTACGCTCTTTCATGACTAATTCTAATTTTATTTAACTTTAAGGGCTTCTTTACTACAAATGAAAAATTGTTATTTTAGAAAGATTGTGCATTTGTACATGGGGCGGCGGGAATAAAGTGGCCTACACTAATAAAAAATATAAACCCAGCAGAAATTTTCATCGGGTTTAAGGAGTACTATCATATATTTTCATAAAAAATAATGGTAATGAACAACAGCGACCTTATATGCTACTCTGCTTCTTCGTTTTGGCTGCTTGGTTTGACTTCTCTCAGCAGGGAGTTAAAGAAATCTTGATCATTTTTAGGCATCCATTTTGTCATTTTTTTATTGCTTTTATTTTGTTTGGAAGTAGTGATAGGCGAGTCGTCACAATACGTGGTTCTGGAATATCCCAAGGAAAACAGATAGCTTGATTTCCCAAGTTTCTTCGTGGTCGATTCTGATTTTTAAGTATACTGGCTCTTAACCATTCAGTCATTTTGTGGCTGGTTTTATAGAATACTGTAAAGTAACACTGGGCAATTTGCTTAAGTCAGATGTCGCTGCCTGTACGTAATACAGAGAATATTGTAAAGAGGTTTGAAATTTCACTGACGCCGTGAGTCGCCCATTGGCTCAATTGGTAGAGCGCTGGTACGGATAGCCAGAGGTTGCGGGTTCGAATCCCGGCATGGGTGAAATTTTTAGCCTCTAAATAGGTTTTTAAATTTGTTCCTTAGCACGGGTTAGTGCATTAAAAAAATAAAAATAGTGTAAATATGTAACTAGTAAGGCATCTATGTTGACTGTTGACGATAGTTTATATAGAACATATGCGGAAGTACTTATTTCTTTACATAATTCTTCTATATGACTTTTCCAATTTAGCTTTCTATCTATTGTAAGTCCCAAAAATCGGGCATTATCGACTGCTTTTATCGTAGTATTTTGGTAAATTAATTTAATGTCATTTAGTTTTTGTGGCCTTTGAGAAAAGTGCATTATGTTTGTTTTGTTTAGATTAATTTTTAAATTATTATTGTCAAGCCGTTGCCCTTTATAGCATTTTGTTATCGCATCCAAGTCAACTAAGATGAGTAGAGCGCGGTCCGAGTTGGCGTTTTTATACGGTACATGCGATCTTAGTAGTCATCGTAGTAAACTCGGTCCGAGTCAACTAAGACCGTGAAAACGCGGCTTAAGCAAGTGAATCAGTATTCAAATATTTTTTTTCAAGCCCTGTATCTTTGATTGACTGAAATGAGGGTTTTCGGTATTTTTTCTGACACCAGATGACGCTACGTACTACTTCCTGCCCGGTAGTGAGCATACATAAGTATATTTTACTGTAGTGAGGAAACAGCAGTCGACAGAACAGAAATGTTAAAACTGAAATTGTGGCCGGAGCCACCAAAAATCTGAATATTGTCTGGAAGCTTTGAGCTATCAGGGCGTAATATAAGGATGTGAAATAAAACGGTTAGTATTAAGCAAAATCTTTATTACCTAACGTTTCTTGACATGTAGCAATAATATAATTGTGAAACATTAGTATCTAAACCCAGACAATTACTTAATTAAATTTTGAAAAGCTGAGAGCAGAGCGGGGTCGCTACAGAATGTGGTTCTAATATTGGTTCACAAGTTACACTGTCTAAAGTTGTTTGTTAGTCCCTACTTAAAATCAGATTGCCATCAATTTCAATAATTATATTTATGTCTTTATTCCTAATTCCCTACTTTATAATTTAAATTGTTTCACAGACCTCGTCTAGAAGAACCCTTGAGGTGAAGTCAATCCGGCAGCAAAAATAGCAGCTCTTTCTTTACAGCAAAAAGAGAACACTGCCCTAAACGAAATCTCCAAAAGTTCAATAAGAAAAATTATAATTAAATAAATAAACAAACCCTATCCAGCTGAAAGGAAAAAATTGCTTGTATTAGAAGATTGCAAATGGCTTAAACATGTGGCAGGCAATTATTAAATCAGGATAAATCTTACCGAAGACATTCAGCAACTAAATATTGTCTCAACTCTGGTAATCCCTCCTTTACCCTTTAGCATGGGTCTGATATTTCCTGAAAATAGCGACGAGTATGAGAGATGACCTAACCTGAATTGTACACGATTCTACACACAGCTTTCCATATAAGTATTTACTTACGGGGTTCCTGCTGCTACCAAATATGATTTAAATGGGCTGCTTCAACGCCATCTGAGCCAAGTCTGCTCACAATGGAGAACCAGACCTCTGTCAATCACCAGATGCTTCAAGCTACAAAATTCCTCTCCTTATTTTTGGAGCCCAATTCATACAAGCAGCCAGTCAAGTCACAACCACAGATTAAAAAAGACTCAGTCACAACTCTCAATCTTATGCTTGGGTGGCCATAATCCGAAAATTATTTTCTCCCAAAACAATATTCCAAAATTTCCATATTGTGTGAGAAACATTTACTTGTATTTTTTCATTACTAGCTGTATTTAGTCTTTGTTTATTATGTTATTATTTTTCTATCTTTTAATTAAATAAATGATATTAATCAATACCTGAAGTTACTATTTTTCCCTGAAATGGGGTAACTAGATTTCCTATGGCAACCCAAACAATGCAACAACCTATCTCAGGCGGTCTCTCATCAAAACAGACCTAAAGAAGAGATGTCAGCCTACAAAATTCTATGGTGCTACCAGAGTAAATCGAAACCTAAGCCGTTCAAGGCGTTGGAGAAAACACACAACGTGACAAACTGTCAAAACGTATCGAATTTTTTGTCAGTGAAGCTTTTAACTGAAAGTTCATCGCATTAACGCTTTTCCACGATATTATTATGGATTACGGACAAAGAAAAGTAGCTGAATTAAAGATTGAGCTCAAACGTAGAGGTGCAAAATGTATGTATGTATTTATTAATATAAAAGAGCATACATGTTATAAATAAGGCCCTACAAAACCAATTACTTGGTTTGACTGTGGGAGCAGTCTCGTTTACAATAGTTTTACCAGATATTTTTACTTTTACCAGTTTTTTTTAACATAACCTTTTTTTACATAATATTTGCATACTAGCATTTTCTTATAGTAATGATGACTTAGCAAAATTCTTAAAACTATTATTATTTTTTAAGAATAACTACCAGTTCCATTCATAACTTATTAATATTAGGTACTTATTAAGTTAAGCTGCACCCAAAAAAATTAAACCACAAACAACAACAAGTTGCTTTATACAATCCAAAATGTCAAGAGGCGTTCTAGATTGTATCAAACAGATATTCCTTATGTGCAAAACGAAACAATGCATAATTATCTTGGCTTCGAATGCTATCTGGCATTTCGTTGAATAGTGCTGGTAATTTTCGTTTTAGCATTCTACCACCAAAATTATTATTCACCCTGTAAGTTTCAAATTTACCTCTCACGGCCCCCCTAGTACCTATGGAATGTTGAATTAGTACTTTCTAATGTTCATCTTTGAAGTTATTGATAGCTAATAAATATTTATGTTTTAAGGTGACTGGGAGAACTTTACTAATTTTAAATAATTGTCTGTAATCATTTTTACATTTGAATTTAGTACGGCCATTGACCAAAAGTTTTAAAAATTTTCCCTGCATGTTTTCTATTTTATCAATATGTGTTTTAAATGTTGATCCATAGGATTCTAAACCAAATGCTATTATTGATTCAACTAATGATTTATACAAATATTTTAGTACCGGTTTAGGGGTTTTGTAACTTAACTGCTGAAACTTGCTTAATAGTAATCGTAGCTTATCTAAGAGGAAGTTAACATGGTTTATCCAACCGAATCTTTCATCAATTTTCATACCTAAATAGGTGACTTCATTCGTCCGGTTGATAATTTTACAGTTACAATTTAAGTGTTTTGTGTGGAGACAATGAAAGCTGTGTGTAGTTAATTTACAATGGGTGTTTGGTATGCAAGAATAGGGAGAACTGGTTATTAACAATTAGGTTTTGTCGGAGTTTAGAACAATACCATTGTCATGTGACCGTTTAACAACATTATCAACATCTTCTTGCACGAGACTAGCTGTTTCTGCTATGTCGCGGCCGGCCCGCAATGCGCACAGGTCGTCCGCGAACATGTATGAGGAGCAGTGTTGTATGACGCCGCACAAGCTGTTGACGTGAGTCAAGTAACAGACTGGACCGCAGCCCGAGCCCTGTGGCACTCCGCGACCAGCAAGGCGCGGCGCCCCGCACTCGCTTCCCACCTTTACCTTGAACGAGCGCGCACTGAGATAGTCACTAAACCATCTGTTCAGTGCCCCCCCCCCCCACCCCGCACTCCTCCATGGCCTTCAACAATGTCTCATGCTCAAGAGTATGCGTCCGGCTCATGGAGGCTTTACGTCGAAATACCTCATTTTCCTAATATCTAAAAGTCAAAATGACTAAGTACCCAAAATGCCTGAAATTCAAAATCCCATAATGAACTTACGCCATAAAAAGAAAATGACAACCGATGTACAGTTGCAAACAAAATTTATTAGAAATTAAAAACTTAACTTTTGTAGCTTCTTAAAATAACTCATAAGTTTTTAACTTTTTTTTCATACGATGGCATTTGGACGTCCGAGTCCGAGTCGTTGGTGGCGGCATCGTGGTTGGTTTCTTTTCTGGCGTAAAAGTTAGTGACATGTTTTTCAAATACCTTTTTGACAGAGTCATTTTAGTACATACCTCCTTTTTGCAAGCATCGATAACAATATCTCTCTCATTTTGCGATTGGCTTTTTTTACACACATGCAAGCTGCTTGGTCGCAATATGAAGTCTTTTTCAGAGTTCAGAGTCAAAGATGCGTTGCATTGACCACGATTTACGCATCTCCACATCGAGCTGCCACTTTTGTTACGGTGTCCAAAATTATATTTATGACCCTCGTATAGCAGACACGGTTTTCCTTTTTGATTATTGATAAAAATAATTTCTTTTGCTCTTTCCATTATTATTCGTTAATATTTTAAATAAGCATATCTATTGCCATAACCTAATGATTACAGGACTGACATATCTAATCAATGTCAAGTATACTTCATAATATTGAATTTCAAGTGGCCAGTGATTTTCATACCACAACCAAGAAGTACGAGTACCTACAAAGGTATTTCGACATAAAGCCTCCATGAGCCGGACGCCCTAGGAAAGAATTGACCCGAAATTTGATTGGGTATCAATCAATCAACTAACTGTTTAAAAAGTTTTTCCTTTAACTGTACCAAACCTTAATGGCATTTTGTAAATCAGTTATTATTGGATGTGGACAAATCGAATTTCAGGCATTTTGGGTACTCAGTCATTTTGACTTTTAGATATTAGGAAAATGAGGTATTTCGATATAAAGCCTCCATGAGCCGGACCGAAGAGTATCAAAAGCCTTTTTGAAGTCAAAAAATACAGCTATTACAAACATTTTCTCATTTAAGTAAGTGTTAATTTCATTTGTAAATTTTGTCAGTGATGTGGTGGTACTCTTGCCACGTTGAAATCCATGTTGTTGCTTGCTCAGTATAGAATGTTTTGTAAAGAAAGAGCTTAGTTGGTTAACAACACATTTTTCTATTATCTTATCTATGCTGCACAGAATGGCTATAGGTCTATAGTTTGTAAATTTCTTATGTTCTCCCTTTTTGTAGATAGGTTTAACAATTAATTCTTTTAGTTTTTCAGGAAACTTAGAGAGGCATATACTTAAATTAGTGAGTTTAGCAATTACAGGACTTATCTTGTCATTTATGTACTTAAGATCTCTCATTTTAATTAGGTCAGCTCCCGCTGATTTTCTAGTACACATATTTTTTATAATGGCATGTATGTATGTTTCTGAAGTCACTGGAACAAAGGAAACACTCATTGAAAGATAACTTCATACTGCTCGATTAGGAGAAATGATTCCTTTATACAAAATGTTATAATCCCTCGAGTAAAAGCTTTTTACTATCAATTTATGTTGCCAATTATAGCAAAAAATATGTATGATTGTTAATACTATTTCACATAATAATATGATTTCATACAATACATCTTACCTTTTTCAGAAGGAAAGATTTATTCATTCACCTGGTGATGATAAGAAAGAAAAAACAAAATTTATGTGTACCTTTCTTTATTAGGTATTTGTATGACAATAAAGTAATTATTAAGGATAAACATTCTTTTACTTTACAATGTTATTTTTGAAATTGGTTATCATGAAACATTATCTGCTAAAGGCATTAACTTAAAATCCAACTTGCCGCTTAAAATCTTATAAGTTTTAGCCAAACCAATCATCCGTTCAACATGTATCCGGTGTTGAACGGATGATTGGTTTGGCCCTTCTACACATCTGGTTGCATCTGTTCCTGGCAACCTTATACTCCGTCCAGTTGGCGTCAGACCTGTCCCGCTTGTACTTGCGGAATGTACGATCCCTCTTTTTCATCGCTTTACGGACAATGTCTGTGATCCAGGGAGTGGGGCGATGCTTGAGTTTAACTGGCCTAACGGGTGCACGTCGGTCAAACAAGCGAATGATCTCCGCGCACAAGAAAGAAACCTTGTCATCAACGTCCGGAAGATCCTGCATATTATGCCAGTCGACGGCAGCAGCATCACGTCTAAGCCGCTCTACACCCATGCGAGCAAAACATCGTTGAAGAACAGTTACGGGTTTGGGTTTAGGAGATCTCAATTTCAGAGAACAATAAATGAGAGAAAGCGGGGGCGGGAAATTGACCATGGGATGCAATGAGAGCGTCATCAGACGTTATTATAAGATCTAGCAACGTATCAGAACTGTGAGAATGATGTGTAGCGGAGAGAGGAAGGGACTTGAGGTTATGAGATTCGATAAGGGATCGAAGTTTGTTAGAGCGATGGTCGCTAGAAAGGAGGTTGGTATTAAAATCTCACATGATGAGCTGATGGGTATAGATGGACGTAAGGTCTTCGAGGCAGAGCTCTAGAGCTGAAAAGTAGTTGTTGGAAGGGGGTCAGTAGACTACGCCGAGAAGAAGTTTGACACCCAGATCAATTTCTAGAAAAAGAAATTCGGCAGGAGCCGATCCGGACGTGGGGGATTGTGCAACCTTATAGGGTAGGTTGCTTTTGAGATAAATGGCCACCCCGCCACCTCTCCTCCCGACACGGTCATGACGAATCAGGATAAATCCAGGTAAAGAGAAAGCCGTAGAGGGCATTGACGGTTTGAGCCAACTCTCAGAAATAAGCAAGGCCTGAAGATTACAAGAAGAGAAGGTGTCTAAAAGGTCATTGTAATAGCTAGGGACGCTCTATGCATTGATGTGGCAAACATTGAAATTTTTGGGCAGGTTAGAAAGCTCGTTGACCAGGGTGTCACCTAAACCTAGAGGGCTAACGTCAATGCTGACGTATGAAGAGTCAGATTCAGCTGTATGGAAGGAATCATCGCTATTAAATATCATAAAAGTGTTAAATATAATAGATAGATTATATAAAATTAAAAAAACCGGTAATATCAATAAATGAAATGACATTTAGGCTTTTACAATGCAATATCTCGCAGCAACAAGCACGTCCTGCTGGTTGAATGATAAAGAATTTACAGAAAAAAAGAAAACAATAACACAACGGAAGCAAGGAACACAAAATAACGTTTTCGGAACGCACCCGCCAGTTTGAGTCACAGAACAATGTTTGAGTAGACCACAGAACAATTAGATCTTGACATTGAAGTTTGAGGTTATTCTGTGGTTCGAAATTTGGCGTGCTATGTTTATGTTTTGTAAAAATAAGGGTAACCTAAAATAAAATGATTCACAAAGCAATACAAAAAGTGAGAGAAAGAGAAAAAAGGTCGAAGATAGGTTTCGTTAAGAAATAAAAGATAATCAGAACCGAGACTGGCGGGGCTTTACGGATTAAAGGCAAAATATTGTTACGGGCTAGGGTTCTGGATTTGGATGTAAAACGCCAATGACAACTTCTTAGGATTTATTCACGCAGGGTCTGGTCTGCAGGTCTTCACGACACAAAGTCCACACGTAGATTCCAATCGCAGGTTCAATCGAAGTCCAGTAGTATCGCTGAGGTCCTAGTCCTAAGAAGTTGTCATTGGCGTTTTACATCCAAATCCAGAACCCTAGCGTTCTGGATTTGGATGTAAAACGCCAATGACAACTTCTTAGGATTTATTCACGCAGGGTCTGGTCTGCAGGTCTTCACGACACAAAGTCCACACGTAGATTCCAATCGCAGGTTCAATCGAAGTCCAGTAGTATCGCTGAGGTCGTAGGTTATCGCTCGTATCGCAGGTATGTTCACTTGAAGTTCACTCTTCGCTATTCCAAATGGAACTGACAGCGCGCCGCGGCGGCCGCTATTTATATCCGCCGGCCAGGGTTCTAGAACATTCCCGTAACTATGTACCTACACTCGGTACACGCGGCAAGGTCGCTCGAACAGTTACTCATTTAAAGAGTTTTGAACCTTACTCTAGTGGACATACGAGTCATTATTGCTTGCAGCGTTTTATTGTTTACTAAAACGCAGCATGCGGCGACTATTCGATAGGCTTCCAGAAGGCTCTATTCTAGATGGTTCGGGATAGGACCGCGACTCTGCTCCCCTCTTAGAGATGCTCGTCCCGAGCATCTTCATTACTGCCGTGATAAGAAGCTAAGCGGTCGATGTGAACCACTTTTTGTGCACCTCTTGGCTGCCGTTGAATTCGGTACGTCACGTCATTTAACCGAGTTACCACTTTGTACGGTCCCTCCCATCTTGTCTGCAATTTCGGAGATTTTCCTTTTCGTCGAGTTACATTGTGAAGCCAGACTAGTGCTCCTTCTTCGAAGCCGCTCGTATTTGCTCGGCGGTCATACCTAGTCTTCATCTTTTCACTCGACTCCAATCCGTTTTCCCGTACTATGGCATGAATCTCTCGCATTTTCTCACGTAACTCGGAAATGTAGTCGTGTAGAGAACGTGAGTCGTCAGGAGGGCCTCCAGTCAGCAGATCTACTGGTATTCTCAGTTCTCGGCCAAAATTTACACGCGCCGGGGTTACCTTCGTGATTTCATGTTCTGCAGTTCGGTAGGCCAGAAGAAATGGCGGTATGTATTTGTCCCAGTCTCTCTGGTGCCTGTCAACGACTTTTGCCAAATGTCTCTCAAGTGTTTGGTTAAATCTTTCTACCATGCCGTCAGATTGAGGATGATATGGGGTGGTCCTAGTCTTATGCATTCCCAATATTTTGCAGAGTTCTTGAAATACTTGAGACTCAAAGTTCCTGTCTTGGTCGGAGTGTATTTCCAAGGGCACACCAAACCGGCAAACTACTTCCTCAAACAACTTGGAGGCAACAGTCGTGGCTTCTTGATTGGGTATGGCGAATACCTCTGGCCATTTAGTGAAGTAATCCATAACTACCATGAAATACTTATTTCCTGATTCCGTTACTGGGAACGGTCCAGCCACATCAACTGCAATGCGTTCCCATGGCGCACCAACGTTATAAAGTTGCAGATTTCCTCGGCTTCTAGTTGGTGGGCCTTTCACCGCGGCGCAAGTAGCACACTTGCGGCACCAATCTTGCACATCTTCTCGACAATGGAGCCAGTAAAACCTTTCTCGAATCTTTGTTAAAGTCCTCTTTACGCCCAAATGTCCACCTGACACGCCGTCATGTACTTCACGAAGGACATCTGGTACCTTATCTCTTGGGACAACTATCTGAAGATGGAACTCTCTGCCGTTAGGTTTCTCCCATTTGCGGTAAAGTATTCCGTTCCGAAGAATAAAACTGTCCCATTGAGCCCAGTATGCCTTGGTGACAGCACTAGTAGGAGCGACTTCGCACCATCTTGGCTTATCCTCGCCTCGTTTCTTCCATGCGACAATGAGCCGTACATCTTCGTCATCTTCCTGTGCTTCTTTCATCGCCTCATCTTCCCAAGATCTCGATGGGCTCATTCTTGTCAATCTCAATGGCAGTTCCTTTGTCTCTTGTTTGGCGCAGTGCTTGCAGTCTTCCGGACACGGCCTTCTTGACAGTGTGTTCCCACTCCATACTTGTGAGATTCTGGTTACCTGGGCTTTCTCCGCTCCAGCCAGTACTCGCCTCGGAATCCTAGCTTCGTTTCCCTGATTCACAGTGGAGGCCGGAGCGTCATGCTTCTTTACTAATTCTTCAAAACGCTGCTCCATTTTGTTGAGGCGCGCACCCAGTCTGTCATCTGTTTTGGTCGGTTGCCTCTCCTTCTTAGGACACGTGAACTGCAGATGCCCTCTTTTTCCACACTTGTAACACATGCGCCTGGAGTTCCTCTTGGGCGGTGTCTTGATCTCTTTGACCTCCTTCTTAACTTCTCGAAGTTTATACCCTTGCCGGATATCATGACGAACAGCTTCAACTTCCAGGGCGTGTGCCAGAGCTTCTTTTAATGAAGAATGGTGGCGAAGCTTTACTGCAGCCCTAATTTCAAGATCCCTAATTCCATCGACGAAGGCTTGCAATATGTTCGCATCCACCATTTTACTATCAGCAGAAGGGTACGCCTTTCGAACCAGCTTCTCAATTTCCAACGCCCATTGTTGAAGTCCTTCACCTAGGCGCTGGGTCCGGTCGCGTAGCTGGGCACGAAAAACGTGTTCCAGATGCCGTTCCCCATATCTAGCCTCAAGTGCCTCCAGCAGATCCTTGAACTTGCTGGCTGAGCTGGGCAGTGCCTCCAGGACAGATAAAGCCGAACCTCTGAGCGCGACGGTGAGGGCTGTCAGGCTCTGTTCGTCCGTCCACCCGTTTACAGCAGCGACAGTCTGGAACTGCTGGCGGTAGGCGACCCAAGACGTAGTACCATCGTACAGAGGCACCTTCACTTTAGGTCCCTGGCTTATGCTGACAACTCTGCTCGACGCAACTCCAGCAGCTTTTATACGCCGAACTTCCTGCTCTAGTCCAGTGAGGCCGTTTTTCAGACTTTGTAGGTCCTCCTCTAATTTGGTAACCCGTTCGGCCACTACTTCTACATGTTCATGTAGCTTAGCGACCGTATCACTGAACTTTGTAACGGCAGAAAGGATCACTTGTTGATCTGCCTTCTGTTCTTCTTGCAGACTCCGTATCTGCTTGCTCTGTTGTTCTTGCAGGCACTTCATCTGCTTGCTCTGTTCTTCTCGCAGGCCTCTCTGTTCTTCTTGCAGGCACTGCATCTGCTTGCTCTGTTCTTCTCGCAGGCCTCTCTGTTCTTCTTGCAGGCACTGCATCTGCTTGCTCTGTTCTTCTCGCATGCCCTTCAACATTGCCATCAGGCACGACATATCCAAAACCTCCATTGTACGTGACTGAGGTTTAATGTCTTCGGTGGGCGTGGCCAGGTGGGCGTGGCTACGAGGCGGAGCCTGTTGGTCGGTTGGTGAAACCTGGTGGTCAAGGCCGGTGGGCGGAGCCTGGTGCACGGGGGCGGTGGTCGTGGCCTGGTGGGCGTGGCCAGTAGGCGGAGCCGCTGGGCAGGTATGCAGTGTGTCCACTACGCGCGTGGCCTGGTGGGCGGGGCCAGGGGGCGTGGCTTGGTCGGTGGGCGTGGCCTGGTGGGCGGGGCCAGTGGGCGTGTCCGTATGGCCAGTGGGCGTGGCCTGAGGGGCAGTGGGCGTGGCCTCCGCAGCACTTCTGGACCTGGTCCTCACTCCAGAAGTATCCTCTCTCGGAGTCAGTGGCATCTCCAAATCCCCAATTCTGACACCAAATGTTACGGGCTAGGGTTCTGGATTTGGATGTAAAACGCCAATGACAACTTCTTAGGGATTTATTCACGCAGGGTCTGGTCTGCAGGTCTTCACGACACAAAGTCCACACGTAGATTCCAATCGCAGGTTCAATCGAAGTCCAGTAGTATCGCTGAGGTCGTAGGTTATCGCTCGTATCGCAGGTATGTTCACTTGAAGTTCACTCTTCGCTATTCCAAATGGAACTGACAGCGCGCCGCGGCGGCCGCTATTTATATCCGCCGGCCAGGGTTCCAGAACATTCCCGTAACTATGTACCTACACTCGGTACACGCGGCAAGGTCGCTCGAACAGTTACTCATTTAAAGAGTTTTGAACCTTACTCTAGTGGACATACGAGTCATTATTGCTTGCAGCGTTTTATTGTTTACTAAAACGCAGCATGCGGCGACTATTCGATAGGCTTCCAGAAGGCTCTATTCTAGATGGTTCGGGATAGGACCGCGACAATATGTACACGAATCACGCCTTCGTCTTTGCCTTAGTGGAAGCAGCAGCTTTGGATCGAGTGATCGGCGGGATCGCGTTGTCTTTCTTGTGCTGTCTATCCGTCTTCTGAGGAACCACGGCTGGCTTTGTCGCAGATTTATCGACTGTAGGTTGAAGGCGGCAGAGCTCGTCCAACTCCAAAGCCGTAGATATCTTCTGTGGGTCCTTCCCCGGAGCTTTTACAAACACAGCGCCGTCTTTTGACCAAACTGAGGTTATTCCAAAGTGCTCTCGTGCTGTCATGAATAATGATTAGCGGGTCCTAGTCAGGAACTCGCGGATCACGATGCCACGATACCACGATGAGACTGCTAAGGCCAAGCTTCTCACGGATGATTTGAACCAGCATTGATTCCACATCCTCAGAGTCCTTCTCCTCAATACCGCAGAAAAGAAGAGCGTTTCGACGATTATAGCTATCGAGATCGAATAGTTGTATAGCCAAATATGTCACCTGAGAACGCAGCAGGCCCAAAATACTCACCACTGAGTCTTTAAAATTCTGGAACTCGCGGACAAGACCATTCAAGTCCAGTGTCTGTTGTGAGGTCGGAGATGTAAGTCGCTTCTCAAAGGCTTCCATCCGGGCTGAGAGGGAGGACTCAATGGATTTCTGCGTGTCCAGGACTTCATTTAGTGTCGACATAGTGTAATGCTGAGATGTTGAGTGACCGTGTCTTCTATGTAGATTGTGTTGAGAGTAAACACCAGCAGGTATGCTTGATAACAATTATTAGCCAATAAGTAGCATATAAGTCACCGAGAAACTGCAAATTTCTTTGATTTGATGAATAAAATGATTTAAATATCAAAGGAGCAAGATTATTGCAATGTTAACTTTTTGCATCCTACCGCCCAAAAAAGTTAGGTACTTATACAGTGATAGGTCGGGATGTTTTGCTTTCTATCTCTAAGAAGGGTTGCAAGTTTGTAAAAGTTACAAAACTACTTTTACGTTTTATGTTTATTTGAAAGTGCAAGTTCAAGTTAATTTATAATTTAGGAGTATTGAACTTGAGCGGGAGTATTGGAATTACTCTGTGTAATATTATTCTGTACTCTCCCTCTGTCAAGGCAGCCTGCCGTCTGCAAGGGCTCTGCGAAATAAAATGCTGTAAAGTCCGCAAGCATGTTTTATTTCCAATAATGACCAGGTCAGTCACAAATGCTGCTCCTGGCCATTGACGGGCTGGTTCCAATTATCACACACATCATAAACTTCTCCTCGGCAACCAGCCTGTTTCCAGCCGCTTGGAAAAAGGCCAACGTCATTCCCCTCCCCAAAAATACCCAACCCTCGTCATTCTCACAATACCGCCCAATTTCTATCCTGCCTTTCCATTCCAAAGTCCTTGAATCCCTAGTAAACATTAAACTTTCAACATTCCTGATCCATAACAATCTACTTAATCATTTCCAATCCGGTTTCCGTCCTGGTCACAGCACAGTTACGGCGCTGCTGAAGGTCACAGATGACTTCCGTCTCGCCAGAGACAATAAGCAACTGACGGTGCTGACTCTGCTCGACTTCAGCAGTGCTTTCAACTGTGTTGACTTTGACATCCTCCTAGCTATCCTAGACTCTCTTAAAGTATCTCCTCTTGTAATAGAAGGGTTCGATACTTATCTCCGGGAACGCCAGCAGTGCATACGCTCCGACGAAACTTCCTCGGATTGGTGTAATCTCACTGCGGGCGTTCCCCAGAGCGGGGTCCTCTCCCCACTCCTGTTTTCCATATTCATTAACTCAGTCCCTGACTCGCTGTCGTCTCGCTATCATCTGTATGCAGATGACAAGCAGCTTTATAGGCATTTTGAGGTGGATGAGTTTGACTCTGCTGTGGATATTTTGAATGCTGACCTCGCGCGTATACAAAACTGGGCTCAGCATTTCGGACTCTTAGTGAATCCCAAAAAATCACAGGCAATGCTTATTGGCAGTCCGCACTTCTACAAGTTGCTTATGAAGCAAACGGTGGTTCCCCCAGTCATTTACAACGGCTCACCCATTGACTATACGACTACGGCCAGGAACCTAGGAGTGATATTTGACTGCCATATTTCTTGGTCCACACATGTTAGTGAAGTCAGTCGGCGCGTCTTTGCAGCTTTCCATTCACTGCGGCGCCTCCAAAGTTTTCTCCCATTTAAAACTAAAATAAACCTTGCCCAGTCTCTTCTTCTTCCTATTCTTGACTATGCGGATGTCTGCTACTTGGATGCCAATGAGGAGCTGCTAGACAAACTCGAACGATTACAAAATTTGGGTATCCGTTTCATATACGGATTACGTAAATTTGATCATGTGTCTCGTTTTCGTCATGAGTTAAAATGGCTCCCAATTCGTCTTCGCTGGAATGCACATATACTATCATTATTATATAAAATACTTAACAATCCCTCATCCCCTGCCTACCTCAGAGAAAGGTTTCAGTACCTACACTCTGGGGAAAGGCCAATTAGATCTGCCAACTCTCACCTTCTTAAAATCCCTGCTCATAATAGTGGCGCTTACGGTGACTCCTTCACGGTCCATTCGGTCAGGCTGTGGAACGCGTTGCCACAAAAGATATGCGCTAGTCCCCCTGTTGGTCCATTTAAGAAACGGTTGAAAGAGCATTATCTATCTCTGTCATAACATTGAGGTATATATTTATGTATTTATTTTTAGTTTACGTAGTTTATTTCTTTCTTTCATAGTTAGGTAGGTTATTCAATATTTTTGTAGTATATTTTGTACACGTATATAGACCCGCTTTTTACTGCTTCTCCGACTCTCTAAGGTTTGCTGGAAGAAATCTCTTACAGAGATAAGCTCGCCTTTGTACATGTTATTTCTTATGTAATGTCCTGTTAAATGTTTCGTGTGCAATAAAGTATAATAATTCGTTGGAGTAAATTTGGATCTGCGAATGGCAACAAGCCACTGTTTTAATCGGGTTTTATCACTTAAGGGGAACTTATGCCCTCCTGTTTTATTAGCACACATAGGCACTGCACAACACTGTGGCATTTTATAAAAACAATATTCCTCTGTATTGAAATAAAAATTAATAATTAATCGTAAACTAAAATAAAAATACAAGAGGCTATGTATTTTGACAGTTTTACTTTGAACATTGACATTCAGCAAACAGAATGTAAATTCTGTACGTTGAAATAAATTGATTTGAATTTGAATTGCTTTCAACATGGGGATTAGCGTTTTCAACGTGCCGGATTAAAAGCAGAAAATATTTTTTTTATTTGATTGATTGATTCAAATTTGATACCAGTCAAGTAGCGGATTACAGTGACTTCTGGATCTTCTTGGGCAAGATCTTTATTGTAATTTTCTTTAGCGGAGTCAGCTTTTGCGAGGTTTACCTTCTTTTGTAACTCGAGTTGGTGTTTTTTTTTTTGTTGTGAATAATCTGCATCCATCTTAATCTTAAGATTATCACATTTCTTACATGAATCGGATATAAGGATATGAAATGTTAGGTTAGAGTGTTCATTAAACATTCTTCTGAACATAAAATCTGAAACCCTTTCTGACTCTAAAGTATCATCCATCACAGTAAAGGGAATACATTTTTGGCTAACTTAGATCCGGGTCTAAGAATCTTCTGTTTATGTTCTTGTGTGATTCATGCTTAGGAAATTGATAACTTGTTTTACTCGCTGAATCTTTTCCTAATTTGTCTTATTGACAGGGTCATGCTTTATTATTTTATCAATAGGTGGTGTAGGAATAGACATTTTCGTTTTTAAAACTCTGGATATTCTGCTCAGATACTGCGAATATTTATTTAAAGAATTCCTTGCATCTTAACAGTCTCCAGAATTTGGCACAGTATACACGTTGGTATTGGAGCGTCTAGACTCACTTTATGGGCAATCAGTGGGAATAGACGATCTCTTAGGTAACACTTTCACTAAAGAAAATATGTAAGATGACTGCAAATCGAAACTTTCCATGGCATAAAATCTATCAAAGAGTTCCTTCTGCTGTGAAGCACCAACTTTATAATAGCATTTTTGTGCACATTTACATGGAATATTTATATTTTTCGGAGAGACAGTGTTAGCTTATGTATATTCCTCCTGTTTCACCTTGCGGATATTTTTTTGGCTGTCGTACTCGCTTTCTTGGCTTCCGTTGCTGTTCGGTGTTTTGTGAGTTTGCAGTGGGACGAGTGATATTTGGAGACTGATTTTCTGTACCTAAAATATGGAGTACATCCATGTCAGTTGGCGATGTTATTTTGTTGGCAAACACTCTGTCCCTGAATTTTGCTATTTACCCTCCTCATCCACGCCAAAATTTTCAGGAAATAATAATTTGTTAAGAAATTGTACTACACTCTGACAAAACATTAAACATTATGTAACTTACCTTGCATTGTGTTTTCTAGATTTCTAGACGTTCCTGGTTTCATGTTATCAATTAGATGCAAGAAAAAACCTTAGAACAATAGCAAAACCAAACGGCAGACTTTGTCAATTTGGCCCACTGAATAAATTTTGGCCTAAAATACAGAACAATTAAACCAATAGAGGAAACGATGATCACGTGACAGCGTACGGGTCTAATTGTCAGAACGATACCTTGATACCCTGAGTAAGAGTCCAAATTAAGATGGTATTGTAACTGACAATAGTGGCAGCACTTTGAATGTTTTCAAATTCAGTCGGGTTATCGCAAGCTGTGAAGTCGTTGGTTGGATTATTATGAAATTTGAAATGATAAAAACATTTTGGTGCAAACAATTCCATACCATCTACGAATACTATGCTAACTTAAAAACGCAAACATTACAGGAGAGCGAAAATAAGGAAAAAACTGTAAGTTTTTGCATTGTTAAATGTGAATTACTAAATTTATGTATATTATACTAGATGTCTGTTTCTATAAATGCTCATACTTAGTTTTAACGTACAAGATTTACTTTTTGATATTTTACGAGATAGCTTAGTGAACCATAATTTTGACCACTTACGTTGCGGCTTAAAGAAAGCTACGGAAAAGTTAGCATCGTCATTCATCGTTTGCATCATTAGCTTATTTATTTAATATTTACTTGTCATGTCCGAGTATAAAGAACTATAGAATAATACATTTATGGTCTCTATTTCTTATTCAAGATTTAGCGTACAGCCATTTAGGAGTCTGGAATAATACGGTGTAAGTAAGGTTGGTTGTAAAAAAATAAGCGCTAACTTTAAGTTGGCGTTCTAATAGTGATAGAATTTAAAAGAAGTGGGCAAAATGAGACTTATACCCTTTTCCACCAACCAACCCATAAGCGCCCCAACCTACCCAAAAACGGGGTGTACAGGGTTCCAGGGGGCAATAGGGTATCAAACGAGAGGTTTGTTGACATAAGTAACAGAGTTTTACAGAACGAATCTTATGTTTTTGTAATGTGGCAACCCCAATATAATAAACAATTGAAAAACTAAAAAAAAACGTTCTTGAAAAAAACATGTCTGAAGGTTGGAATTTGGTGCTCGTAATATTTTGTTTGTGAATTTCCCGTGTTTAAATAGATTCTGCACAATTTAATAGCTAATTTGCAATTCAGTTACATATTTTATTTATTTAAATATATAATAGTTTATTGTATTTTATCGTTGGTCCTTAAAAAATAGGGTAAAATATAAAATATATATATATATCTACTCATAAAATTTTAATTTTATTTTTCATTATTATTTACTTACTCAATTAAAGCAAAAGATCCAAAACGTATAATGGGCCTTATGGTATCTATTCTTGATTTTAATTACTCATATAATATTATTTATAAAATTAGTTGATATAAATTTTGAAGGACATGTATATAATAAAAAATCAAAGAAAATCCTCTAAATGAAGGCAAAGTTTATCTCTCACGCACATACACACACACGCACTAACTCACTCACCTATCCACACATACACACACACTCACTCACACACATACACACACACATACACACACACACACAAACACGTCACGCGCGCATGTGATGTACTGCGTGCGTACCTATTGCATGTTAATTTATAATTTATTTTGTTTTATTTCACACCACCTCTGTAATTTTCCTAATAAGACAGACTCGCAATGAGGAACGGGCCTGTGTGTTATAAATACAGGTTAGATGATAACCTAGCTATAGCACCAGATACCAACTAATATCATTTGGGTTCTTCTATTCACACCGAATGGTTGAACTCTATGTTATTTCTATCAAAAGAATTTTGAAAAAAAAAAATTCAAAATTCTTTTTTCAAACTACTGGTTACAAAACCAGTAGTTTGAAAAAAGAATTTTGAATTTTTTTTTTTTGAAAAATAAGTAAATTAAATATATAACTGAGTTGCAGAATAGCTATTAAAAAATGCAAAATCTATTTAAACACGGGAAATTCACAAAAAAAATATTACGAGGGAAAAACGGTATATTTTATTTTGGTTTTTATAATGGTTTATAGTATTTTATCGTTGGTTCTTCAACAGTTTTATATATTATTATTAAATTTTATATTAAAACTACATATATATATTTAAAAAAATATACCTTTAGGTATATATATTTTTTCAATATTTGTCACAATTTTTGAAGGACTAACGATAACGATATCGATACGATGTAAAAAATTGTGTATTTTTTCAGACAAAATATGCCTCGTACCTATAAGCCTAAGCCAGGTGCAAAAACGTATAGAAAATACAATAACGACAATATTCTCAAGCAAGCCCTACAAGAGTTGAATTCACCGACTACTTCTAGTTTCAACCCACCAACAATGAAAGGCCTGGCAAAAAAATATTGTATACCATATTCAGTACTGCAACGACATAACCAAGGAAAGATGAAATCTCAAGGAGGTCCAACTGCATTGACAAGAGAAGCTGAGGAATACATCATTCAAAATCTAAATACATGCGCTGAATTGGACACAAAAGACCTCAGATACATTGTAAAGATGGACACAGCAAACATCAGAGTCAAGCGCTTCAAAAATAACTTTCCAGGGCCAGATTATGCTGAAAGTTTTATGAAGAGACACGCCGATAAAATATCCTCACATAATTCGCAGAATATGGTGTCAATGTTAAAAATAAGTCCAAGACTGGTTCAGTAGATAAGAAAAAATAACAGAGTTACCTTTTCAGACGTAGGTATTGTTTTGTTTAAAAATACTATTTGATAAACCTACTTGATGTAAACCCGGCTTTGCTCGGGTGAAATGTGACTCATACTTAATACATATCTAGGTACACACAAACTCTAGGTAGATATTTCTGTAGTTATCGGTTCTCAAGGAATATTAAAGGTAAGTAAGGCATAGATTCGTATAGCTTCGTTCATTGTGTTTAATAAATATAGTAAATAATATCATAAAAAAAATGAAAATGAAAAATAAAAACTGACTTCTGTACAGTAAAAGGCACTAAAAACGCAGAAATAATTAATAGGAATATGACCTATAAGTTTAAAACTCGTATATACTTAGCGATTGTAGAAGTATATCTTGAAATCGGTGCCAAGTTCCAAACCAGCACATACATTTTGGCCACCAACTCCAAGATATCCTTACAGTGTACAGAAGTCAGTATTTTTTTTTTATTATATTTTACTTATTTTGTGAAAAGACAATGTGACTTTAATAATAAGGGACTAATAACCACAACCGTAAAATGTATGTATTTTGACTTAAATTTCTCTTTTATAGGTACAACGGAACCTGTTATTGGGCTATTCTACATCTGACTCTTAATTTTTCTAGCATAGCAAGTGATAATAAAACTAAACATTTCAACTTTAATTCCTGGTTTCTAGGTGCAGCGGTGCCCTAAATCTGGGTGTTCTTGAGCTGATCATCACCAGACTTCCGAATCTTCGGCTGTAGAAAGTGACAATGAAAGTAAATACTTAAGTGAAGACGGCATATTTCTATCTATAATAGAAGCTTAGAACCTCTCAAGAACGACATTCGAGCTGATGATCTTGGGCTGACTCTTAATATTCCTGGTGTAGCAAGTGAAAACGAAACTATACATTTTAACTTTAATCCAGGATTTCTAGGTGCAACGGTGCCCTAGATCTTTGTGTGCTTGAGCTGGTCATCATCAGACTTCCAAATCTTCGGCTGTAGAAAGTGAGAGTTGAGTTAAGTACTTAAGTGAAAACCCCATATTTCTATGTAGAATAGAAGCTTAGAACCCGTCAAGAACGACATTCGAGCTGATGATCTTCTTAACAATGTCCACCACACACCAGAGAATGAGTTACCGAATGAAAGTATTTGATGAAGAAAGTGTTTGTAACATCAAACTTAACTTTTTTTTTTGCCTTAAAATTTTAAGTTCTCAATTGCGATCTCTGAAAGTCTTCATCAGAACATCACCAGATTGACCTTGGACATTTTTTACGCTATATTTTCTAAAACATATGCATATTACTAATGGATGGGCTTCACTAGGCCTTATTTGCTGTTTTTGTTCATTGAAGAGTTTTGATCTCCATCACTGAAAGTCTTCATCAGATCTTCAACAAATTAAAATGGGACCAATGGGACGCTAGATCTAGTCGAACAAAAAACAATTATCCAAATCGGTTAAGATTTGACGAAGATATGCGAAAAAATATTTAAAACAAAGTAATATAGGTACGCGTTGAATTGATAACCTGCTCCTTTTTATGAAGTCGGTTAAAAAGAGTCAAACTTTTCGCGAAATATCAATGTCTGAAGAAAAGTATTTATTATGTTTCCACACAGAACAATTAGATGTTTCAAGCAGGACGTTTCTTTTTACAGTCACATTTGACAATTCTTTGTGATGGATACTTTTTTGACGCGACGCAAGCGATGTGTTGATTGGCGAGGCGTATCTAAGATGGCGATTGCGGTTTGTTTGTCAGTGCAATTTACAATTACAATTTAACGAAATTCTCCATAATCCGAATTTTACGGATATACTCGTATGTTGTCGACTCGAAATCAATGTTTTTTTATGTTTTGGTATTCATCTAAGGTTTCGATCGAGTCTACCGTACCCCTTCACGAAATTATTAATATAGATTTAGAGACTAAATTTTTTTTTTTAAATTGTCCTTAGCACGGGTTAGTGCATTAAAAATAAAAATAGTATAGGGTCATTGTGGCAACAGTGAATCAGTATTTTTTCAAAGCTACATGCCCGCTTCAATTATCTTCTTTCGACTTTCAAACTAAAACATATAGAATGGTACACTAATATACCATGTTTTTGGTGAAATAGCAAACTTCTAAGTGCAATAATTTAGACGTTTTTTTTGACAGAGGTTTTTTTAAAAAAAAGGTAATGATCAAAATTCAAATTCAAATATTCAAATTCAAATAATTTTATTTCAACGTAAAGAATTTACATTCTATTTGCTGAATGTCAATGTACAATGTAAAGTGTAAGCCGCCGCCTTCGGGCCGTATTGTAGTGGAGAAAAAGGCAGCGGAAAAAAAAAAACTCCACTCTGACCATCTTTTCTCAAATAATCTTAAAACTAAATACATCAGTTGCCATATGTAAACCTAATAAGATTTCATGATTGCCATTAACAACCCTAAATGCCAAAGCATTAGTCAAATGTCTCACAATAATAGGGGAAAACATAAGTGCTGCGGCCAGACACACGAACAGCACTCGTTCACGAGCATAACGCAGTGCTCAGCCATCATCAGTCTCAACCATTTTGGAGGGAGATAGATGACCCGAACACCACGCTACCATTCGAATGACCTTTAGCAAACTTGCAGTTAAGTTTTTGTCAGTTATATAAGGTATCATATAGTTATTAATATGCAATCACGTCGTCTGTACACACTTGTATTATAAAATATATGTTATACTTAGCTATACTTAACAATAAAATCGCGGTGGAATTGGTTTACTACCACGGATTAGGATCGTTTATATAGTCGTCTATTCTATAATATGCCTTTTTACATAGCGAATTTTTAATGAAAGTTTTAAATTTATTTTCAGACAAGCATAGAACACGTTCTGGAATTTTGTTGTAAAAACGAACGCAGTAACCTACAAATGATGTGCCTACCTTGGCTAATCGGGATTTAGTACAAGCAACCTTGTTTCTATTCCTTGTGTTTACGTTATGAACGTCCCTATTTAATTTAAACATTGTTATATTTTTTCGGACATACATTATATTATCGAATATATATTGGCAAGCCAGTGTAAGAATGCCTATTTCTTTAAAACGCTCCCTTAGCGATTCTCTACTGTTTAAGTTGTAAATAGCTCTTATTGCTCTTTTTTGCAAGACAAATATGGTTTCTATATCTGCTGCCCGTCCCCATAATAACAAACCATACGACATGACACTGTGAAAATAACTAAAATAGACCAGCCTCGCCGTCGACACGTCTGTAAGTTGTCTAATTTTTCTGACTGCAAACGCTGCTGAACTCAACCGACCCGACAGTTTTCCAATATGCTGACCCCATTGCAGTTTTGAGTCTATCGTTATACCTAAAAAAAGCGTGGACTCTACCAGCTCTAGCCTCTCACCAGATATTTTTAAACTCGTGTCAACATTTTTAACATTGGGTAGTGAGAATTTGATGCATTTTGTCTTTTTTGCATTTAGCATCAGATTGTTTATAGTGAACCAGTTTAGAATAGTAGATAAAGCATTGTTTACATCGTCTACATTACTTATACCTCTCTTTACTTTAAAAATTAAGGAAGTATCATCTGCAAACAACACTATCTGCGAAAGCTTTTCTACTAGGTAGGGCAAATCATTTATATATACCAAAAAAAGGAACGGACCCAGTATAGAACCTTGAGGAACTCCTACTTTTACATCAGAACCCGAGGATTTAACTCTATTAATATCAACCTTTACAGTTCTGTCTGTTAAGTAAGATCGAAGAAGACTTAGTGATTTATTACTTAAACCATATCGGTGCAATTTTATGAGAAGTGTTTCGTGGTCAACGCAGTCAAACGCCTTAGAAAGGTCACAGAAAACCCCAATGGCATCCTGCGACTCTTCCCACGCCTCAAAGATATGCTTTACTAACGCTATGCCTGCTTCCGTCGTTGAGCGGCCTTTTGTAAACCCGAACTGTTTCTTATGGAAGAGCTTATTTATACTAAAATGAGTTTGCAATTGATGTAATATTACTTTCTCAAAAACTTTACTTAGCACCGGCAGTATTGCTATAGGTCTGAAATTATTTGGATCTTCACTATCACCAGTTTTAAACAAGGGTACGATTTTACTTAACTTTAATAGATTAGGAAAGGTTCCCTGGTCAACACATTTATTAAAAATCAAAGCAAGGTAAGGTGCTAGAATATTGATTATAGTGGATATTAATTTAACCGATAACCCCCACAAATCTTCAGTCTTTTTTAAGTTTAACTCTTTAAATGTTTTGACAATAGTTAAGGTAGTTATATGGGAGAATTGGAAGTCAACTTTACATGGATTTGTACTTTCCAAAAGTAAGGTATCGGCTAATTGGGAGGAAGAATTTAAGCTAGCCGTTATATGCAGTGGCATGTTTTTAAAAAAAGTTTGAAATATTTCTGCTATGTCCTTCTTCGAATTAACTAACTTACCTTCGATCTTCAACGCAAATCCCTGGTCCTTAGGTCTCGTTTTACCTGTTTCTTTGTTAATTACTTGCCAGACTGTTTTTATTTTATTAGTAGACGCCATAATTTTTTTACTTATACTTATCGATTTGGCTGTTAAACAAGTTTGTCTAAAAGTTTTTGAATATTTTTTTACGTACTCTTTGAACGTCGGATCGTGATTGAATTGTTTTTCTTCATACAATTCATAAAGCCTTTTCCTACTTCTATATATACCTGGCGTTGCCCATTCTGAAAACCCGCTTTTTAACTCTGTAATTTTTTTTACGTTAAAAACAAGTTCAAATTCTTTTGATATGGTTGAAAACAATACTTGATATAACGTATTCGGATCATTGCTATCGAAATTCAACGAATTGAACTTTATGTTTATATTTTTTTTAAATAATTCAATTTTTTTCTCTGTTATTGGCCTACAATTTAATTCATTGCATTTTTTTGCTTCCAGTACTGACGGTAGGACTACCCATAGCCCGCTATGGTCCGACTGTAATTTATGTATGACTTCTTTTTCTAAATATTCACAATTGCAAAAGACATTATCTATGCAGGTAGCGCTAGTAGCAGTTGTCCTAGTGGGTTCTGTAAATAAATTATCTAAATTATATGACCTGAAAAGGCTTGCGAGTTTAGTTTTAAGTGGACCTTGAACTAAGAAATCTATATTGAAGTCCCCACACACCACTATGCTCTTCGTAGTACTGAATAGGCGTTTTAAGGCATCCTCCATAAGTAATTCAAATTCATTATAATTTGATTGTGGCGGCCTATAAACACACATAACTATATACCTATCCAATTCCACACACGATATCTCAATTAAACGTTCAACAGATAGACTGACAATATCTTTTCTTTCTTTCATTTTCAAACTACTTTTGACAAAGATCATTGAACCTCCTCTTATTGAGTGTTGTCGGTTAAAAGTGCTTGCTGCTAAATAGTCTTTTAAAGTAAATGACATTTCAGAATGTTTCAGCCAATGTTCTGTTAAACACAAAATATCTACATTGAAATCTGCTAAAAATAGTTCAATTAAATTGTCTTTGCCGGAAAAACCCTGTATATTTTGTGCAACTAAATTGATACCTAACTTAGGGTTTTCCTTTGTCTGCGATGGCAGTTTAAAGCCATTGACTGTGTGTTTGAGCCCGCTATTGAATTATTACTAATACTAGTAACACGGTTGTCATTCCTATCAGGTTGTGTTATAATTCCTATAACCACAGAGTCAAAAATATTGTAAGCTAACAAAGTAGCTAACTTACGTCGACTATTTTTCGTGAGGTACACAGTATCTCGCGTCAAAAAGTAATTCTTAACAAATTTGTTAAGATCAAAAAATGATATGTCACTATGACGACATGTCAAATGGTGAATGTGTATGTTCAAGCTATGGATGTCATTATTTTCTTTTGCTGACAGGGACTGAGAATATGGGAAAGCGCAAAACACTAATTTTCCCATCCACCGTTGGACATCTTTAGCTTGACCATATACTTCAAATATATTGTTTATATCAGTCTTTTTAACACCTTGGCTATTTCCTACTAATAAAATGTAGGTTGTGTCGTTCTGTATTGGGCTTTTGAACAGCTCTTTAACAATGTCAGTAAAACTTGAATGGGGATAGCATTTATTCAGCACATTTTGTGTCAGCCTGTCATTCAACAAAGGACCTAACCCTGCACCTATCTTATCAGAGAAGATTACAGTCCTCCTTTCTTGTTTTACTGGTACTTCTATGTGCACACAGTGGATCAAGTGAAAGTACACAGTGAATCACAGGAGTATACAGTGGATAACAAGTTTGTTTATAAGAAAAACAAATAGATATTTTGTATGTTTTATTAGTTAGAATCTAAAATCGAATAACGTCTTAAATATTTAAGCATAAACAGAACTTTCTTCAGAAGCAACAAACTCTTTCATAGTAAAAGAAAATCAAATTAAAATTCAACAAAGCCTTGAAACTTTTAGACACATAAAAATAAGGCACTATAATCTTTAGGCTTAAACAAAAACCTCTTCTAGCTTCTAACAAATAACAATTCTTCTAGCTTTAAACAAATCTGAGATCGATTATTGGCAGAACTTCAACAAATTTATAACATAAAAATGGGGCCATAATCTTAACATAACCAATATTAGACCCTAGTCAAAACATAATAAAGACATCGTAGCTTAAAAAAATCTAAGACAAATCTGAGATCAAAAATTGGCAGAACTTCAATAATTTAACAAACACAAAAATAACGCATTTCAATCTTGAACTTAAAATATAGCCATCCTAGCTTAAAAAAACAATAGTTAAATCTGTCAGTCACCAATCATTACAAAATGGTTAGTTTAGTAGGTCCAGAGTTTTCTAACGAATATCTATTTGGGAGAAGTCAATATCAAAGTAATAGTATTACTGCTGACGCAAAGTGCTACCCCCCATTTTTGGATTTGGTAGTATGAATTTTATATCATGCTCCTTCACGAAAGCTAGATCAGGAAAATTGGGCATGTTGAATTGATGTTTTCGGTTCCCGCGCAACTATCTGACATAGTAGTTAAGGTTTTCATTGCGATTGTGCAATATTTTGCCAACTTAGTAAACAGCTTTTCTTTTTGTGTCAAAACGAACGATAACATGATCACCTTCTGTAGGGGTGCGAGGTAAATTGCCGTACAGTAGTTTTTCTTCGGTCAAAGACACTACGAGATTGATGTCATCTTCTTCAAACCAATCGGAGTCTTCGTCGTGTATTGACATTTTTTCATTTTCAGCATCATCTTCAGAGTCAGTTTCACTTTGTAATACTTTCTTAACAACTGTCTTCTTGGTTTTCTGCTTTGGCTTTATAGATTTTTCCATATTAGCTCTTATGGCCTCTTTTTCTGGTCTGTCTGTCGCAATAAAGCTACGCCCGCACTTCCTTTTACGTGTGTTTTTTCTGGGTTGAGCCTTGATAGGCGGTCGAAATTGACATGGCTTGATAAAACTTTTAGATGACGTCGATGGAATATTGTAGTCAATTTCTGAAAAAACTTGTAGTGGGGGATTTTTTGTCTCAAGTTTGCATTGCCCGATTGGTCTGCAACGACACATTGAATTTCTTCTGGCTGCGGAGCGATGCACTGGTTTTCCGGATGACGAAGCTCCAGCTCATTTAGAGACTGTTCATTGCATTGGATCTGCTCAAAGTTGTGGAGATCTGGCGTGTTGTATATTTTGTGAATAAAGCACTCGTCGAATGGCCATCTTGTCGTTTACTTCATGGTGACAGCGTTGCTAGAATAAAATTTTATTTTATTGCGATTGTAACTAATATTTCAACAAATAAGGCTTGTATGAAGAATTTATTAGGCATAAAATAATGGAACACGCACGCCCGCCCGCAGAGCCAACGTTGGAAGGTGGACCGGCGAGTCGAGCCGACGCGTGGAGGAAGTGGCTGAAACAATTTCAGGTATTCATAAAGGCGTCTGGAGTAAGCAAGGAGTCCAGCGACGTCCAAGCCAGCTTGCTAATCAATCTGATCGGTTCCGAAGGCTATGATGTATACTCAACATTCAAGTTTTCGAAAGAAGAAGAGCGTGAAGACATCGCCGTACTGATTCAACAATTTAACCAGCATTTCGGCACCAAGACAAACACTACGTTACTTCGGTTTAAATTCTTCACAAGGAATCAGATACAAAGAGAAGGAATTGATGAATACCTCACTGCACTAAGACTTCTCAGTAAGCAGTGTGAGTTTGAGCATTTAGAGGACGGACTTTTACGAGATCGAATCGTATGTGTTGTCTTAGATAGTGCAATCCGCGATAGATTGCTGCGAACAGACGATTTGACATTAGAGAAAGCGGTTAAAATATGTCAAGCGAGTGAAATGTCCAACGATGAAAACCGGCAGATTGAAAGCGTCAAAAGGGAGACTTCGAAGACTCTGTCTGTGGACGCGTTGCGGAATATTTGCGGGTCGCAGCGCAGTGGACAAAGGCGCGCGGGCGGCAGCGAGCGCAGGTACGAGCGCGGTGGCGACCGGCCAGCCGCGGGCTCGGGTACCAGCGCAGGACCATCAGCTTCAATGCAGATAACGCAAGCTTCGCGAGCTTGCGCCGCCTGTGGCGGTGTTAAGTGTAGCGGTGATCAACGTTGCACAGCTGCTAAATTGAAATGCTTTCTGTGTGGTGGCAAGGGCCATTTCAGAAGGATGTGCCCAATGAGAAAGTCCAAGTTATTTGAGTTACAAACGGAACAAGATGATGAGTTTTACTTCATTTCCACGCTGGAATGTATTAATGAAGTTGCTACAAGTGGCAACAAATGGCACGAAAAGCTCTACCTGTGTGGCAGTAATGTTAGTCATACATTTAAGCTAGATTCAGGCTCAGACGTGAATGTAATTTCAAGGAAGACATTGTTGGAGCTAGGCCTTTCACTTGATGGTATCTCTGAGGATCATACCCGTGCACAGTCATTCTGCGGAAATAATGTTCCATTTATAGGTGCATACATTATAAAACTAATGCACAAAAATGTTCAGTACAACCTAAGGTTTTTGATATCAGAACGTGATTGTCATAGTATTTTAGGCAAGGTTGCTTTGGAGGCCATGGGGTTGATTAAAAGAGTATACTCTGTAGATGTGCAGGATTACGAGGACCTATTTAAGGGTCTCGGTAAGTTACCGGGGTATTACAAGATACCAATTGAAAATAATTCAAGTCCTTGCATCTGCCCGGTCAGGAAGATACCTGTAGGAGTCAGGGATCAGTTGCGGGCGGAGCTTAACCGTATGGAGGAGATGGGTGTAATTAGAAAAGTAACGCATCCAACGCAGTGGGTTAATGGCATTGTAGTTGCAGCGAAAAAAGATGGCAATTTGCGCGTGTGTTTAGATCCAAGACCACTGAACAGAGTAATCCGGCGCCAACATTACCCGTTGCCATCGCTGACCGAAATAGCTACTCAGTTACGCGGTGCTAAGTTTTTCAGTAAACTGGATGCGAGGTGCGGATTCTGGATGATCCAGCTAGATGATGACAGTGCCGAATTGTGTACCTTTGGAACTCCATTCGGCCGATACCAGTATCTTCGTCTACCGTATGGCATTAACTCGGCGTCAGAGGTATTCCATGCAAGGGTACGTCAACTGTTGGAAGATTTAGAAGGCGTAGATTCATTTGTGGATGACATCATCGTCTGGGGAGCTACTAAGGATGAGCATGACGCTCGTTTAAAAAGAGTCTTAGACCGCGCGAGGCAAGTAGGTATAAAATTCAATAGAGACAAATGTGAATTTTCTTTAGCCGAGATAACGTATCTAGGTCATACGTTTAGTGCAGAGGGCATGAAAGTGGATGAAACGAAGCTAAGGGCTATCAAGGAGATGCCTAGTCCGTGCGATCGGCAGTCATTGGAGCGATTTTTGGGGATGATTAACTATGTGAGTAAATTTATTCCTAATTACTCGCACAAGGTGGGTCCTCTACGTGGTTTGCTAAAAAAAGACAGCGAATGGTCATGGTCATGCGAGGAGGAAATTGTGGAGCAGCTGAAGCGTGAGTTGTGTGAAGCGCCGGTGCTGGCGTTGTTTGACGTGAAACAACCTGCTACGTTGTCGGTAGATGCGAGTTCGCACGCACTGGGCGCAGTGTTGCTGCAAGGTGGTCGTCCAGTTGAGTTCGCATCGTTGACTCTTTCTGATACGCAGCGGCGGTACGCACAGATTGAAAAAGAGATGCTAGCGATTGTATTCGCTCTGGAGCGGTTTCATCAATACGTATTTGGTAAGTCAGATATAACGGTGGAAACTGATCACAAACCTTTGGAGACACTCTTTATAAAATCGCTCGACTCTGTTCCATCAAGGCTACAACGCATGATGTTGCGTATGCAGAGGTACGATTTTAAGGTTGAGTATAAACCTGGCAAATACATCGCTCCTTGAATGCAAGAGGGCCACAAATCAAAAAGCTGTAAAAACTGTTTTATTGCAAAATTGAGCTCTAAATCGATGATACTTTAGAGTCTACTTAAGACACCCATCTTTTTCGCTCACTTTCACACCAAACCGCTCAACCGTTTTTTTTTGATTTGGCCGCTTTGCACGTTGACTTCAGTGCAAGACCGCCATTTTGTCAGTTGTGACCCAGAACTCGAGGAGAACGCACGTAGTTTTCATGCAAGACGGCCGCAATCCAAAAACTGATCTGAAATTCATTATAGTTTTTACTGCAATAGTGCCACATTTTGGTAAACGTCCCTTTTGCATTCCAATTCAGGTGAGTCTATTTATGATTCTTAATATAAGGGTGCCATATTTTAAAATATGTGTCTTTTGCATTCCAATTGATGGAAGGTTACTTGAAATTTATAATACAAAAGGGCCATATTTTAACATGAGTCCATATTGCATTCTAATTTATTTTGGACTATTTATTTTTAACATTACAAATGTGCCATATTTTAAAATGTGTCCGTTTTGTATTCAATCTTACTTAAAATATTTGGTATATTTCGATTAATATTATTATTTCGATTTCGTTAGTACCTGGGGTTTTATTTTCTACATAACATTTTCTGAAAATGAAACGTATCTATAATCTTGTGTGTATGAGAAAGAAATAATATATTTATAATGTTATTTCAGGATGTCCAGCAGATCAAAAGCTATTTTAAACATGTTTCTTTCAAACACAAGAATAGAATTTATTGACAAAGACGAACAAAACCACCTTGAGACTCATTCTCCACCTGCAGATATGGACACTCAGCAGTTTGTAGCAAATGATCCACAAGATCTTACCAGGTTTTCTTCTGGAACGAACTCATTCGCTGATAGCCTGATCTGGCAGGATTGTCTGATAATGAAATCAACGAAACACAAAACAGTCAGAACTTCGTAGTAGAATCGTCTGATTCTTCTAGCGAATCTTCCAGTGATTCTTCTTCAACAAGCAAAGATTTTTCTTCAGATGATAGTGTCAAAGATCCAAACTTCGTTCCAGATTCTGAGAACTACGTAAGATTTGTAGACCAGGATTCACCTCAACCTGGCCCTTCATGGGCACAATCTCAACCTATAATCGATAAATCCGTGCCTTTTCACTAAGACATCGATCAGCGTGATACCGTTTTGCATCCAACCAATACTGATATTATGCAAACCTCGGTTCGGTCATCGAGCATTGAAGCCAGTAGTATCCAGATTCAACCGCTAAGTGTCGAAACCCTGTCACCCAGTGTCGACAGTCAACCAACAAGCGTCGAACCTCAGCCGTTATCTAGAAAAAGGAAGGCTAACCCTGCCCTTTGGAAAAGAAACGTAACCAAGGTTCTAATAAACACCGGTAAAGCTCGCACAGCTGCAACAAAAAAATTTGAAGGTAAAGTAAGGAGGCCTAATTGTACAGATAAATGTAAATTGAAATGTGGAAGCGAATTCATGGATGAACAACGGCAAAATATATTTGAGAAGTACTGGCAGACAGACTTGAAGAGTCAAAGGCAATTTATTTACGAAAACATTACTCAAATTGAACCAAAGTATCGTTATGTCCGTGTCGGAAGTACTCGCAAGAACTTTAATCAGGCATATTATTTGCCAAAAAACGGCGCACGCATACACGGGTGTGTATGCAAATTATTTTTCATGAATACACTCGCTGTATCCGACAAATCTATAAGACCTGTTGTGAAGAAAAAATCCGAAGGTTTGGGAATTGAAATGGAAGATAAACGAGGAAAACACGGTAAACAGTTCAAATTGGAGGCGGAAATAAAAAGTGTTGTTCGAGAGCACCATTTGCATCGTGAGCAACATTTGCATTGCTGATTTGCATCGTGATTATGTCACGAAGAACAAAGAGCAAACCGTACGCTTCATACAAAATTTACTACAATATATTTGTCAATGAATACCATATATCTTTCTGGCAACCCAAAAAGGACCTGTGTGACGACTGTACAGCTTTTCAAAATTCAGATGAAAAAACTTTGCTTCAAGAGGAGTAGAAAAAACACTGAAAAAACGAGAGGAGAAAAAACACTGGCTCGAGCTGCAAAAGAAATGGATAAAAATAATGCGAGTGTCAATTTTGTGGTATGTGTTTATGATTTACAGGCTGTAATGCCTAGTCCACAAGGTCAGGTCTCTAGCTTTTATTACATTTCCAAATTAAATTTGCTGAACTTTACAATCACTGAATTGGGTGCAAATAAATCAAGTTGCTTTGTATGGCATGAGGGAGAAGGAGCACGAGGTGTTAATGAGATAGGATCGTGTGTACACATGTATTTAGAAAAATTGAGCAAGAGAGCTTCGACTGATTTAGACGTAGTTTTTTTCAGTGACAATTGCTGTGGTCAGCAAATATATAAGTTTATGTTAAGTTTGTATCAATATGCTGTCAACAATCTACCAAAATTGAGAAGTATCACACATAAATTTCTCATAAAAGGACATCTACGTTTTTACCGATTTACTGTAAATAGAAAATTACTAAAGCTACAGTTCAAATATTAAATTTAACAGATATTTTAGTTCTTTACAATGTGATTTCAGACTACAAAGAAGTTATCTAATTTTGTTATTGAAGAAGAAATTAATGATTGTCCGAAAATATTTTATGATTTAGTATTTTTTGTTTTTTCTATTAAGAATTAGTGACGCTACAAAAGTAGTTTAAAAGACAATAAAGCTTTTTCTATACTTTCTTAGTTTCTACATGAAGACTGTATGGCAAAAATAACATTATTATTATATCATTGGCCATTTTAAATAGTAAGAACGTTATTTTGTAATTTTGAACAATTATTTGTTTGACTTTTATAAAGAATTATTATTAAAATTATTTGATTTAATATCTTTTTATTTAATTTTTGGAATATTGCTTGTAATAACAGGTTTGGTTTTGAATATAAAAGGGACTTATCTACATTTTTCAGAGCGTGTGTAATAATTTTCAATATGCTTTTAGTTCAAAAAGATACAGCAACAAACGACGTTTCTAATGGTATATAATAGTGTACAATTATTTATAAAAAAACATATGTATTTTGCAAAAAAACATTTAAAAAATTTTGTTTCGACTGTACTGTAAAAAACTCTATTTATGCTTTGTGGCCCTCTTGCATTCAAGGAGCGACATGTATGTGGCTGACACTCTATCACGAGCACCACTCTCAGACGTGTTGCATGATGGGGTAACTGAGGAAGTGGAGGAGCAGACCTGTTTTGTGGTAAACATCTAAGGTTTAGCATTGAAAAGTTGCGAATGATAAAACTAATTAATTACATTTTGAACGGATGGCCACAAAATAAATATGACACAGACGAGTCAGTAAGATACATATGGTCCTGGGATGTTTTAGAGTACACTGATGGTCTAGTGCTTAAGGACGGGTTGGTGTTCATTCCCAGTCATCTTCGGGCGGAAATGTTATCTCGTGTGCACGAGGGACACCTTGGTATAGACCGGTGCAAGCGGCGTGCGCGGGATGTGATGTTCTGGCCGGGTATGTCGCGGGACGTGGAGCGCGTGGTTCGCGCTTGCCGTACTTGCGGGGAGCAAGCGGCACGTCCGCCACGGGAGCCTATGTTACCTCATCATATACCGGTTTTACCGTGGGCGAAGGTAGGATCAGACATCTTCGAGTATAATAAAAAATATTTTCTGATTTTGGTGGATTACCTTTCTAACTTTGTAGAGGTATGTGCAATGAACACGATGACGTCAAAAAGTGTGATTATAGCCATGAAAGATCAATTTGCACGTCACGGAATACCTCAGGAGCTAGTGACAGATAACGGCCCGGCGTATGCATCAAGGGAGTTTCAAATCTTCAAGGAGATTTGGGGATTCGAGCACGTCACATCGTCACCAAATTATCCACAATCCAATGGACGTAGCGAGAGAGCAGTTAGAACGGTCAAGGCGTTACTCAAAAAGTCGACAGATAAAGAAGAAGATTTTTATATCGCGCTTCTAAATTATAGAACAGCACCGCGTGACGGTATGAGTAGTCCAGCTCAGTTGCTCATGGGACGTCGACTGAACACTCGGCTACCGGTACATGATACCAAACTTGTACCTGAAAGAGATGCCTCGAGGGATTATCAGAAAATAATCGAAAAACAAGGGAAAAGTAAGAGACGGTTCGATATGAATGCGCGGGAATTGCCACAGCTTGACGTCGGCGATGAAGTGGTAGCGCTGGACGGAGATCGGCGACGTGTAGCACGTGTAGTGGAGCGGGCCACAGAGCCGCGATCTTACTTTGTTAAAGAAGCGCGTGGCGGCCGTCTGCTACGAAGGAACCATCGGCAACTGCTAAAATTACAACCCGAGGTAGAGCCTTCAACGTCTAATACGGGAACTACATGTCAGGGCGAGCAAGTAAAGGGTGGTTATCGTTTCGAAAGGGCATATGTGGATATGCCGGTTTTTTTGAATGCGCTTGATATGTTGGCTGGTTTCATGGCTTGGTTAAAGGCGATACCTATCAATTCTACAAGATCATATATGGTGACTGGTTTTCCCGATTTTCTCAACATCCAAGAGTCAATTGCAGCGTTGTAAAAGACTTTGAATGGAGAATTAATACCTACGTCAAGTGGTTGCATTTTTGCAGTTGTGTGCGGATGAAGTGTTAACACCGTCACGCCATTAGCTTTTGCCATGTCTAAGGCTTCGATTGATAAATGTGATTCGTGGTTGTCCATCACTAGGAGAGAGGGGTTTTCTTTAGAACTGGATGTATGTTTGATGAAATGATTCATTGTTTCGGTGAATGTTTCGGCGTTCATCCATCCTGTTGGGGTGGCGAGACCTAGAGTGCCAGCGGGGGCTCCTTTAATCATGTGTTCCTTGAACTTTTTTCTAGGGAAAATCATCACAGGTGGCAAAGCGTAGCCTGCAGCACAAATTATCAGGCATGTTGTTACGAGGACACCTCTTTCTCCACTTGTAACCTTGTTGATGCTTTTTCCCTTTGGACCAATCACTCTTTGAGGCTTTTGTACAGTTGTCGTAGCAGTTTCATCCAAATTGAAAACTCTTGTACCATCAGCAAAAGGGCAATTCCGCTATAGACGATTTCCGACATGATTTTTTCAATCACGCTATTAGTTGTTTTTTTTTTGTATTTATGGAAAGAAGAAAGTCTAAATATAATAATCAATTTATTTTTATTTGATTTTATACCATATCTTCTTTTTTGGGGCGTTTGAAAATATTACCATCCGAAGAATTGGATAAGCTGTAAAATCATAACTAGCAACACTGGCGCGAAACAGTTGTTGTTGACAGTTTGAGGTTATGTTTTACCGCCTAAACGTGAAGTGACAATATTCATTTACCTTCGTGTTCCAAAAAATGTAAGTATATGTTATTATTTATTAAGAATTATTGCCTGCTAGAATACACTGTTAACTTGTTGCACCCGCGATGCAAAAGATATAAAAGTTTACTTTTTTCATATATATAAAGAGCTAACATTTTGAAACTTTGCAAAAGTAAGAAGAAATCAAAACCAAACTTAAATTATTTGTTTTTAAGAGTGTAATGTTTGTTAGGTTAAAATAAACGATAACTTAAATTGGTTGCACCTGCGATCTCAATGTGAGATCGCGGGTGCAACTTTTTTCACCTAAACTTTTTGTGTAATTAATTATACATTTCGTTGTTTTGATATACCTTGACTAATAATATTTGCTGAAGACGATTGATGATATATTGAATATGTATGTCTATATTATGTTTCATATTTTTTTTACAGAAATATCGGTTAAAATGACAACAGAGCAACACAAGGAGACTGCTTCGCAGAAATATAGGCGGAAATTAAAAGAAAATCCTGAGCTTCATGCTGAACACCTCCAACGGGAAAGGGCTCGTGATTCCAAAAGGAGAGAACTAATGAAAATGAAGATGGAGACAGATGTAGATTTGAAAATATTGACTAGAATCAGATCCAAAGAAAGAAAGCAGGCAACTCGGAAGCGACGCAAGGAAGAACAATTCAAACAAACATCTACTAGATACAGCAGTTCTCGGACACTAGGGAAGGCTGTGGCAAAAATAAAACGTAATCTACCAGCCAGTCCCACCAAAGCAGTGGAAGTAGTAAAAAAAATTGCTTTTGAATTCAACATTGCTGCATTTGACAAAAATGACGCCCCTAAAGCAACGCTTCGAAAGCTAACGGATGGAGGGAAAACACTGATTTGTGATTTTTATAATAGGGATGACATTAGCAGACAAATGCCTGGCATAAAAGATGTGAAAACAGTCAAGTCCAATACAGGAACGAAAATGCGAATCCAGAAAAGAACAATGATTATGAGCATTCGAGAAGCCTTCGAAATTTTTAAAGAAACACATTCTGGAATATCTATAGGGAAGACTGTTTTTTATAATGAGAGACCAGCTCACATTCTGCCAATTAATGATACTCTTCATAATGTTTGCGTATGTACAACGCACTCAAATTATATTAATCTTCTCCTGGCTATTTCGAAACATGCGACAGACTTTCCCAAAACTCACCAAGAGCTTCTGAAACAGGTATCATGTAGTGTCGACAATGAAAACTGCATGTCCAGTAGTTGCGATGCATGTAAAGAATCCAACATTTGGAATATTACTCTAGATTCCAATCCCTGTGTTAATTGGAAGGCCTGGATCTTTCAGAATCAGAGACCAAAACAGATCGTAATTAGCAAACCTTTCAATGAAGCACTAGACGAACTACATGCCACCACTGGTAAATTCAAGCTTCATTCTTTTGTTAAAAATGTACAATCCGATTACTTCCAACACGCAAAAGAAGGCCTGACCAGTGAAAAAGCTGTCATACAAATAGATTTTGCCGAGAACTACGCGTTAATTAGTCAAGACGAAATACAATCAGCACATTGGTCTCATACACAAGTCACGCTTTTCACGTGTTGTATTTGGACTACCGACAAACTTTATTCATTGGTCATAGTAAGTGATGAACTAAGTCACAATAAATAAATATACTGTGCATTTCTTCCTGCAAAAAATATTTGAGTATATCAAGTCAGTCTCTGATAACATTACATAATATGTAATGTTATCAGAGACTGACTTGATATACTAATTGTCGCTGAAGATATACAAATATTATTTGTATATCTTCAGCGACAATTGCGCCGCTCAATTTAAGAATCGATATGTAATGGCAAGTATGAATTCGCTCAAATCAGAATATGGATTCGATCACCTCGAATGGAACTTTTACGCTGCCTCACACGCAAAAGGTGCCGTTGATGGAATTGGTGGAAGTGTCAAAAGATCAGTGTGGATCGCGGTAAAGTCACGGCAAGCCATCGTTAACAGTGCCCTAGAATTCTATAATTTTGCACGCAGTCTCTCTAAAAACATCATCTTTAAATTTGTAGCAAAGGAAGAAGTTAAAGAAAAGATAGCCATGCTGGATGATCAATGGGAAGGGCTGAAAAATATACCAGGCATTCAATCCAAACATTTCTTCCAATCTGAAGAGGCTCATAGCATTTCTGTGGCGCGCACCTCACTGTCTCATTTTAAATGCACATTGGTTTTGAAGTCGCCAAAACCCACCGCTAATACAGATAGTGATTGGGGCGATGACGATTTGGAACCTCTTACAAATCACAAATTACGAAAAATAATTCCGGGTCCTGATATATCTGTTCCTTCAGTTTCAGATCAGAGCAAATCTTTATTGCCACTTAAAAAGAGATTGCGCGTTTCTGATGTTTACAGTGATTTAGACACTGATTCAGACGATGAATTTATAAATGACGAAACTCCATCAACGTCTCTTCAAGCTTCAAAATTATCAACAGAAGCATGTCCTGAAACTGCTATTGTCCAAGCTACTGTCTTACCGAAAAATATTTGCGCTGGTGTGTATGTGCTCGCACAATTGCTCTGCACAGCCGGCAAAAAAAATACTCAGTATCGTTATGTGGGGTTGTGTCAGAGTGATATGGATGAAGATGGAGAAGTTAGAGTACAATTTATGACGACGGTTGATGGCAAACGATTCACAGAAATCGTTAATGACATAGCAGACTGATGTGCAATTTGATGATATTATCGCGAAGTTGGAAGCGCCAATGAAAAAAACTGATGGAAATAATATGTTAATAGAATTTTCGGCAATTATTGACGTATTTCAAAAGAAATAATTAATATAAGCGACAATAATAGTGTGATTGTTAGTAATAAATATGGTTTGATCTCTTATTTTTTTCCTGTATAAGTAAAATTTATGTTTATTGTTTACTTAAATTGGACTGGTTGCACCCGCGATAATATGGTGTTGTACCCGCGATTACAAAAAAAAAAAAAATTCTTTGTTTATTTTTGTTTTGTTTAGAGTTTTTATTTTATGTTCTTTGTTACTTTAATACATATCAAAATATTAAGGCATAACATATTAAATGTATTAGAATTAACAGATTTATGTGTGTTTTGTTTGTAATCTGGAAAGGTTGGGCCAAATTTGTTGCACCCGCGATGGCAAGTTGAACCTTTCTCCTGGCTTTAAAATATCATATTAAAATTTTTGTTAATTAATATAAAGTAAACATATTAAAATGTAGTCTTTTAAAGACTAATTTAATGAATAATGTTTTTTATTTAATTAGGTTAAACTAAAACAGGCGTCTAAATGTTGCACCCGCGATAATGGAATAACCCAAAACGGGGATGTCTGCTGTATACAGTGTGCAAGTTGTCGAAAAAACTGTTCACTGAGTGCAGATTAAAAGCAGTCGCTCTTGCTAAACTACAAGCTTCTGGCCGACGTAAAGAAAGCTCAGGGTGGCGTTTGCGAAAAGATTTTTAGCCAACCGATGCCTGCCATTTTATTTTGATCCCAAGAAGGCGGAATTTTGAGTTTGTTTATCACAGCCATTTCATAGGCCACTTTTCTGCAATCATTAGTCGATAATCCATAAAACATGAGGGCGCATTTGGTGTAATACTCTTTCAAAGCGGCTTCGTGATCACTATTAAAAATTTGATTTACCTGGTAGTGAGATTGTAGCCTCATGTTATCTATTGTGCCTCCAGCTTTTCTTTTTGCATTATAGCGATATAGGGTTGTGAACGAGATTTTGGTTTCTTTCGCAACCTGTCGAATAGATTTGCCCCCGATTATCTCTTCGAGCGCAGCCTTCATATCCGCTTCGGACTTCCTATCTTCCGCATATCCGCTGTTAGTTTTTGTTGGTAAATCCTCTTTTGGTATGCATTTAAAACCTCTTATAAGTTTGAATTTTATGAAGTGTTCGGTGTTTGTTATTTTTATTGTCACTCAAAAATATAATTTCACAACAAGCAAGTCATATTTTTCATTTAAATTCCAACAAAACGTTATCAGCACGAAAATAGATTTAAAATATAGTAAATAGCTTGCGGATAGTGGTGTGATTAATAAGATATTATATTTTCTTGTGGAGTCGCATTTTTTTTTTTGAGATGTCTAATGGTGATTCTGGTTCGACCAGATGGTCATCCTCTTCATCTATTCCATCGCTCACATTGTCTAACAGAGATGGCTATCCAACATGGAAGTTCAAAATGAGGAACTATCTTATTCATGAAGACTTGTGGTGCACAATAGAAGGATATGGTGCAGGAGATACAACCGTCCAGGAGACAAGATCTCGAAACGATAAAAGGGCACTAGCAAAAATATGTCTGACTGTCGACGGGTCAGCGATAACGCATATTAGAAGTGCCAAGACTGCTCTAGAGGCTTGGAAGGCCCTCCAAGATGCATACGAAGATAAAGGTATTGGGAGAAAATTAGCCTTAGAAAGAAAGCTCTATAGACTGTCATTAGATGGATTTTCAAACATTGAAATGTATATTAATGCTGTGTTGAGTACAGCACAAGACTTGGCTGATATTGGAAAGGTAATCGATGATACTTCCATTGCTGGAATATTGTTAGGAGGTCTCACTTCTAGATATGAACCCCTCATAATGGCATTAGAGAATAGCAATGTAGAAGTAAGTACCCAGCTTGTCAAGAATAAACTACTTAATGAAATGTCAAAAAGTGAAACCACAGGAAGTGATGCAGCATTTCGATCAAATAGTAGCTCTAATTGCAATAAGAACAAATCTAAGAAGAAATTGATTGTCTGTTATGAATGCAACAAACCTGGACACAAACGACCTAACTGTCCTCTACGTAACAAAGAAAATAAAGGTGTTTGTTCATCAGAAAAAGAGTCTTCATTTAGCGCTCTTGGTTTCGCTTCATCATATTCGGACCAATGGTATGTTGACTCTGGTGCGTCAAAACATATGACTTCGAGACGGGATTGGTTCAATCATATTAAACCATTAGAAGGTAGCACAGTTACTGTCGCTAATGGTGAGAAGATCGACTGTGATGGCATAGGCGACATATCTATTAATACTGCGTATGGTATAGTAGACAGAATAGAAGATGTAGTGTACGTACCTGAACTGAAAAATAATCTTATTTCTGTCAAAAAGGTAGTAGAAAAGGGCTTTGTAGTTCTTTTTGATGTAAATGGATGTAGCTTTTATAGAGGTTGTGATTTTTCTTTTAAAGGTGAGGCGATCTTACATGGTTCGGCTGATGGTGGACTGTACACTCTCGATTGTACTATCAATTCCCCGATTTGCCAAAATGTGGCGAATGACGCTGTGCACTCTGACTCGTTGAACAAGTACCAACTACGGCACAAACGGTTAGGTCATTTATGCCGCATCGGTATGAATCAATTAAAGAATTCTCACCTAGGTATAGATTATACTGAAGTAGATAAATCAAGCTGCGTTGTTTGTGTAGAAGGGAAGCAAGCGAGAAAATCTTTCAAGGCGATTGCGTATAAGAAAGCAACCGCAAAGCTGGAATTGATCCACTCAGATATATTTGGACCAATGTCTGAGATCTCATTTCAAGGTAATAAGTATATGTTGCTTTTCATTGATGATTTTTCACGTATGATTTACCCTTATTTTATTGCTTCTAAAGTAGAGGTCAAAGAAAAGTTTTGTATTTTTCAAGCTTTAGTAGAAAGACAAACAGGTGCTCAAATTAAGAGATTGAGGACTGACTGTGGTAAAGAGTACATTAACAAGGAGTTAGCGGACTATCTATCGTCAAAAGGCGTTATGCATGAGACAACAGTAGGTTATAGTCCTCAATCAAATGGTGTAGCAGAGCGCACTAATCGCTCCATTGTGGAGAAAGCGCGCTCTATGTTAGCTGGTTGTTCACTGTCAAAAGCATATTGGGAAGATGCTGTTAAAGTAGCAGTTTATTTGAAAAATAGATCACCACATCGTGCTCTTGAAAAGAAAACACCATTTGAGAAATGGAACGGTCACAAGGGTTACCTGAGCCATTTACGTGTATTTGGGTGTAGGGCACTTATACAAATTCCCGATTTTCAAAGGAAGAAGTTGGAAGCGAAGACTGAAGAAGTAATATTTGTAGGATACTCAGAAGATCCAAATGGTTATTACTTTAGAGATGCTTCAAATCTAAGGCGTTTACAGAAGTCTAGAGATGTGAAATTTTTTGAAGACTGCTTTACCCGTATGAAAGCTTATGTGAAAGAATCCGAAAATCCTGAACCCATAATCTTAATTGATGAAGATAAAAAGAAACAGGTTGAGATTCAGGAAGAGATTGGCAGAGAACTAGAACCAGAAAATCCTGAAATGCCTGAAAGGGTGGAGCCGGCTATGGAACAGCGAGTTAGTGAGTCAGCGAGATATCCCACTACAACTCGTAGACAACCGGACTTTTATACTTCTATGGTGAATTCTGAAGATGTTTTAGAACCAAAGAACTATCATGAAGCAGTGAATGCAGAAGATGCTGTAAAATGGCAGTCAGCAATGTCTGATGAATACAATTCTTTGATTAAATTGAAGACATGGAAGCTTGTTGGTCGGCCTGATCAAAAGAAAATAATTCCTTGCAAATGGGTTTATAAGTTAAAGACAGATGCTCAAGGTAATATTATGAAGTATAAAGCTAGATTAGTGGCAAAAGGTTACAAACAAATAGAAGGCATTGACTATAATGAAACATTTGCCCCTGTGATTCGCCACTCTTCACTGCGTACATTATTTGCTTTAGCGGCGGAGATGGATCTTAAGATGAGACATCTGGACGTTGACACCGCGTTCCTCTACGGAGACTTGGAAGAGGAAGTGTTCATGGAACAGCCTCAAGGTTTCGTGAAAGAAGAACAAGAAGGTCAAGTCTGTTTATTACAAAAATCATTGTATGGCCTCAAACAAGCTCCTCGTGCATGGAATAAGATGTTAAATAAAACTCTTTTGAAAATAGGTTTTACAAAAACTCCTTCGGAACCATGCGTCTATAAGAAACTTTTTGGTAATGAAATGGTCATTATGGCAGTGTATGTCGATGATCTAATTGTTTTTTATCAGAATGAACTGACACTTGACAGTGTCAAACAAGATTTGCAAAATATTTTTCCTTAAAAGATCTAGGTGATTTGCAATATTATCTTGGATTGAATATCCAGAAAAGCAATGATGAAATAAAGGTAAGTCAGAAAACGTTTATTTCAAATTTGCTGAAAAGATTTAATATGGATTTATGTAAGACTGTTGAAACACCGTCAAATCTGAAGAAACTGAGTATTGGAACTGGTGAAGGAGATTATCCATTTCAAAGTCTTATAGGTTCTTTAATGTTTCTGGCTGTAAACACTCGTCCAGACATAGCGTACATAACTAGTTACCTCAGCCAGTATAATACTAAAAACGGGAAAGAACATTGGATAGCGGCAAAACGAGTATTGCAGTACCTGAGAGGTACGATTGATTATGCCCTTACTTTTCGAAAGACCGGAGATTATCGTGACCGTCAGGTCCGCTGGACAAAATGAGATATAGAAATCAAACCATGCGTATTATTTACTACCTATGACGAATTGGAAAAGCGTTTTATGTAACGTTAAGCAATATTTTATTCGGAGAGAAAATTACATATATTCAGACATTAAAGACAGCAGTATTATTTTCTTTTTAATGTAACTAAGCAACAACATACGTCACACTCCCAAGAGGGAAAAACCGGGAGGCTACTTCATCAGTCCAATACAAAATCAAACAGGTGCTGAGGCAGCTTCCTGGTTCGCCTTGACCGTGCGTTATTAGTCTCAGTAGTGTCCGTATGCTCAGTCAGTTCTGTTTCACATTGTCTATGAGTCGAGTCAAGTACAGATTCGTTATGAAGTTCTAGGGGAAAAATACGTTGGACAGGCCTTACCTTAGATCCAGCCGACGTCCGTACTCGCACCACTCTAGCGACGCCATCGGCACCAGGGCACAATTCTTCGACGACCGCCAATGGCCACCTAACACGCTTGCCTTCAGTTTCCAATAAAACAATATCTCCAACCTGAAGCGTTTCGTGTTTAGCTTGTTCATGTTTTAGTTCAGCGCGTACAAAACGAGCTCAGTCGGCAGATATCCCAGCTCAACTTACGTGAAGGGCGTCCATCTCGCAGAGACGAATCAAAGCCCAGGAGCAGAGGTCGGAGCAGGAGCAAAACACCAGGTATGTGCTGGTATCACAGTATTTTCCGTGATAAAGCCCGAAAATGCCTATCACCTTGCAACTTTAAAAAAAACTAACAAGGCAGTCTATCGAGGCGGCAAACGACTGTCAAACTGCAACTAGCCGCCTTTTTGTAACGGACCGGAAAACTAAAACTCAATTTCTAATAGATACAGGCTCCGATCTCTGTGTCCTTCCTCGTCGTTTTCTAAGGCAGTCCAGGACGGCGACCGGTTACAAATTAACCGCAGCAAATGGCACAATAATAGACACGTTTGTAACACTTACCTTACGTCTGGACCTAGGACTGCGGCGTGATTTTACGTGGAATTTCGTGGTGGCAAATGTTGACAAGCCAATAATTGGCGCTGATTTTATCTCACATTACGGCCTACTTGTTGATTGCAGAAACAGACAACTACAAGACAGCCTCACCACCCTTGCTACTGCTGGATCGCTCAGGCGCTGTCAACTAGCTAGCGTCAAGGTTATCACGGGGGACAGTGAGTACCACAAACTCCTGGCTCGTTACCCCAGCCTTACCAAGCCATCCGGATTAACTCGAGAGGTAAAACATTCCACTGAACATTACATCCGTACAACACCTGGACCACCTGTATTCACCAGACCACGCCGACTCGCACCAGATCGCAAGAAGATCGCTCAGGAACAGTTTGAGGAAATGGTACGTAATTGCGTCTTGTACACCTTGTACAGCTCACCTTGGGCTTCTGCGTTACATCTGGCACCGAAGAACGATGGTTGGAGACCCTGCGGTGACTATCGCGCTTTAAACGCACGCACGATTCCCGACCGATACCCAATCAGGCACATTGAGGATTTCTCTCATAGACTCGCAGGCTGCACAATGTTTTCTAAAATCGATCTAGTGAAAGCCTATCATCAAATACCGGTACATCCAGAGGACATCCCAAAAACGGCAATAACGACTCCTTTCGGATTATTTGAATTCCCGTTTATGTCGTTCTGAAATTGAATGAAACTACTAACTCGAAAAGAAAGAGCATTAACGATCTAGCCACACTCTTTTACAGCCAGCTTTATGCCAGCCAAACTACCAATGCAGTAAGCAGACGAAGAGGCACCCTTTCAGATCTTACGTGGCTAATCACTGAAGACCCAATACCAAAAATATTGTAAAGTGAGGTTGAGAAATCAATAAACAGCCAAAAATCAGAGATATCCCCAGGACCGGATCAAATAGTTAACACACTGCTGAAAGGTTGCATGGAGGAACTGGCTCCTATGCTTACTAAAATATTCAACGAAAATGTGTAATTCCGGAACAATGGACTAAATTCCATATCATTTTACTGCATAAAAAAGGCAACAAAGACGATATTGAAAACTATAGGCCAATCAGTTTGATGTCGAATGTATATAAGGTTTTTGCGAAGATAATACTCGATAGAATCACCACTACATTGGATGAACAACAGCCAGTCGAACAAGCAGGTTTCAGAAAAGGATTTTCGACAATTGACCATATCCACACTGTCAAACAAATACTTGAAAAAATATTTAAAAAAATAAAAGAACCCGACTGCAGTGATAAATCAACTGAAAGGGAAAAAATAAGATAATTTTATTTTCAAATGCTAATGTCGAATCAGAAGAGTTCATGCTGCTTTACTTGAGGGACCAAATAATATAACTTTATAAGCATTATTTGCTCAAACTGTTGCATTTATTATTTTATATAAAATGTTGCAGTCGGGACCCATTACTGTTTGTTTAAAGTCCTCTAATGGGTCCCGACTGCATCATTTTATATAAAATAATAAATGCAACAGTTTGAGCAAATAATGCTTATAAAGTTATATTATTTGGTCCCTCAAGTAAAGCAGCATGAACTCTTCTGATTCGACATTAGCATTTGAAAATAAAATTATCTTATTTTTTCCCTTTCAGTTGATTTATCACTGCAGTCGGGTTCTTTTATTTTTTTAAATATTTTTTTTATTTTTGACCTTTTAGTGACTCAGTAAAACGATAAAATTTAAAGGTCCATCTGTTCTGTTTACATGCTTTAAATCGTTATATTATTTTATTTCCTAAATGAATTTTAGTTTATTGCTTTATTCTCTTTTGTTCGACAATGGACATGTCTCGGCAAATCATAAATATTTTTACTGATATACTTGTTTGATATAGTCATAGGTACCACCTGCCTGCATTAAAAATTTATGTCGTACGATATTTCTTGCATGGTAAGTAGATGCGCTACCGCTACGCCACAAGGGTCGTCTTTGTTTACTCTAATGATTTTATAAGGGCCTTTCCACTCAGGTGACAGAGCTTTCCGAAGTGTCAGGTTCTTGAGGTATACATAATCACCGGGTTTGTATCGTGGTGGGGCTCTGGCACGGGAGTCATAATAGGACTTTGATGACTCTTTAGATTTTTGTATATTTTCAAGAGCTTTCTCTCTGGTGTACTTGAATGTGTTGCAGCATTTTAAGGTAATCGGGATACGTAGTATCGGGACTACTTTCATATAAAGAATTCGGGATAAGGGGCTTGTGCCCAAAGATAAGTTCGTAAGGAGTAAACTTTGTTGTTCTGTGAGCTGTGGTGTTATAAGTTAGCATAGCTGTATAAACGTAGGTGGGCCAGTTATCTTGAGCATCGTTTGCAACGGACTTTAAGTATTCTTTTAGAGTGGAATGACTAGGTTTTCTCGAATAATTTTGGGCCTTTCACTCAGGCTTGGAAAAATTGTTTTATTTAGGTATACATTAATTCCGATTTTAGAATTATGAAAGAGGTAAGTCAGCATATTGTAAATCTTTGTGTGAGAGTGTTTGTTAAAGGGATTTTTGAAATCGGATATTGCAACGTCATTTACTGGTAAATCTTTGGAACATGTTATGATGGAGTCTCTTACGTTCTTCAGTGTTTCGAATATTGCGGGATACGGTGATTCGTCGAAGTGATGGACCTTTGTAAACATAAGATATACGACCTTGTCCTCATACTTAATTTTCAGGAACGAATTTAACTCTCTTTCTGTATTGAAAACTTCTTCTTTGATTTCAGTATTTAATACGATTTCAGGGATATAAGGGTTTGATTCATCGAGGTCAAGGGATGTTGGAATGATTATTATTCTATGAGGTGTTTTAATAAGATTTTCGTTGTGTTCCTTTAAAATGGTGTTAGAGATAATATCCTTATTGGACATAGATTTTAGAAACGTAGTATAATCACCATCGTTCAGATTTGAACGAGTCTGTGGCATATTAGATTCTGCGGGTGAAGGAACTTGAAGATTCGGTGGAGATGGAAGACTGGGAAGACTTAGAGGGCCGAAATCCTCAATTCCGTCGTATGGGCTGGCGTTTGTGTCTCTTATTTCTACTAAGTCCTCTAATTTGATTTCATCTAGTGTTGGACTCAGTGGTTTGGTTGATATAGGACCGCTTCCGCTTCCGTTCTTACTGATTCATCTTGAACCAGTGGGAAGGGTAAGTGGCAAGGGCTGGTGCACCCTGGGCGCTGGTCAGTAACTTCTCTTTATGGGATCTTGCTGGCCAGCGGCGAAAAATCTGGCGGGAGGGGTCGCGTGGGCCCTGTTTCACTTTGTGGAGCGGGACCCAGGCGACCAACCGAATGAAGGACCGACTGGGGGGGGCGCCGCTGCGCTGAAGCGCGCGCGCCTCGTACCAGTCGGACCAGAGTGGCCGCCGGGACGCGGAGGGTCGAGGGACTCTCCGCGTCCATCACGGCGGGCCGGAGGGCGCCCTTGCGTGTTCCGAGGGTGCCTTCTGGCACGGAGGGGGCCCGCGCGGTCGCTCACCGCCTTCTCTGCTTTCAGAGAGGCGCGGGTGGGCGACGCGACGGGCCTCGCGTGTGGGGCGTGTGGGGACCGTGATGCCTTGGCCCCCACGCGCCTCAACGAGGAGGTGCGCCGCCCTCCTCGCCTCATCGACCGGGTCGCGATGGGGTGGAGGGGGTGGCGCGTTGGGGCGTGTGGTGGCCGAGGTCTTTTGCACTCGGCCACTATGCGCCCCAACGAAGAGATGCGGCGCTTTCTAGCCCCGTCTTCGAGCACCGACGGGGCAGGGGGCGCCGCCGAAGAAGTGCCCGAAAGGGCGCCCGCAGACGGGGTCGCGGAAGTGTGCGCAAGCGTCCCCGTGGCCCCGTCCTTTGCGGTGCGGAGGAACACCCCAGGAGTTTTAGTCGGTATACCGCCCTTTTCAGGGCGGGGAGTCCGACATAACCACTGTGCTCCCCCGAGCCGGTGGTACCCGTAATTGGGGTTTCTCCTAGGTGAAAAAAAAAAGAAAGAAGGTTCGACGGTTGGTAAGTTACTGTTAGGGTCTTGGTTAAGTAACTCCTGGTTATCAAACGAAAATGGAATTGGGGATGGTAACTCCAACAGAGGATCCTCTAAAGGGTTATCGGAGTTATCATTGATCGGGTTTAGTAAATCAGGGGGCGAAATAGGATTGCCTTTAACCGGATTAACCGGATATCTGGAAAGCGCGTCTGCGTTGCAGTTCGTTTTTCCCTTCCTGTAATTGACCTCGTAGTCGAATTCATTGAGTTTTAGGCGCCACCTGACGAGTCTAGAAGAGGGATCACTACAATTAAAAAGCCATTTTAGCGGCTTGTGGTCGGTTATGGTCTGGAAACTTTGAGCGAATAGGTATGGACGGAAAACTTGTGTTCCGTATACAATAGCGAGACATTCTTTCTACGTCACGCTGTAATTAATTTCTGCTTTGTTTAGTGTGCGCGATGCATAAGCTATAGGACGGTCTTTTCCTACAGGACCCTGGGAGAGAATAGCAGATATTGCAAAGTTACTAGCATCGCAAGTTAGAACAAACGGCTTGGTAATATCGGGATAAGCAAGCACGGGTGCTGAGATAAGCCTCTCCTTGAGAGTTACAAATGCAAGTTGTTGCTGATTTTGCCATAAAAATGGAACATCCTTTTTTAAAAGTGAAGTTAGCGATTTGGCTTTTCTTTGAAAAGTCAGGTATGAACCTTCTATAGTAAGAAACTAGGCCCAGGAATGATTTGATGTCTTTAGGGCATTTTGGAGTTGGAAAATCGGTAACCGCGTTAGTTTTTTCAGGGTTTGGTTTTACACCTTGTTCGTTAATTACATGCCCCAGATAAGCAACCTCTTTGCGTAAAAATTCGCACTTATCTGGTTGAAGTTTCAAATGAAAACTTCGGATTCTTTCAAACACAGCGAAAAGGTTCTCTATATGAGACGGAAGATCGTGGGAGTAAATAACTATATCGTCTAGGTATACAAAGCATTTATTACCTTGGAGCCCAGAAAGGCATGTATTCATTAGCTTTTGGAATGTTGAAGGTGCATTTTTTAATCAGTATACAACAGGATGAAAGTACGAAAATGAGTTCTTCATCTTTTCGAAAATACAGGTACAAGACTTCTAAAGAGGTCAGGTTGTTAAAAGCTGAAGTTAATCAGCTGAAAAAGGAAAAGGACAAATTTGAAAGAAAAGCTAAATAAAGAGTCTATTAGAAGATATGAAGAAACAGAAACATATAGAAGATACAGTGGAAAAGAAAGTCAACTCACTAGTGGAAGATTTTGAAAAAAGGTAAGGTTGAAGAAGTGAAGAAGTTATTATTCAGTGAAACTTTAATACAGGGACAAATCAAAACTTACAAGAAATTAAACAAGACGGAAAAAAGAAGTTTTGCTGAAAATACTGTCCAACAATGTCAAGATAAAATAATTAAACATAAACTTAAATCCAAGATTCCATTTTCACTTAGAAAGAAAACGGTAGAAGAACGACGGATAAAGGCACAGGAAAGGGAGAAAATATTACAAGAGTTCTTTGAAGAGGATGCGAACAGTCGTGTAGCGGCAGGAAAAAAAAAATATATCGCAAAACGTGGTGTCAAAAAACAGAAACGTTACCTAAATGATAATCTGAAAAATTTACATGATAAATATCGAAAGCAGCATGGAAAAGAAGCATTAAGTTATGCTGTATTTTGTAGATTAAGACCATTCTGGGTCGTCTTCCCGAAAGAAGAACGTGATACCTGCCAATGCAAATTGCATGCCAATGTTGAACTAATTGTGAAGTGTCTCAAAAAGGCGAGGATAATAACTGAATGTTCATCAACAGACCTATTGAAAAAGCTTTGTTGCGATCCTTATCAAGAAAAATGTCTTGCAAGAACATGTCACGACTGCGCACATAACATATTAAATTATAGAGAATTTAATAATAATGAAAAAATATATTACAGCCAGTGGATTATTGAAAAACAGACTTACAGAGGGAAAGATGGTGAAGCGAGAATCAAAACAGTTACAAACAAAAAGAAATATTAAGATAACCCACGTACTATTATCCACAAGTTGGATGAAATTTTACCAAAATTTTTCCAGCACACTCGAAATATTGTGATGCAGTTTGCTGCAGTCAAATTGCTTAAAACTAATCTGTCAGAAACCGAAGTTCTATTGCATATTGACTTCAGTGAGAATTATTCCCTTAAATTTCACGAAGAAGTTCAGTCATACCACTTTGGTGGTAGCAGAGGGCAAGTGTCATTACACACAGTAGTGATGTATTACAATGATCCAACAAAAAGTATTAAAGCAAAATCGATTTGTAGAATGAGTGAATGCTTGGACCATGATGCGTCAGCAGTATGGGCTCATCTTATACCCGTCCTCGAAAGAGCAAAAACTTTGGTTCCTTTTTTGACAAAAGTTCATTTTTTGTCAGATTCTCCTTCAAGTCAATACAGGAACAGATTTATATTTTATATGATCACCAAAATCGAAGAACTAATCCCGTCGGTCGGTGTTGTTACCTGGAATTATCAGGAAGCAGGCCATGGTAAAGGGGCTCCTGATGGCGTTGGAGCAGTCATAAAAAGGACGGCTGATAACCATGTAAGGTTTGGTGGTGATGTTGGTTCTTTCAAAGAATTTGAAGAACTAATTCGCAAAAATATTCAAAGCGTTGAAATATTTGTGATCTCAGAGCAAGAGATTAAACAAAAAAGGTTTCCACCTCTCATCCCGGCATTTAGAGGTACTATTAAAGTGCACCAAGCTTTGTGGTCATGTGAAGCTCCATTTACTGTACGTCTCAGGTGCCTCAGCTGTATTCACTGTTTAGAGAGCTACTCGCCATGTAAGCATTGTATGGATATTGGAACAATGGATTTCGAATCATGCCAGATAACTCGGAAAAATCAGTCAAAGTTTAATTTTGATATTGATGCTCAACTCGATACATATAACATCAACCAAAAATATGTAGACGACTTATCACCATGCGAATTAGACTGAAACATTTGGCTAATGCTGATAGCAACATATTATTGTTAAATGAATATGACGGGTTTCTATTCCAGACTCAGAACGCACTATCTATACTATAAATACACTATCTTTGCACTGCCATTTATAGCGCCCTTTCTTCTTTCACAGATGACATATTACCACCTTCTTGGCTTTGTCACTCTTTGACATAAGTGCTGAGTCGTTTTCTGATGTGTTATTTCTCATACTTTCTTTTAACAATGCTGCCGTGACAGTTTCTGTCGATATCTTTATGTTCGAATGCTCTAAAGTCATCACTAAGGAATTGAATGCATCTGTCAAACCAGCCAGCATTATAATCCCGACGAACTCATCATCAAGACCAGCTTGTATGCTTATTAAAGCTTGACTCGTGGTCTGAATGTCATTCAAGTACTCCTCCATAGTGTTGAACATCGTTAGTTTGACGTTGAACAACTAACGCAGCAGATATAGTCGCCGCAGTATTTCTCCGTCAGCATACGCTCGCTGCAGCGCCAGCCAAGTATCTCTCGATGTATTGACATGCATTATCATGGGATATATCTTCTCAGTACACATGAGGCAAATTTTGCTTCTAGCTTTGGCATCTCTTTTCTTTGCCTCTACTGAATCCAGCTAAAATGTTCACCAATACAATCCCATAAATCTACGTCCGTTAGAAATATTTCCATGGCAAAGGCCCATGTTCCATAGTTGGTCTGGCCAGAAAGTTTCTCAAAACTATAAACATTGGGAGCACCTTGCATTTTTGCAATTCGAGATCTGATACTTCAATTCACCACTTGAAAAGTAGGTAACTAGAAAGGGTCTGGGCCCGTAACCTGATGTATTTTGGTGAAAGAATAAGGGCTTGTGCACTTTAAGAGGCTATATTTAAGAAAGTACAATAAAGAAAATTATATTTTAACACCACATTGTTTTTCCTTCTTCAGACATAAAAGACAGAACACAGACAACTAATAAAAAACAAAACTGTTGCTAAGTAACAATTGTCGATGATCACTCTTCACAGAGGTTTAATCAGACACTAGCAACAGCAGCGAATCCGAAGATGATTTTGTGGCGAGTTGCAGTGAATATAAAAATATGGATACAGATTTTTCAGGAGTCGAATATCTTGATGAAGACTTCCTTGATTAAAATTTCCTGAGTCTAACTTACATAGATTTTCATAGTTTTAAGGAGCACTGCCTATAAAAAGTTTTCCAGAATCTTTGTGTTAAATTTGACAGAATGTTTAAAAAATAAATGTAGCTAAGTATACAATGTGTTTTGATAAATTTCCAATACATCTTTACAAGAAAATAATATTTTTTTCAAGGTTTAGGAGATGTTATAATACTATATTATCACTCTATGCGAGTTAGCAGCTCTGTCGATAGTGGCGCCCCTATTAAATTCTATACTTAAGAGTACACCGAGCTTTCGGCGCTAATCAATTTTAGGTATTCTATGCGGTCTGTGTATGCGTGCGTGAGCGGCCGTGGTCGGGCCAGTGCGCCGATTACAACCCACGCACAGAAGGTTTGCCAATAACCCCGCCACCGCCACCCGCTATAACTGCCAATATTTACAAAATAAAACAACAAATACGATTTCAGATAATTTTATGGAAAATATTCAAGAATAACGATAGACCTTTTTCCAAATTTTACACATTTTTATTTTACTTATAAATTACAGTCTATTTCTTTCTTTCCTTACCCACGTAAGGAAAGAAAGAAATAGACTATAAAACTATCTCATATTTTTTTCTTTGGCGTTTGGCGTTCTTGGAGTCCTCAGAAAGTGGTCATTTAAAAGTCTTCATTCAAGGTCATTAAAAGTTTCTTCTAAAAAAGGCAAACGAAAATGTACTTTTGAAACAACCCGCCAAAACGTTATCTTTGACAATATTGCGTCGCACAGGAATTATCACGTCACATGGCAGTAAACAAACCGATGAATGTAAGAACGACATGAATGGCCGACGCCATTTTTACTAAACTGTGACGTCTTTATATTATCGGCCGATCCAAGCCGTTTTCGATATAATTGCTGCAGATAATTATCATATTTTATCCGGTGTGTTTTTAATAAATAATCTTTTTTTTTTAGTTAAAATGCCTTATGGCAGTTTTAAGGCTCATAATACCGTTGTACTACATAATACTCGTTAAATAATACTGTTTTTTTACACTGTCAAAAAGCGTATTGTTTTTTATGCTCTATAGATATTCAATAAAGTGAACTCAATAATATAACAACACAAAACGGCTTAATATGGTAAAAACGTCGATGTTAAACGTGGTAAAAAATCGACCTTGTATTTTTTATCAACTAAAAAAAAAGATTATCAATTCAATATTTAGAATTTCACAATATTCACAAATGTCTGTCAGTGTGGGCTTCTAAACACGTGTGCCATATTTTGTAAATGTATATTTTCTCGATATCGATAATCATTCTTTTTGGTTGGATTATATATTTTTCAACTTAGGAACAGTGCAGGTTTTATTAAAATCAGTTTAATAATTTTAAGATATAGGCTAATAATATTTTTAGATAACAATGATTGAACGATGCAATTCATTGCGACGCTAAGTAATTGATATTATCATTTACAAAACATTTAGATTAGTATTACCTTGATATTAGTGGAAAAAATTGTAGAAAAATAACAAATAAAAAAGTTATTTAAAGATATTAAATCGATAATCATCATTCAGCCACAAGAAGCCCACTGCTGGACATAGTCCTCCTCCATGGATTTCCAAAAAGACCGTTCGGAAGCGGTAGATTTAAAAGTATACTTTGAAGTCGGAGCTATAGGGTATAAAAGTACACAAAAGGACACAGACACTTCAAAACAATATACCTAATCTTTAGTAACTGTCTTGTTTCAAAGGTATTTCAAGTCGATTAATGAAATTATTTCTTTATTTCTATTTTAAGCCCTTTTATTTTTTTTAAACTTAAAAAAGTTTAACTATTGACCTTTTTCTGCTTTGCTTCTGGCATAACAATCGCAGATTGCATAGTTCTTTTCCGTTTTGCCGACTCTTTCTCCTGTATGGCGTCTAAAATATATTGTGGCTCTCGAATTTCCATTTTTCTGTCCAGCCTTGAATCGATTATTTCTGGTAGTAAGCAATCAAAGTTGTTAATTTTGTTTCCATACTGTTCTTCCAGAATTCGTCATCTCTTTTAATTGCTTCTATTTTCAAATATTTTTCTGTGCTCACAACAAATAAACATATCTCTTTTTTAGTAATGTGGAGCTGACCTTGCACCTGGTAGAACCAATCATGTTGTTTATTTATGATCAAGTTCCCATTCTTCTCTTGATTCCAGAAACGATTTTTTTTGTGCTATACCTTCTGCGACTGTAATGTATTCCTTGCAAAATTAATTAGCCAAGCAAATATAGAACCAGGCATTAACAGAAAGGTATTTGACCAGCTGAAAAACTGTGCAAGTAAAATGAAGGAAGAAGACCGACTGTGCATTTTATTACTTGATGAAATGTTTCTCAAAGCGCACTTGACGTACAATTTGTCACAGACGGTAACACAACAAAGGAAGAATTTGCCGATCATGCTCAGGTGTATATGGTTAGAGGCCTTACCAAAAACTACAAACAACCTGTAGCATATACATTTTCTGCTGCTGCAACAAGTGGTCAACAAATTGCTGCACAAGTTAAAGAAATTATTAAAGAACTTAAAGAGGCAGGACTCATTGTAGTGGCAACGGTATGCGATCAAGGTGCAAACAACAGGAATGCTATTAAACTGTTCTTACAAGAGACACGAGGTATTTATCTTAGAAAAGGACAAGAGCCTTAAGAAAATGTAGTCTTAATCAATGGCCGTGAAGTGGTACCACTGTATGACCCTCCGCATCTGTTGAAAGGCATGCGAAATAATTTACTGACAAAAAAATTTAGAGTACATAAATAAAAATGGGCTCAAATGCACTGCCAAATGGGATCACCTTGTATTATTATTAAAAGAAAACCCTGGCTACAAAGATATAAGACTTATACCGAAATTAACGGAAAACCATGTCTTACCGGAGAAAGTAGCAAAAAATAAAATTAAGGTCAAGTTTGCTAGTCAAATATTCAGCAGAACTGTGGCATCTAACATGGGATATCTGGCAGGTAAATGATCTTTATTTCTTTGTCATAAAAAGTTTGAGCGATAAATGTACGCGACCTTGAAAATAAAAGTCATTGGTACATGCTGGGGCCCGTGATATGAACATAGGACCACTGGTGAAGGAAAACATAGTGAGGAAACCTGAGTGTCGCCTGAAATCACCAATCCGTGGTGATTTCAGGCGACACATGGTGATTACGCCTGTTGTCTCTCGCTGAGAGGTCTGTGCCCTGCAGTGGGACTCTTACAGGCTACATAAAAAAATGTTTTACCTAAGCAGTTTCAATCGTAAGATAAAAGAATGAACATTTCCGTATGGCGTAGAAATTGCGACTTGATTTTTATTCCAGTTTCAATATGATAATGTTCCCTCTCATCTCTTGTAGTTTTGAATTTATCCACACTATTTATGAAATAAAAAAAGTTTCCTTTATTTTTTCTTAACAACTGTTTATACATTGCATTATTTTTTTGCAGATAAAGGAATTCTCCCCAGAGAATCAATGGAGACAGCCGACCTTCTCATGTTTCTTGACAATCTTTTCGATTCATTAAATGGGAGCTACAATAAAAAAGAAAAAAGTTTTGGGAAGCCACTTCTGGGACCTGTTACTCCACATTCGGCCCACCATAAAGTATGGGCGGAGGCGAAACGGAAATTAAAAAATATGAAATTTGTTCACCCTACTACTAAGAAGGCAGAACACATACCGACTTTAAGTAACTGGGCATGGACACTTCACGGAATCGAAGTGTTGATGAAAAATCTTGAGCAGAAGTATAAAATGACCTCCATTTGGATGCGGCACCTGAACCAGGATCCTATTGAAAACTTTTTTGGTGCTATTAGGAGCCCCGGGTGCCGCAACACAAATCCTAAGCCGGAGAAATTTGAAGGAGCCTTCACCACGCTTTTAATTAATAATATGACAAGTGTTCATTCCCCTGCAGGAGCAAATTGTGAAGAAGATTATGGAAAAAATTTACATGCCCTGATCGTCACAGATGACTGTAAAGCTCCGGCGAGATCCGATTTCAATTTTATACCCACCGTGGTGATTGAAGATATAAAAACGAAAGATGATCCTCGAATAATGGGACTCTTACAATATGTAAGTGGGTATTTTATAAGAAAAGTAAGGCAAAAAGTTTTCAAAAATTGTAAAACGTAAAAAAATGTAATAGCTACAGAAGAAAACGAATATATAAAATACAGAGAGTATTCCGGCCGTCGGTGGCTTTGCAGTCCTACTGATGCAGTAATAATTTGCATATCGGCAGTCCAAGACGTAACAAATTTAATACTAAAGAAATGTATTAAAGAAAACAATTTGAAAGTTGTGATAAAAAATCATTTGTTGATGTTTGTGGATTTTGATTTTTAGGGTTCCGTACCTCAAAAGGAAAAAACGGAACCCTTATAGGATCACTTTGTTGTCCGTCTGTCCGTCCGTCCGTCTGTCAAGACCCTTTTTCTCAGGAACGCGTGGAGGTATGAAGCTGAAATTTATATCAATTACTCAGGTCTACAGTCCCTTGAAGCTGTGAAAAAATCAAACTTTTAAGCCAACGCAATCAAAAGATACAGCCGTTTATGCCGCAAATTTTCGACACTTGCAAGGGAATCAAAACTTACAGGGTGCTTCCCGTGAACTCAGAATCTTGAAATTTGGTACGAAGCAACGTCTTATAGCATAGATAAAGGAAAAATTACGAAAACCATAAATTTTTAGTTACATCACTCACATAATATATATTTTTTAAATAATTTTAAACTTACTACCCATTTCCTCATAAACGCGTAGAGGTATTAAATTGAAATTCATACCAAATACTCAGGTCTATAATACAGGTTTGTACGGAACCCTCGGTGCGCGAGTCTGACTCGCACTTGGCCGGTTTTTTATTTACAATGTGATGAACAAAAAGAGCAGATTATAAATTATCTAATAACCATTACATCCCGATTCTTTTTATATCATTATGCAAAAAATGTAAATAAAATATTAAACTGAAAAATGGACTGCCAAGACGATGAGGACATGTTAGAGATAAAAGCAAAAAAATACTTTAGGAAATGCTCTAAAAGACAAATAAAACGTTAATATTACTGTTGTGTTTTTATTTAAGTGTAGATGAATTATTGATTGCAAGATTGGTATAAAGATTGTATTTGTTAATTAATGGAATGCAACCAATTGTTCATTTATTCAGTGCTTATACATAATAGCGTAAATTTTATATCCTACGATGCTGTAGATAGCTAGATAAGCTATAGCTACCACAAGCTACCTATGTAGTAAGAAAAAATAGTTCCATATTACAAATTAAGGCGGCGACACTGGCGCACAAAATGTTTCCTGATTTGACCATCAAGATAGGTCTCTATTTCCGTATATAAAAAGTATTCTGTGTTTACCACCCACGAATTTTGCTCTAATGCTGTTAAATACTTCTGCGATATTACTATTTACATCATGTATTAGGCTTTTTGCATTGTTTACTAGTCTGGACATGATTTTCATGATAGCAGTAAAAATATTGCTAGACTTTATTTCAGCTACAAAATTGTATGGAACATAATTAATTTTTGCTCTGGCAACTCTCTCTCTCGTTGTCAGTAAACCGGTGTAATGTGTTTTAGTCTAGTAAATAATAAAAATTAAAATATTACGTATTTTGTATTTGTGACTTCATCCAAAACAAATTGGTGCCGAAACCCAGCTGAACAAGTGTTATCCAAGTTGTGCAATAGCTGTTTACAGTGATACAGTCATTGAAGGTTGTGAGTGAGTACCGAGGTAGAAAACGCCATCTTGCCGCGTCGCCTTGTGACTTTCGATGTACATTGGCGTGCTCACGCGCCCGACAACGCATCCGACCAAATATTGTTATGTCGGACGGATAGCAGTCGTCTGGCGGCAGTGTAAAGCTAACAGAAGTGATACATTTAATCTGTGATTTTTTCAACTTTGACAGATAGCCTAAAAAGTGTGTAAAAAGGTGCGTGCCTTGCAATCAACATTTTCAGGAATGATAGACTGAAAAAATGTCTACAATGTCCAAAGAGCTCAAGAAATTAAATGCCGCAAAAGGCCAATGCAAAGCTACAATTACCCGGATTGAGAAGTACATGGAAAGCGGGTCATTCACAGTAGAAAACTTGCAAGTTCGGCAAGTCGCTTTGCAACAAGCATTTGCAAAGTACCAAGATAATGCAGCGGAATTAGAAGCGCTGAATTTGAGGGTGACGATGACGACAACACTGAGGACAGGGTGATGAGTTTGATGGCCGCCATCGAGAAAGAAATGCAATCGTTAGTTATTCCCAAGGAAGTGAAACAACCACCCGAAATAAAGTTAGCCAACTTGCCATCTCTAGATATACCTCATTTCGACGGCCGTGATATCTCCGCCTACAAGCCTTTCATAGAAATGTTTGAAGCAATTGTCCATCAAGATACCCGCATTCCAACTGTGCAAAAGTTATGCTTCTTAAAGAAATATCTGAGAGGAGAGCCTCTAAATCTCATTGATAATCTACCTATCATATGTGCGTCGTACGAGTCAGCACTGGAATTGCTCAAAAGGCGCTATGACAATCCAGCATTGATCGTGAGTAATCACATTAACAACTTGTTAGATACTCCGACTGTCCACCGTGGGACAGCACAACAGTTGAGAGATTTAGGTTCCAAGGTAAGACAGCAGCTCACTGCCTCGCAAAATCTCAGTCAACCGATAAAATCATGGGATGCCATCTTGACCTGTGTTTTATTGAGAAAGTTGGACGCCTTCACTACCAGGCTTTATCATTCAGAACGAGATAACATGGAGGTGATTACTGTCAGCAATCTGCTGTATTTTTAAGGGAGACGAGCTGCTGTGCTTGAAGCAAGCCCCACAGCAAGTGAAAACATGTACAATAAACAAAGGGTGGCTACACATGTTGCAGCTTCAAGCAGCAACGACAAATGTATGCTTTGTTCTCAACATCATAGGCTCTACAAGTGCCCTTCATTTAATGTCTTGTATCGTTCGTTTGGAATTACTAACAAATAACAACTTATGCAAAATCTGTCTTGGAATGCATGCTAAAAACTGTCGCTACAACTTTAAGTGTTTGCAATGTAATTCTAAAGCTCACAATTCATTATTGCATCAAGCTGGAAGCCAGCCAGGCCAGCAAGAGCGGTCTAGTACAGATGTTCACATTCAAAAGCCTGAAAGTCAGTCCTGTGATGATGACAACAAACCAAAGGTAAACTTACATACACATCAATCTAGTGCAACCAATGTTTTGTTGCCAACAGCAAAGGTTCTGGTTACAGATGTGCACAATAATAAGCATGTCGTTAGAGCCTTATTGGATTGTGGCAGTCAAACATCTTTCTGTACCACTGCTCTAGCAGACAAGTTAGGTTTGCGACAATTTAATTCTTCCAAAAATATAATTACACTGGGGAATGGTAACAACACAACTACAAAGGGCATCAAATTAACCGTCCATTCCATGGTTCAGGATTACAAATTTGATGTTTCTTGTTCAGTTTTAGATAGAATTACCACCTCACTACCGCAGCAAGCCGTAGACTTGAGCAAGTTTATGGTGCCTAAATGTATCACCTTAGCTGATAATGAGTTTAACGTTTCAGGGGAGGTATCCCTCCTTCTCGCTGCAGACATCTTCTTTAGAATAGTGCAAGATGGGAAGGTTGAGGCAAGCCCTGAGGACCCAGTACTACTCAACACACGTCTTGGGTATGTCATCTCAGGCAGCATCAATGTAAGTTCTTTTTGCAATTATAATACAGTCGCTATGCATACAGTGGTAAGTACTGAGCTTGATGGTTGTGTCAGGCAATTTTGGGAGGCAGAGAAAGTCCCTGAACTTTATCTAGTCTATCCCTGGACACGAGTATAGCGAACAAGTTTTTCAGGAAACTGTCACATATAAAGAAAACCAATTTCAGGTTAGTTTTCCATTAAAAATTGACTTTGAAAGCATAAATTCATCCAATTCGTTTTGCATTGCATTACAAAGGTTACACCACCTCGAAAAACGATTTGTAAAAGACCCAGAGTTTTACAAATTATACAAACATTTCATTCAAGAGTATCTCAATCTAGGACATGCAAAGACTTAAACAATTGTGAACCTGAGGAGCAACCTAAATTTTTTCTATCGCATCATGCTGTTCTCCGCACAGACAAAACGACTAATAAGCTGCGTGTAGTGTTCGATGGCAGTGCACAAACAAGGGACGGCCAGTCTTAATGATATTTTATGCAATGGGCCTGTAGTACAAAATTCTCTTTTTGATATTTTGCTGCTTTTTCGCACTTACAAATACACAATACAGTGTGATATTAGACACATGTATAGAATGGTGCTTATGCACTCTGCACACAGAAGGCTACATAACATTTAGTGGCATGAGGACGGCATAATGCAGTGTCTGCATAACAAACCGTGACCTATGGTCTTAAAAGCTCTGCATACCTGGCTACAAGGTGCCTTGTTGAATTGGCCAAACATAACCAGGCAGAATTTCCATTAGCTACTCAAGCAATCCTAAACAATAGCTATGTTGATGACATTCAGGGAGGATCAGACACACTCCAGGGAGCAATTATGCTTAAAAATTAACTCATTTCTCTCATGCGACTTGGAGGATTTGAGCTTCATAAATGGGTTTCCAATGCCCCCCAAATATTGCAAGGCGTAACCATAGACAGGCTTGGTTTATCTCACAAAGACATTGATGAAGATAAATCAAGTATAAAAATTTTAGGATTATCCTATGATGCCAATGATGACGTATTCAGGATAAGTGGGCGTGCCATTACCTCACCTGAAGTGCATACAAAGCGAAATGTTTTAAGCTCTATTAGCAGGCTTTATGACCCCATGGGCTTTGCCGGACCCATTACTGTTAAAGCGAAGCTTATCTTACAACAAATTTGGGAACATAATTTAAATTGGGACACTCCATTGCCCAATCAACTCCTAAAGGTTTGAAATTCATTTCAAACAAATCTTTCAAACATGCCTGATTTAAACATAGCCCGCTACATACAGCTTTCTGAAGCTAATAAAATTCAACTCATGGGCTACTGCGACGCCTCAGCCAATGCCTATGGTTGTTGCATTTGTCTCAAAGCAAGTTTCAATGACAGGCACTATGTTCATTTACTGTGCTCGAAGTCCAGACTAGTAAGTTTAACTTCAAAACTAACAATACCAAAGGCTGAATTGAATGGAGCTTTATTGCTAGCAAAGCTCATGTCTCATGTAGTGTCAGTTTTAAAAATAACAAATACTCATCTTTTTTGTGACTCAAAAATTGTCCTTGCCTGGCTGGCTACAGCTTCAATGAAAGTCCCAGCGTACATAGGTAACAGGGTAGAACAAATTAAAAGTTTAACTCAAAATATATCATGGACTTACACACCAAGTCTTCTCAATCCTGCTGACATTTTGTCAAGAGGCGCAGATCCTCATGATGTAGTAAATTGTAAATTATGGCAGCAGGGCCCCGATTATTTGTCAGATGGTGATAATTATAATTTTTATTTATCCGAAATAGAAAAACCCATGATTTCATTTTTTAATAATATTATTGATGACGAAGATGTATGTTGTCATGTTAAAAATAAAAATGATGCTGTGGAACCTTTCTTTGAAAGATTTTCAAGTTTGTTTAAAATGACGCGTATTATGGTGTACATGCTTCGATTCATAAATGCATGTAAAGGTAAAATTGTAAAAAAAGACATAATTTCAGTTCACGAATGCCGAGAGTCTTTACTCCTCATTATAAAGGGTGTGTACAGCATCATTATTTTTCAGAAGAATTAAAATGTATGATAAAGGGGCAAGACATAAAATCTCTTACTCCATTTGTCGATGGCAAGGGCATAATTCGTGTCGGTGGTCGATTAAATAAAGCAACGAGCTTAAGCTTTTCAAAAAGAAATCCAATAATCTTACCAAAGCGTTGCCATGTCACAAGGTTAATTATAACTCAGCAACACTTAATGTTGTTGCATGGTGTACTAAAATTACTTTTAAGCAGCCTATGTCAGCAATATTACATTGTTAATTCAATTAGAGAAATAAAGTCGGTCATTCATAAGTGCATATCTTGTTGTAGACACAAGGCACTAGCTTCAAAGCAATTAATGGGCTCCCTGCCCAGTGAGCGCATAAACCCCTCTCGTGTTTTTGAGCGGGTAGGGTTGGATTATTGTGGTCCCTTCGAGATAAAACAATCCACTTTAAGAAGAACTGTTGTAAGCAAAGGTTATGTTGCTGTATTTGTTTGCTTTGCCTCCAAAGCTGTTAGCATGGAGGTAGTATCAGACATGTCTAATGACACCTTTCTTGCTGCTTTGAAGTGATTTATTTCTAGAAGAGGAAACCCATCTCACATTTACTGCGATAATGCCACCACATTTCATGGTGCAAATAATAAATAAAAAAAATTACGTGATCAGCAAATAAAGGATTTTCAAAATGCTGTTAGCAACTATGCACTACAAAGAAATATACAGTTTCACTTCATTCCCAAATACAGCCCAAATCATGGTGGTTTATGGGAGGCGGCTGTGAAATCAGCTAAATTTCATCTCAAACGAATTTTGCCCAGAACTTTCACATATGAGCAGTTCAATACAATCATTATAGAAATAGAAGGAATCTTGAATTCACGGCCTGTCACACCGCTCTCTCATGACACTTCAGACTTTTCTTATCTGACACCGGGTCATTTCATAATTGGTGCGCCTATAACATCCTTTCCACATCCTGACTTGACGGAGGTACCTTCTAATAGGCTCCGGTTTTGGAGGTCATGCGAACGAGTACGGCAACATTTTTGGAAGGCCTGGTCAAACAAATATTTGTCAACCTTAAATCATCGCACAAAGTGGCAAAAGGATTTTACAAATATTAAAGTCGGAATGCTAGTATTATTAAGAGAACTAAACTCACCTCCTTTGGCTTGGACACTAGGCAGAATCTCAAAGGTTTATTATGGTTTAGATAAAAAAGTGAGAACTGTAGAGGTCCAAACCTCAGATAAAAAAATGCATTCTCGTGCTGTTTCAAAAATCGTTCTGTTACCCATAGAGAATTAGTTAGGAGATTTTGTACCATTAAGATGTAATACCTTAAAAATAATTTTAACCTAGTTTAAGTCTTAGTGTGTTAAAACTTAGCAAAGTTAATTTTTTAGTGGCCTATCAGATATATTTACATAGTGGTATTTATGGCCCCCCAATTTATGTATGGAACATAATTAATTTTTGCTCTGGCAACTCTTTCTCTCGTTGTCAGTAAACCGGTGTAATGTGTGTTAATCTAATAAATAATAAAAATTAAAATATTACGTATTTTGTATTTGCGACTTCATCCAAAACAAAAATTTTGTTCATTTTGATCGACATTTTGGCAAAAATAAGGTTTGCATAATTCGTGATTTCCAAAAACATGGTTTGGTGCATTTATTAGATCTTGTTTTAGGTCAATTACTTTTTGGTTGAAATTTGCATGTTTGGAATTTATATGTTTGACAGCCCCTTTAACTGATCTGCGTAAGAGCAGTATATTTTTTCCAAGAAGTCTGCGATATTTAATTGGATAGCAAGTGTTCTTTGTCGACTCTTCAAGTTTTGTGCAAAAGTTTCTCAATAGGTGATTAGTACATTCAATTTTTTCGACTAACAATGTTCCGTAAGGTTTTGCATCTAATATGCTCTTGTATGTGCTGGAGTCCCCATCAGCAATTAACTTTGAATAAATCAAGCCCTGATTTGGTAAAGAATTTTTAAAGCCTTCGACTATTGCAACTGATTACATACCAGTTGAGGATCCTTCGTAATTTTTAAAACACGTGTGATCAGGAGCTGGATTTTTTTTGTTCTCTGACTGTGCACTAATCATACAATATTTGTTTTTTACTGCCATGTTAAGGACTTTTTTTGTTCCGTAACCAATAATTACAACAGCACCCGACAAAGCGTTATAATTATTTTTGAATGATTTTTTAGACCAACATCCATCAGCAACCACGGTAATAATAGGTACTCCATCTGCAGTAACATTACCATCTCGAAGGGCTAAATCGTACTCTTCTTTTGCTGCTTCTTCCATACATTTTTCTTTTGCCGTTTCCCATAGTTCACATACTCTTGCATGACACTTAGCATACAAATGATCGGACATAGAATGTATTTCAAGTGAAGCAGACACTTGTTCTAAACCCGCATATCCTGCACCTATAGACATGACACCACTTACCGCATTTTCGTTGAGATCAAATTCTTTTTTATCATTGGATTTTTTACAATTCTGTAAACTTAATTTACTGTTGCACATTTTGCAAACAAACTCAAATGTTGACACAAATCCCTTTCTTTTTTCGCCAATTAATTTCAAATGATTAAAGTTCCAAGCTGTAAAAAACCGGTACGCTCGTATGGATACTGCACGCAACAATATATATTACAACTATTGAAGAATTCGAGTCACGTTTGTTCAGCGATAATGATATAGAAATACTTCAGCCAAAATAACAAGTTTATTTAATAATTATAAAAATAGCAGTTATTATCTCTTAATTGCAAGAAAGGTGTGATTAAATAAAACTATTTTAATTAACATGCTCCCTCACTCACCTTAGTGTAATAACGAGCCGTTCCTCTGCTGAAATACAGTCGCGAAATTTAGTGTTGTGTCGCTGAATACTATTCTCAAGAAGACGCAATAATTCGTTGAATGATTTTTTGGGCATTCGGAGGTAGTTAAAGAATTTTCGTTTATTGTTTTTTATCACTTTGAACACTGTTGTATAATCACCATTTACACATCGAGTTTTAAGTAATGGTTCTATCCAGTACTGCCTTTTTCGTCTCTGTATTCGACGACGATGGCGTCGGAGAAGTATAAAAAAAGCAGCAGTAACAATGTGTCTCCGTTGGAATCCATATTGGAAATGAGCTAGTCACCCAGTGTTGCCGTTCGGAAGAAAAAAAAACCACCAAACGCTTGTCAAAAAAGCGCTATTTTTGGGAAAAATCGGGGCTGAAAATAGCGCTAAATTCCACTAGATTTTAGCATGGGTAAAATGGTGGTAAAATTTTGCCTATAATGAAAAAATAAGGTATACATATTTAATGGCTTAAAATAATTTTATTTAATTATTAAAATTAACTAAGTTTAATAACTCCGTAACATTTTCATGGTCAGTTTCGTTATCGTTTTCAGGCGTCTGCATCTGTGATGTATCTTCACCAGCTGATGTTTCTTTTTTGACTGTTTTTGAGATTTTGTTGATCACATTTTCAGGTAAATCGTAGGTGTGGCAAGTTTTCTTTAATATTCTCATCTGGTGCCGTATCAGCAAAATAGAATTCATTGTAAGAGCCGACATTCTGTTGTGTAACTTGCTCTTAACAATGTTCATCACGCTGAATACACGCTCCACCTCGGCATTGGAATGTGGAAGCGACAGAGCAGTAATAGCCAAGTCCACTAATTCTTGAAAGATGTTAATTCCAGCTGCATATTTGTATCTGGAGACTTCAGCCCAAAAGTTCACTGTATCCACACTACTATCTTCCCATTGGATAAATTGAATTCCATGCCACTGCCTCAGTATCTTATCAATCTTCTCGTCGTCAAATCCAAATTCCTTAGCCAGGATAGTTATTGAATTATCCTTTACTTGTTTCAGTGTATTTTCCTTAGATACCTAGTTGAGTCATTTTTTCTAGAGCGGCGTAGTTCGTTGGTAGTCTATTCTGAATTTGTGTCGCTAACTGAATTGTAAATTCAATGCAACTTTTTCTAACTGCAGCTAGTCTTTCTGGTGGTATATTTACTTTTTGCGCATGGTTTTCAAATGAATATCCAAGGTAAGGAACAGGATTAAGATGGTTGCGCACATTAACGCTTAAAAAATCTTTATCAGTAACAGTTGCAGTAGGTATTACGATCCTAGTAACGACTGATCTTAACAGATTCATTAATGACGATAATAGTTTGACAGGATCTGTATTTTCTCCTTCAAAAATTTTTATACCGGTTTGTATGTCATTCAAAATGGTTTTCAAATATATTATATGTAATCGATTTGTTTCGTCTGCATACATACGCGATAGGACATCTGAAGTGTAACACTTGTCTTTCGTGAGTTCGAAGTGGACCTTTAACTCTTCCCATTGATTTAAAATTCTAACTACTGCCGGCTCAATGGACAGCCATCGCGTGTCACATAATTTTAATATTTTCAGGGGTTGTTCTCCGAAATTGATGACACTATAAATTTCTTTATACTCTTTCTGGCGCTTCGCCGAAAGTGCGAACCATTTGTATGTTTCTCTAATAAGAAATTCAATATGTTTAGGAATTGTTTGTTCCGATGCACGACTAACAGCCAACTGCAGTGAATGGCAAACACATCTTATCAATATTAAGTTCGGCAGGTTATATTGTGTTCGCAAAATTTCATGTACGCTGTCCTGTCATTACAGCAGCGTTGTCGGTACCAATACCAAACATATTGGCAATAGGTAGATTATTGCAGTTGAGACATTTCACTAAACTTGTCACGAGTCCGTTGGCATCAGCCTTCTCCACAGGCTCCAGAGACAGGAAGGCAGAAACAATTGCATATACAGTCAAGCTATAATATCTCACAATGATCCCCATAAACTTTGTCACGCTGATATCGGTGGATTCATCAAGAATAATGCTGTATTTTTGTGTTCCGATATCTTTTAAAAGTTCTTCTTTAAAATGTGGTGCCAACACTTGATTAATAACTTGAGTAAATTTGGTTCTGTGTAGTTTTAGATCGATTACAGCTTTTGAATCACCAAATATATCTTTACATAGATCGGTTAGATGATCAATTGTAGAAATTGAACTGTGTTCTGTAATAAGCAACGCCAATTTCCCTTCTGCTTTTCGGCATTTATTAAAATTTTCCTTTGGCATAGCATCATAACAAATTTGCCGATTTTTTGCAAACATTTCTGTATGGCATAGTAAACAGAAGGCCTTATTTTGATCAGAACTCACAGGTCTCAGCCAATTTTAAACTCTTCCATTACCTCCCATTCCGGACGATATTTCTGGCTATAAGCCTTCTTCTTCAGAGGAACTTCCATTTAAGATTTTCACGCACACGCTAAAATTCTTACAAGAAATTAACTACGCGCCGCTTTAGTACGTAGTAGTAAGTGAGTATTTCTCAAACCAGATGTACATTCGTGACGAAAAATTTGTCTCAAAAGTAAAAGTGTGAAAATAAAAATAAAGGAGTCATATTTTCTTTTTGAACAATTTGAAGAGAACTAAAGAAACTATAGGCCTTACTAGGTTTTTAGACATCAAAGACAGAATACTTCTTATCATAGTGTAACGCATCAGATTCTCATAGACGTCATATGCTCTTCCATACAAATACTTTTTGTCACACTCGGTACCAACGACCTTGCTTCTTCAAAAAATATTATTTATCCTATGTCTAGCGTTTGACGCTTCTCTGATTAGCACCATAATAAAACATGGATTAAGGTTCAAAATAATCCGTAGCCTGCTTCCTTTAAGATATTTTCATTTCGCGCAAAAAACTAAATGTCTCACATTTTTACTTTTTAGTCACATAATTTCTTAGTAGTTATTTTGATTTCTGAACGAATCTTTAGCACTTTTTACTGGCAATACTAAAAACGTTCTTATTGGCTGATGGCCAAATGTCAGCGCCATATTTTTTCTTTTCTAAACCGGATTTTCTGCGTCTGCCTGCTGGTTTACTATTTCGATACAAAAAAGAAATATTTCAGTTCTGTGCCTTCGGCTTGAACTTTCGGAGATAACCTTCCTAACCTTACAGTACACACTTGCTTACTACTTACGTCATTTGGTCTCTGAGTGAGTTGCGGACGCGGGAACGAACGCCCCGTGCGGAGCGGCGGGGGCGGGGCGCGGGCTGGCGCGGCAAGCGCAGCGCGCTTTCGTTAGTACGCTTTCTTTACCGTGGCGTACGCACGTGCTACTAATTTATGTCACGAATTCTTTATAACGTTGTTGTAACGTTCGAATAATACTTAATACAGTGAACTTACCACGCTGGTGCTGTCATTGCGGTAAGTGGATTTTTATACTTAACTATTTGGTTTCTGTGTGAGTGTTTTAGATTTATGCGGAATAAGGAAGCAGATTATGCAGTTTGGTTCAACTTTACATCCTGCATGAGCGCTGGTTGGCTTCAGCAACCTGTGATTGTTTGTCGGACATTCCATCCACAGACTCACTTTGTTTGTCGGATATCCCATCCACAAACTTATGCTGGCAAGGAGAGCTGTTACGTACCAGCCCCCCCCTAAAGTCCGCCAGATGCTGTGTCACTCACTAGCTAAAGATGATAAATAGCAACTGGAATAGTAGGTGACGCCGCCCGAATTCTGAGAGGTGCGGCTCAAATTTTGAGCGGCGTGGCTCGATTTTGAGCGGCGCGGCTCGATTTTTGGGCGGTGCGTCTCGATTTTTGAGCAGCGCGGCTCTAACTTTTGGGCGGCGCGGCTCGGTTTTGAGCGGCGCGTCTCAAATTTGGGCGGCGCGGCCCATTTTTGGGCGGCGCGGCACAGTTCTTGAGTTATTTTTGCTGAAGAGGTACTGAGTTATACAGCTGATACAAGCGGTGGCTTAAGCTTAGTTTCGACTTTACTAATTGACCTCTGGCTGCGCAACCCCTATCACGCATGACTTTGCTTTTGGGTAACATTCGCTATTCTTATTCAGATGGCGCAAGAAAGTCGTCTGGTGACGCTCGGAGAGCTGCTGGACGAGCGCGTGGGTCCGGACCAGGACGAGGATATCCTGGACCGAATTAAGATACTGGCCCAGGAGCATCTTCCGGAGGGGTGGACGCAGTGGGAGGTGTCGTCGGCGTCGAAGGATGAGGTCTTCGGGAGCAAAATCGACCCGGCAAGTCTAAATAAATTGGTATTCGCTTTACCAAATGTAGGGCTAGTCCAGGCCTTTTACCCGGAAGTAGATCATCTGTCCGAGAAGTGCTACAGGGAGATTCGTCTAAGGCTCCTTGATTGGGCATTTACAAGGGCTCTGATCATAGGCCCGCCAGCAATTGCTAACCGTATTAGGGGTTCGGCAGCACGCACTGAGCTATTCAAAGAGTCTGTTGAGCCACTGCGACCACTTCTTCATACAAGAGCTGAGGCAGACAGGATTCTCTCGGGTGATCTGGCCCAGACAGAGAGAACAATGCGAAGGCGTAGGAGCACGTCATCGGCATCAAGCAGCCGGAAGAAGAGAAGAACCTCATCGCCCTCGTCGGACAAGAAAATTGAAGCTCTTGAGAGAAAAATGGAGGATATGTTCTCTCACCTCCTAGAGAAGATTCAAGGGCAAGGGCAACAAAATTTTAACGCCAGTTCCTGCTCGGAGCACGAGGATGAGGAGAGTTTCTGCTCAGATGACGATGATTCTTGGTGGGCTCCCAACATGAGCGAGTTCATAGACAAACCCCAGCAAGATCAGGTACCGGAGGAGATTGAATTTCTGCCAAGCGTGAAAGAGGCAGACCCACCTATGCCGGAACCCTCGCCACAGCTTAAAAAAGAAGGTATAGAGTGCCAGAGACTAGGCACTGAGGGTTGGAACAGAATTAGATACAAAGAGGTGGAGAAATACCTGCATGCGTCGCCCGTATTCAGTGCCCTGAAGATTAACACTGAACTCGGAGGCTTAGCTGCACAGCCATCACCCTGGCTCACGAAGCAGGAGGCAATGTTGGGAACCATTTCACACGGATTATTACTACAGAGAAAGGCGTTGGCGGAGGGACTGAACGCAATTATTAAGAAATGTCCAAGTGCTGGGGAAGACTTGCGGAGTCTCTTAGCGCAAGATTCGCAGTTTAAGTCAGTATCAGATAACCTCTTGCAGTTTGTATGTGCTCACCGCGCGGAGACTATTGAAATGAGAAGGAAGACGTTTAGAGGACGAAATGAGGTATTGGATAGTACTCTTCACAACATAGTACCGTCCTCGACTCACCTCTTCGATGACAAAGAGTTATCTACCTTTGTTAAGGACAATGGTGGCTCTAATGGAGTTTTTGGCAGATATGTGGGGAGAAAAGATAAGGCTAGAAGTACGCCATACGGCACTTTTCGCAAACCATCGGGGCCATCTCACCCAACTAAAGCAAAAAACCCACAAGCTTGGCATGCCCGTACCTCCGTGCAACACACAAAGAATCGCGCATCCTCTTCTCGTTCGGTGGGAAGATCCAAACTACCCAACAAGCAGCGGCAATCAGGAAAGGAGAATAAACCGCAAAAGACCCGACGTTATTGACAACTTCCGAGGAGGGCAGCTGGGTTCTTTCCTTACGCGTTGGAAACAATTGGGAGCCCCAAAAAAGATCCTAAAAATTGTGTCAGGATACACAATCCCATTTGTAAAAAGACCACCCTCCATTCCCCTCCACAAAAATTTAGCGAGTTTTGCGACAACACCATCGCCCTCAATGACCAAAGAGCGAGACAGTCTCCTCTCTTCGGGAGTAGTAGGCAAACCATCGGGGCCATCTCACCCAACTAAAGCAAAAAACCCACAAGCTTGGCATGCCCGTACCTCCGTGCAACACACAAAGAATCGCGCATCCTCTTCTCGTTCGGTGGGAAGATCCAAACTACCCAACAAGCAGCGGCAATCAGGAAAGGAGAATAGACCGCAAAAGACCCGACGTTATTGACAACTTCCGAGGAGGGCAGCTGGGTTCTTTCCTTACGCGTTGGAAACAATTGGGAGCCCCAAAAAAGATCCTAAAAATTGTGTCAGGATACACAATCCCATTTGTAAAAAGACCACCCTCCATTCCCCTCCACAAAAATTTAGCGAGTTTTGCGACAACACCATCGCCCTCAATGACCAAAGAGCGAGACAGTCTCCTCTCTTCGGGAGTAGTAGAAAAGTCAGATACCGCGACCGGGTTCCTGTCGCGTATGTTTCTGATCCCAAAGACAAACGGAAAAGTAAGGCAGATTTTCGATCTTCGTCGTCTAAACCTATACCTTTGTCCTCCAAAGTTTCGCCTAATAAACCAGAGCCAGGTCCCAAACTTTCTTCAGCCCGGCGACTACCTAGGGAAGCTGGACATCAGTCAGGCTTACTTTCATATTCCCATAAAAGCAAGTCACCTGTATCAAATGACGTCCCTCTGACTCAGGTCAACTGTATCAAATGACGTCCCTCCCATTCGGTCTGTCCAGTGCGCCTTTAGCGTTTTCTCGGGTCAGCAAGTGGGTAGCGAGTTTAATGAGGGAGAAAGGTCTTCGGGTGCTGGTCTACCTAGACGATTTTCTGTTTGCTCACCAAGATCCAAAAGTTCTCAAAAAACAGATGATTTTCGCGGTAGATCTGATGCAGAGTCTCGGCTGGTGCCTGAACGTAGAAAAGTCCACATTGGAACCTACACGTCAAATAGAGTTTTTGGGGATCATCTGGGATACAGAATTAAACCAAACATCGTTGTCGAGCGAGAAGGTCGAGGTTCTGCGGTCGGAGTTGAAAGAATTGATCACGGTGGGTCGATGGTCGTGGAAGTCGGGAACCACACTGGTAGGCAGGCTAGGCTTCGCCGCTCTTGTGACCCCACTGGGTCGGCTGTATTGCAGACACCTTCAGCGAGCTGCTCGAAAACTTCCACAGTTTCGGCCGAACCGGAAAGTTATCATTCCTCAACCCGCACTCGAGGACTGTGTTTGGTGGATCCAGAACGTAGGAAAGGTGGGAAAAATTTTCACTCCGGATCCTTCAATTTTTGTAACTACAGATGCCTCCAATGTGGGCTGGGGAGTTCAGCTCGGCGAGCATCATCTTGCAGGCCTGTGGACGCAGCAACAATTCAACTGGCACATAAACCGAAAGGAACTCTTCGCTGTCAACAGGGTGCTGGCAGAATTCCAGGACTTCGTGCGAGGCCAATCTGTTATGGTTCAGTCCGACAACAGAACGGTGGTGTCGTACATGAGGAATCAAGGAGGTACCCGGTCTGTGGTACTCTTAGAGGCAGCGAAGGGCATCTTGTTGTTGGCGGCGAAATTGAACGTAGAAATTCAGACTTTTTACCTCCCCGGTCGCTACAACTCAATAGCGTATTGCTTATCGAGAGGTCAAAAGCTACCAGATTGGCACCTGGGAACTGGGATAAGACAGGTTATTTTCCAAAAGTGGGGCACGCCACAAGTGGATCTGTTTGCGACAAGTCAGTCGAAGGTAGTTCCGAATTATGTTTCGATAGAGGCAACAGATGCCCAAGCCTTGTTTGTCAATGCTTTCAGTCGTGCGTGGCATTACCGACTAGCTTGGTTGTTTCCTCCTCCACCCCTGATTCCCAGGGTACTTCAACATCTCAACAAGTCATCGGGAACGTACTTGATAGTAGTCCCGCGATGGGAGAAGGTCTTCTGGAGAGGGGATCTCAAGAGTCGGGCACTGGAAGCCCCGTTTCAGATATTCGACGTCAGCAAGAACCTGATCGATCTGTCAACCGGTCGTCCGCCACCGAAAGTAAAAGACCTGGTTTTAGAGGTTTGGAGGATACGGGGTGGAGAAGTCTAGTTATAGGCCTAGATCCAGAGGACGTAAAGTTAGTGCAGTCGGCTTGGCGCGATTCTACTTGGCGCACTTATAAATCGGCCTGGAAACAGTGGGTCTCGTGGTGTAGACAGAATGGAATAAAACCTAGCAGTCCGCGACCCCAGCAAGTAGCTGCTTACATAGGTCATCTCCATCGAACGAGAAAACTAGCTTATCCAACAATTTTGGTTCACAAATCCGTTATTGTGACTTTGTGCGACCCTGTTCATGAGGGGAGTCTTGCTAGTCATCCTCTAATTACGGCAATGCTTAAAGCAATCAATATTCAGAAACTTTCTTCTTCTTCATTATCAAAGTCACATATTTGGAATATACAGGATTTGTTCGACTGGTTGAAGTCACATTCTCCGGATAGAGGGAGTATTTTTCAAGTTTCTCGTCACGTCGCCTTACTTCTTTTGTTAGCGTCGGGTCGTCGGATTCATGATCTTACGCTCTTAAGTATCGACGAGCAGCACTTTGAAAGGACGGGCTCTTCAATAACATTTTGGCCTAGGTTCGGTTCTAAAACAGACAATGCAAAAAATCGCCAATCCGGTTGGTTTCTGACATGTTCAGGGGATCCGAGTTTCAGTCTAGTGAAGTGGGTCAATTGTTTAATTAATGTATCAGCTCATAGAAGAAAGGCGCGAAAAAACTTAGAAAGCTTATTTATTACCACCCGAGGCGAAGTCAAAGCCGCTTCGAGAGCGATTGTTGCGGGATGGTTGAAAGGTCCGTTTAAAGATTTAGGTATCAAGTGTAGCCCAGGTTCCATCAGAGCAGCGGTAGCTTCGAATGATTTTCAACATAATGTTCCACTAGATGACATTCTAAAGCGAGGGAACTGGAGAGGTTCAGATAATTTTTTCAAACACTATTGTAAGTCGATAGAAAAACCCCGAACGACAAATGGGAATATCCTGAATGATGCGTTTAAAGCGATTTAATTTTCCCTTGTCTAAATTTATTTTTAGCTGTAAGATTTCTCGACTGATTGTGATCTAGAATTTCATAGTTCCTATAGTCTAGCTAGATGATAAGATTGATAAGTAAGGCTGTAACTATTGTAATTATTTAAGCTGGAGAGTCCTGTTTAAGTTGTGTGCCTAATAGTTGATTAAGGACATTACATTTTGGTTACCTACTTTAAATGATTGTCTTATTCTCATATCCTGTGATACTAGTTTTTTTACTTAATTTGGTCACAGTACGCTCTAAAGGGGCGCCGGCAGATTTTTAGACACATCTCCGAAAGGTCAAGCCGAAGGCACAGAACTGAAATACGACCGTTTTCCACCCCAAAGGGAAGAAAACGATTATTTCAGGTCTTGCCGAGGCTTGACCTGAGCAAGTCCTTGCCGGCATTTCGGAAATAGGTACTAACGAAAGCGCGCGGCGCTTGCCGCGCCAGCCCGCGCCCCGCCCCCGCCGCTCCGCACGGGGCGTTCGTTCCCGCGTCCGCAACTCACTCAGAGACCAAATGACGTAAGTAGTAAGCATGTGTGTACTGTAAGGTTAGGAAGGTTATCTCCGAAAGGTCAAGCCTCGGCAAGACCTGAAATAATCGTTTTCTTCCCTTTGGGGTGGAAAACGGTCGTATTACTGTTTACTGGGTAAGTACTTCTGAAATGTTTATGAAGATAATAAAATTATGTGTTAGGATATTTGTTTAAGTGAATTAAAATCGTTAAATCAATTTCGAACAATAAATCTTCGTCTGAAGAATTTTTTAGGTTATATTTTTCTTACTGTTTCGTTATTTTTCGTCACGTAACGAAATAGTATTGTATAAAGTTGCGTACACACTAATACCCTATTCTAAGAAAAGGGTGATGCTTTGTTCGTTCGTCTTTTACTTTCATAATAGTCCAGTTAAAAAATAGGGGGGAATTCGGTCAGTATGTTTTTTTAAATGTTTGTTATGTACTTCAGAACTCAGTCATTTAGTTTTTTTTATTTCAATAGGTGTTATGGTTTCAAATTGGTCTCATAGAATTTTTATCATAATCGATACAGCCATCTAATAAATCAACTAATAAATAGGTACCTTTCCAGTTATTTTGATCTAAAAATCAGATGCCTGTACCGATTTTGATAAAATTAAAACTAAAAAATATTGATAAATTTACATTAAAAAAAAACATACTGACCGAATAGAGAAGCTACTCATTTTTTTTGAAGTCGGTTAAAAAAATGAAAAGTGTGTTGGAGTACACTTTGCGGCGCTCGTACTATTGAATTTCTGAAAAAAAGGTATACACATAAATTGTAGGTCTGTCTCTAGTTTAATTTCAAAACAACGTTTATAAAAAAACATTTGTAGGCAAAGAGTAAGCCAAGATACCTAACAAACATATTTTAAAACGAAAATTTCTCATTTACAGAAATATCACCGAAAACGGTTGCCGAAAGGCAGAAAAAATATCGAGAGAAGTTAAAAAATGAGAATCCTCAGAAATACGAAGAAAGGCGTTTAAAACATCTGGAAAAGGTTAAAGAAAATATAAGAAAGACAAAAATTACACTGACTGAGGCAGAAAAACAGGACCAGCTTAAAAAATGGAGGAAGAAAAATTCAGATAGAGCTAAAAAGAGGAAAGAAGATGCAGGAGCAAAAGAATCTCTAAAAACCGGTAATACATCGGCATCGTATACGAATAACGATAGTGAAAAAAATATCGACGATAAAACCAGATTGAGAGTGTTGTATGAACAAAATACGGAATTAAAAAGAAAAAATACAAATCTCAGAAAACAAAATAATCGATATAAACGTGAAATAATCAATCTTAAGCAGAGATTAGCCGCAAGTAGTAGTGGTGAATCTGCTATTGTCGCAGAAATTGGTAACGAAACACCGGTGACGAAAAGTAACACCTTTTTGCAAGCTACCAACAGCCTCTAACGAAGAAAAATAGAAAAAAATAGAAAAAAAAGAAATTAGTTTTGCTGAATACTTTAACAGAGTCAATAAAGACACAATATGATGAAGCAGATACCATGGAAAAGAAAAATGTCTTGGAAAAGCTAGCTACGCATGAAATGGTCACTAAATACAAACAGAAAACAAACATCACAAATATTCTCGGACTAAAGGGAAGGATAAGAGTTATTAAAGCAAAAAATACTTTACGACAAAAATACAAACATTTTGTCGTTTCCGACCATTTTACGTTGTACTCCAAAAATCCAAGATCGGAACACATGTGCTTGTGTAAAACATACAAACATGCAGTTCAAAACTGCAGCTTTGAAGAGATTAGGTGTGCTTCGATCATCGGATTTGGACGACATTTTGGGTGAAGTTACTTGTTCCGCCGCCGCATCGTTCAAATGTTTTTACTCAGAATGTACGAATTGCAAGGATAAGGTTCCAACCCTTGACCCAAGTATTGATACCAATCTCCCCACACAGTGGCTACAGTGGAAAATTATAGCACATACATACACTAAAGTTACCAAAGAAAAATGTGAAGAAAAACAAACAAAAAAATTTGCTAAACAAACAGTTAATGGGACAGTCGGTTCCTTAATCAAAGAATTCCTCGAAGACCTGCAAAAATTCAAAACGTATCATTATAATGTCATCCATCAATACAAATCATGGAAAAAATGCATAAATAACCTTGGAGACGACGAATTCATTCTTATATGTGATTTTTCCGAAAATTTTGCCTGTAAACAAGCCGAGGAAATTCAGGCCGTCCATTTTGGCGCAAGCAGGAACCAAATTACACTCCACACAAGTGTACTCTACAGAAAAAATGAGAAGCCTTTATCGATATGCTCAATTTCACCAATAAATGAGCATGGTCCCGGTGCTATTTGGGCCCACCTGGACCCCATTCTGCAATACTGTACCAAAGATCTAAATATGAAGAAAATACATGTTTTTTCAGACAGTCCTGCCACTCAATACCGGCAAAAGAATAATTTTTACATGTTCCAGAAAAGGTGTTCTGACTACGGATTACAATTAAGTACGTGGAATTTTTTTGAAGCATCCCATGGAAAGGGACCAGCGGACGGCGTTGGTGGGGCTATTAAACGACAGCTGGACAACCAAATAGCTCACGGTCATGATATCACAAACGCAAAAGATGCATATGACTATATAAGTAACACCAAGGTTAAAATCTTTTATGTGCCTGAAAACGAAGTCGAAGATACGATGAAAAAGATTCCAAATAACGTTGAGCCCATAAAGGGTACCATGAAAGTTCATCAGATAGCAACTAATGTTCACGGGTCGATTAAATATAAATGGCTAAGCTGTTTTGACTGCGAAAAAAATACTTGCTGTGACTGTTATTACACAAAAGAGCATCAGCTAATTAAAACGGATACTTCAGCTACAACAGTATCCAGTAGCAGGGAGGAACAAGGCAACAAGGAGAACGAATCTCATGAAAAAAAGTCAAAACCGAATGAAAAAGACAGCAATAAAAAGAAACCTAAGGTTCAAAAGCGACCAAGTATGAAAACGAGGGAAATGCCAGCAAAGAAGCGTAAAAGGTCAACTAGTGCGTCCACTTCAATAAGCAATGACGCAATGAGTATTTACACTGATTCAGATTGTGTGGATATGTTTGAGGAAGAAGATGAAGAAGATGTTAACATTGATAATGAGTATGAAAATACCAAAAAAGAGAATAAAAGGAGTAAAGTTACTGTTCTATCGTCGATCCGATTCACATCTGAAAATCAAGCTTACGCTAATTTACAAGTATATGATCCTTTACAGCTTCATGTGATTGACAAAAATTTCTACGTCACATAAAAACAAACATAAAAAAATACGGAAAAAGAAAACACACTCACAATTACAACCAAAGATAAAAGAGAGAATGAAGAGGTTAAGGATAATGAAGACACCTACCTTAATAAAGAAATGAAGGAAAAAAGTAACAAAAACAAAGATGACAGAGAGACTGAAGACGTTAAAGACACTGAAGAGACATACCCGAAAACTGCGATGGAGGAGAGAACTGAAAAAAAAACTAAACCAGGATGACAGAGAGTTTCACAAAAACAAAGATGACAGAGAGACTGAAGACGTTAAAGACAATGAAGAGACTTACCCGAAAACTGCGATGGAGGAGACAACTGAAAAACAATATGTAAACCAGGATAACAGAGAGATTGAAGAGGTTAAGCACAGTGAAACCACTAACCTGAAAATTGCGATGAAAGAAAACACAGAAAAATGTTACAAAAACAAAGATGAAAGTGAGACTGAAGACGTTGAAGACCTAGCAACAGTGACAAAAGAAAAAAATATAAATAAATACGATGGACATATTGAGGAATTAAAAGGGAAAGTGGTTAAGAATGACGTTAACATCGGTACTGAAAATTATCAGAAGAATGAAATATGAACTTGGAGACACAGTTTTAGCGCGCTACTACAAAAAGTCATGGAAGTATTATGTCGGAGTAATTACCAAAATTCATTGTGGTGAAAAGAAATACTCAATTTCATATTACAAAAGTAGAGGCAAAAAAAATTATGTAATTTTTTATGTGCCTAAAATTGAACATTCAGACTGTATCCCCGAGGTAAACATAGTTAAAAAAAATAAATTGCTCCAAAAATTTGATAGCTTTGCTCTGATGAATGAGGAAGACGAAATTTATTTTTAATTCAAAATATTTTTCTTACAGATTGTCAAAAAGTCTAAAAACGGATGTGAAACATTTTGTTGACAAATTGGTACAGTTACTAACTTTATTTAAGCAACTTTTTGGTTTTAAATGCAAGCTTTAACTTTTTTTAAACTCAGGTTATTGTAAAAATTGCAGATTTAGTAAAAGAGGTATTAGCAAAAACTCACTCTTTAGTTTCTAGACTTTTTGGACAATCTGTACATTAATAATTTAGGTCAATGTTTCTTATTGATTTGGTTTTAATTTAATTAGATTTCGTTAAATGGTAAATGTTGTCACTTTACGAATAATAAACGTTGGATCAAACGTGTTTTATATTAATCAACCTTATTTCCTGAACACCTATAAAAGCACTCAGCGCACGTGTTGTGTACTTACCTTGATTTTTACTGTTTCGTTACAATGTAAACTATTTCGTTACAATATTTTGTTACAACTTTTTTGTTACGTACATTCTGTTTGAGAAATACTCAAGTAAGACAAACCAGTTTTTTTCTGTTTACAGTGTGAGTAAGACAGCGATAGTAAAATCCTTTACTGTAAAAAGAGGCAAAACAATAAACTAGACTGAACATTATTCTTGGGGATTCCCCGAATGAACTCGTAGGTTTTTGTTTTGCGGCTCTGGATACCAACCTTTCGGCCTAATTGAAGGCTGCCGATATTTTTTTCATTTTTCCACCAGATTCCACAAAATTTTTTTTAGCGCGTTATTGTTGGAAAAAAAGCGCTGAAAATCTAGAAAAAGCGAGAAAAGCGCTAAAACGGCAACACTAGTCACCCCAAGTTAAACGCGCGTATGCAGCGCGGCTGTCGCTAGCCACGGCGTCGCGACTTGGCCGCGCTACAACCGCTGTAATATGAAGGGATTCGCTGTGCAGCGCTTCAATCGTACGACAAAAACACTTATATGTGCAAGCGCTCTAATAACAAAATATCTAGTAAATTGAATGCTACTTCGTCTGCGCGTTTCATTTTCAGTGCCCTTAATATCACAAACTTCGTGAGATGATCCTGATAGTCAATCAAATCTAGACAGTGAGAATTAAAGTCAGATGAAAGTATAGATTTGACGACAATATCTTTTTTTTTATTCCTTTTTGTTTTTGCTGGCACGGTTCGCAAAGTTGTATACATAGTTCAACATCGTGGCGAGTTATATTCTCGTATCGTGTAGAAAGCTCTTTCAGCATTCGGTCGTGAAGTACTTGGAATAATTCACTATCAGCGACGTAGTATATAATATTGTTATTTGGGGTATTCACAGGAAATATCAACGTTTATTTTTGACCAACAACAACAACAACAAGGGCTCAGATAATGTAGTCAGATCAGTCAAACTCAAAACTCAAAATGGAGAACTTTTGAGACCTGTAGTTAAATTATGTAAATTACCTAATATAGTTTATTCATAATGTATTATGTTAGCGTTAAAACCTAATACTGTTTAATCAATAATTCATTTGGTGGTCATTATTATCAGCTTATCATCAAGTCGTGTTGTAATGGAATGTTTTGTACTTCCAAGTATTCAGTTCACCTTTTTCCCTGGTGGCGGGAGGAATGTTAATGGAAATTAACATGTTTTCTTAGTAATTAAATTTATTCAGGCTTTATATCAAACAAGACTCCTAGCACCATCTAGAGAAACATAGTGAACCTATTTGTGGTGTGTACTAGACTTTATTCGACCGCTCATTAATATGTAAACCATACTTTAAGTTTTGATTGAACTATGTCAATTCTTTCACTCTTGAAAAAATGGCTTCTCAAAAAACGCTCTCTGGTTAATTTGTTGTAAAAATATAATAAGTATTCAAATAAAGTTTACAAGTGATTCGGAGTTTCTAAATCAATCGGGGCAGTCCTGGGTGGAGTTCCCGAGTTCATATCATCAACGCAGTCAGTGGTGACTGCATCCAGCTGGCGGCTGTTGACGGCGACGGCGCGCTGGTTGCTCAGCCAGGCTGAGCTGGTGGCCCATCTTCAAGGCGCCGGAGGCGGTGCCAATGTCAACCGAATTCATCAAAATCTAAAGAGGGTTCAATCCATCACATCACTTCAACATTTCTGGTGGTCATGAGGGGATCCAGAAGTAATATTACGAACATTTTTGGTGGCCCATGAGGGGAAAGAGCCGCACGATAGTCATCAAGAATCTTCAAGGTGTTTCATTTCATAAGTAAAATCAGTTCAGTGAAGTGCAGTGCGAAATTTTAGGTTATGTTCAATTCAAGTCAATATTGCATCATCCGGAACATGTGGTGAGAAAATTCGTCGGTCAAGGTTGGTAGAAGTGCATTTCACTTTCGGCAGAGACAATATTCAATCGATAAAATCGTTCATTCGATCGTTACGTCATTCAATACGTCAACTGTCAGTGGTGACAATTTGAACTAGGTCAATGTCACAGAACACATCTAAAGGTCAATGTCAACAAAACAATAACAAACTATTTGTGTACGAGTTTTTGTGATTTTAAAAGACTTTAGTGTGTTAATTTAGTTGGGAATTAGATTTATTTACTTAATTAGAGTTAATTGCTTGACGTAGGTCACTGTCTCAACAGTTTTAAGTGTTAAATAATAAACAAAGTAGTTATTAGTAGTCAACAAATTCAACTTTACGGTGGTTTATCATCATAATTATCATCATTTGGATATTAATTGTGTTATCATTGGTGTAAGCTTGCAAAGTATTAATTCAAAATGACTTTGAGAACGGCCACAATACAATTTAGGTCAAAGTACCAAATGCTGCTAGACTTCGCCGGCACTGTTACGGGTGCCTCGAGTTCAGGGGCTGTGACCGTGGCAAAGCGCCACTTTGATAATTATTATCTGCAGTTTGTGGCTGCGTATGAAGCTATTTTAGGTGCCGGCCAGGGTGAGGTTTCTGAGGAAGACATGCAGACATACGTGGCACAATTCACAGAAATCAACCGGCTCCTAATTCAACTAGGGCAGTTCACAGAGGGAGACTCGGGACCCAGTCACATGGGTAAAATTCATCACAATCAGGTGAGTCAACCGAAATTACCTAGTATTGAATTACCGAAGTTTAGCGGTTACATCATGGAATGGCCGTCATTTTATGGGCTGTTTCAATCACTGGTCCATTCAAGGGACATATCAGACTCTGAGAAGCATTATTATCTCCGGACATCATTGGAGGGTGATGCGCTGGCACTGGTGCGTCAATTGCCGGTCGATGACAATAGTTATTCAATAGCTGTCAACTTACTTACAGAAAGATTTCAAAACCATAGGCTACTGGTGGATACGTACTTGGCTAGGATAGTCAACCTACCAAATGTCACTCAAGATAGTCCACTTCGGTCAGAATTCTATGACCCATTACATGAGTCAATTCAAGCTCTTGAAAAGCTCGGGCAGCCAGTAAAAGAGTGGTCATATCTCATACTATTCCTCATCTTGCAGAAACTCCCAATACGCATTCGGTCAGCGTTCGAGGAGCGGTTTGGCAAGGATGCTCAAGTCCTGCCGACCCTGCAGCAACTGTTGGGCCTACTTGACGAGCAATGCCGTGTTCACCGAGCGGTGCTGCCAGCCGCACAGTCCAGCAATGTCAAGTCGGGGAGAGCACCACCACCACCTCGTGGACTTCATCAACCATCCATGAGGCAACCTCAATCATCAAGGGTGATGTCAACACAACACTCATCAAACCAGGTGATACCGAGTAAATGTTCATATTGCTCCAGTTCATCTCACACACTCTACAGGTGTTCAGACTTCATTAACATGTCACGAGGTGAAAGGAGGAGCTGGGCTAGCAAGACCGGTCATTGCTTCAAATGCTTACGAAAGCACTTTGCTAAGGAGTGTGTTCATAACAATTGGTGCTCGAGGTGTAGCTCCAAGGATCATAATTCTTTGATCTGCAATGCAGACATGTCAGCCAGGACGCAAGGAGCGTCAGGGCAGGCTGCGGGTCAACAATCAATGCCATCATCAACTCAACAAGGTGTCACGACGCGTCGTGAGGCTCAGGGGACCACGATCGTCGCATCAACCTCAACGAATCAAGCCACCCAGGAGGCACTGCCGGTAGGGTACCGACCGCGTCCTCGGGTAGGTGACCGGGCACAACAGGCCCAGGAGACATTCCACTCATTGCGCTACGGATCTGGTTTCACCGAGGACACGCAATGAAGGTGTCCCACTGTTGGTGCAGACCATGGGCAATTAGCAACCACTATTTGTCCTACTGCAATGATCATGGTCAGATCAAGCAATCATCAATGGGTACAGGTGCGGTCACTCCTGGATACTGGGGCTGAAGTCTCAGTTATCAAACAATCATTAGTAAATAAGTTAAATTTGCACCAACAGTCTAATGAAATAAAAATTTGTGGAATTGGGAATAGCAAGGTTCAGGTTCCTGGAGTCACGGTCAAAATGGTCATCAAACCTGTAGGTCAACCAGTGCCCATTATCAGTACAAGGGCTCATGTCATGTATTCATTAACAGGAAATATTCCTTCATATCAGATTAATCTAAAGAATAGATTAAATTCATCAAACCTCATATTAGCGGATAATGACTTTAATAAAGCCAGTGAGATTGAAGTTATTCTTGGCACGGATGTACTCAATTATGTACTTGATGGTTCAAAGATATCAACAACTATTCCAGGTCTATCAGCCTACGGGTCCTGCTTTGGCCATGTTATCATGGGAGCAGTACAAAGGTCATCACCTCAGTCAACGGGGACATCAGTCGAGGACTATGGACTTCATACAACCAGGCTGGAGGAGGTTCTGGAGAAGTTCTGGAAGATCGAGGAGCTGCCTTCCGAGCCAGCAGTTCATCCCGATCATATGGAGTGTGAAAGGTTGTATACTTCCACTACTCAACGAATGCCAGATGGCAAATACATGTTCAGATTACCACTATTATCAAACCGTCCATCACTAGGCGAGTCCAAGGGTCTGGCTATTCAACGCTTTCTGTCATTAGAAAAGAAAATGAGTAACAATGCCGTATTTGCAGAAAAGTACAAGGAATTCATGCGTGAATATGAGCAACTGGGACACATGTCTGTGTCAAACTTTCAATTCGACTCCGAGCATTTCATCATACCTCATCACGGAATATTCAAAAGGGGAACCGACAAAATTAGAGTTGTTTTTGATGGTTCAGGGAAAACATCAAATGGTGTATCACTCAATCAGTGCCTTCGTTCAGGCCAACCTCTTCAGAATGATATCACAAAGATATTACTCAATTTCAGACGTCATCAACTAGTCTTCACAACGGACGTGAAGATGATGTTCCGTCAGACCTGGCTACATCCTGAGGATAGGAAGTATCAACTCATCCTGTGGCGGGAGGACCCCACAGAACCGATCAAGATTCCGAGATGCGTAGCTCTGCCCGGGGCAGTCTCATACTCTCTTCACGGATTCGGAGACGCGTCAGAGCTCGGATACGCTGCCTGTGTATACCTCAGGACAGAGGATACAGCAGGGAACATCATGGTACGGTTAGTCATCGCCAAGTCACGCGTGGCACCAAAGAAAACCACTCAAACTATTCCGAAATTGGAACTCAGCGCAGCTCATCTAGTTTACAAGCTACTTAATCATGTAGCCGAGTCATATGAAGACTCTATTCAGCTGGGAAGCATCAATGCATGGTCAGACAGTACCATAGTATTGTCATGGTTGAATACCAAGCCTCACATGCTTCAAACGTTTGAATGCAACAGAGTGCAGGACATTCAAAACTCAAAACGGCTCATTACCTGGCGTCATATCAGGTCTGAATTAAATCCAGCTGATGCAGCCTCGAGAGGTATGTCAGCTAAGGAACTCATTGGATTCAACTTATGGTGGTCACCTAGCTGGTTAGAACGGGACGAGGACCAATGGCCAAGCTTGCCTGTCACTATGCCACGCGACTTGCCAGGCTTCAAGAAGCTCGTCAATTGTGTCGCACAGGTCGAAACATGGGAAGATTCATTATTGAATCGAGTCAGTTCATACAGTAAGCTAATTAATGTCACTGATTTCATACTCAGATTTGTCAGGAATATCAGATTGCCGAGAGAGCAACGAAATCTCCAACCCACGTTGTCTCTAGACGAGACGCGCGAAGCGACAAAATATTGGATAAAAAAGGTACAGTTAGATGCTTACAAGGACGAACTCATATTGATCAAACGGGGGAAACTAGTTTGCAAATCCCTTCAGAAACTTAGCGTTTTCATTGACGAGGAACACTTCATCAGAGTCGGAGGACGACTGAAGAAATCATCATTACCATATGGAGCAAAGCATCCATATCTCATACCTAAGGATCATAGGTGGACACAACTACTCATCGAATATTATCATAAGGCGCATTGTCACGCACCAACCACAGCACTCATCAGCATACTCAGAAGAGAGTACTGGATACCATCAATCAAACGTCAGGTGTCCAAGGTCATCAGTAGATGTTTGTCATGCTTCAAATTCGACGCTCAAACTCAAACGCCTTTCATGGCTGACTTACCGGCGGACAGAGTCACTGCCGCGAGCGCCTTCGCCGGCGTGGCTACGGATTTCGCAGGGCCGTACTTGGTCAAGAGTAGTCAGCTGCGAAACGCTAAATCTGTCAAATCTTATATATGTGTTTTTGTATGTCTAGGTACAAAGGCTGTTCATCTCGAGTTGGTGTCGTCACTCAGCACCGAAGCATTCATAGCAGCTTTCACGCGGTTCGTCAGCCGTCGTGGACTGCCTTCACTCGTCAGGTCAGACCGGGGTACCAACTTCGTTGGATCCCACAATTATATCAAAGAGGTCAGTCAATTTTTGCTTGCTAACCACGTCATCACCCAAGAGGAGCTTCGGAAACGAAATATTCGTTGGGAGTTCAATCCTCCGGGTGCACCTCACATGTCAGGATTGGTTGAGGCGGCAGTCAAAAGCACCAAGAACCTTCTCAAGAGGGAGCTTGGGGAGCAGATACTCACGTTCGAGGAGCTCTACACGCTGTTGACTAAAGTAGAGTCAATTCTTAACTCACGCCCGTTGGTACCTATGTCAGAAGACCCTAATGACATGGAAGTGCTGACCCCAGGTCATTTCATCATTGGTCGGCCCTTAGTAGCTTTGCCAGAACCCCACTGGACTGACACAAGCATGTCACGTTTGTCACGGTTTCAGTCCATTCAAAGGTCAAGTCAATGTATTTGGTCACGCTGGCAAAAGGAATATCTCAATACATTGCAAGCACGTAATAAATGGTATCATCATGTAACTGGAATCGAGCTTAACGATTTAGTTCTCATTGTTGATGAAAATTCACCGCCTCTCACATGGCGTAGAGGCCGTGTTATAGAAATTTACAAGGGCTCAGATAATGTAGTCAGATCAGTCAAACTCAAAACTCAAAATGGAGAACTTTTGAGACCTGTAGTTAAATTATGTAAATTACCAATTGATATTACCTAATATAGTTTATTCATAAGTATTATGTTAGCGTTAAAACCTAATACTGTTTAATCAATAATTCATTTGGTGGTCATTATTATCAGCTTATCATCAAGTCGTGTTGTAATGGAATGTTTTGTACTTCCAAGTATTCAGTTCACCTTTTTCCCTGGTGGCGGGAGGAATGTTAATGGAAATTAACATGTTTTCTTAGTAATTAAATTTATTCAGGCTTTATATCAAACAAGACTCCTAGCACCATCTAGAGAAACATAGTGAACCTATTTGTGGTGTGTACTAGACTTTATTCGACCGCTCATTAATATGTAAACCATACTTTAAGTTTTGATTGAACTATGTCAATTCTTTCACTCTTGAAAAAATGGCTTCTCAAAAAACGCTCTCTGGTTAATTTGTTGTAAAAATATAATAAGTATTCAAATAAAGTTTACAAGTGATTCGGAGTTTCTAAATCAATCGGGGCAGTCCTGGGTGGAGTTCCCGAGTTCATATCATCAACGCAGTCAGTGGTGACTGCATCCAGCTGGCGGCTGTTGACGGCGACGGCGCGCTGGTTGCTCAGCCAGGCTGAGCTGGTGGCCCATCTTCAAGGCGCCGGAGGCGGTGCCAATGTCAACCGAATTCATCAAAATCTAAAGAGGGTTCAATCCATCACATCACTTCAACATTTCTGGTGGTCATGAGGGGATCCAGAAGTAATATTACGAACAGCCTGTATTTCAGGTTTTAGTGAAAAAAGGCTGAGTCGAAGAGGATTGCTGCTCCGCGGCCAAAGGCACCATCTCTGTTGCACCAGAGGTTTGAGTTCTCGAAGTAGAGTTTTTATGTCTTGCAGTGCAGTACCTTCTGTACATCAAATAGGAGCACATTGCTAAGATACTTATGTAGACTGGTATTATCCAATAATTGAATGTTTTTGCGGCAATACTTTCAGGAAACATCGAGTTTTCTCTCTCAACGAGACTTTCAAGCTCGTACAGTCGATCTAACTCTATATTTTCTAGCTTCAGTGGTTTTTCCGAATTTTCAATCGATATATTCTGTAGTTGAAATGAAAGAAGTTTCACCGGATATCCTTGTAGGCGGTTTTGATAGTTTTTCATGACGTTAGAATCTGTAGAGACGCTGCACCCGTCTGGTATTTGTATTAAGTATGTTCCGCCTTCTAAAGTGTCACGGCTATCATCTCCGCAACTTAATCTAATCTTCGTAGGTCGAGGGCACATCAAGATATAATGTTGGTCGTCAATTTTTTGCCAAATTTCTGTGGTGGTCTTGAATGAAGTATAGAGGCATGTTTTTAAGATGTCTTGTTTCAGGATAAGCTGGTGTATGCAATCGTCGTAGCGATGTTGGGTATACAGGAACGGAGATTCTTGGCAAACGTAAATGTTCTTGAATTTTTTGCATTTTTTCTCCATGTACTGGTAGTGCTCTTCATCCATGGCCAGGTAAGGTTTAGGAGGGATTATCAAGGTGTTTTTGTAGGTAGGAGTAGGGTATAAGTGATAATAGGAGTAAGTATATTTATACATAATAGGAAATTTCAGTACGAATACAACCGTATTGTCAACGTAATAAGAGCCAGATTCTAAAAGTTCGTAATAATCTCGAGAGTCCGTCTGCGCATTGATAAGCAGTTCGTCGGGCTCGTATAGAGCAGTTAAAGTTGTAGAGATGTATTCTATATTTTCGATAGTAATTATACTGTGGTGAGTCACTTGCAGTTGGGAGAATGAAATAGAGTTTTCTAGAACGATAAGAGAGTCCAAAATTGTCTGACAATTTACTAGAATTAAATTGTAAAGACTCGTCATTTTCACAAAATCGGTTAGTCTAAAGTTAGTCATGTTGATTTCTCTGGAAATTTCATTAATCTTTGTGTATATTTTATATTGGTTCATTGTAATAGTAGACAATGTAGAGTTATAAACGGAAAGCAGTTGTTTGTTCAGTGAAATCGTCCTATAGTAAGAACCTTTAAGGGTTTCTTGATTTTTCTGCAAAGTGGAAATGGCTTTCGTGTATTCGATAGCATCATCGTGATCTAAATTTCCGGTAATTCCTTTTATAATAGAACCCAAACCATTTACAAGACCGCGTTTGTTCCTAGAATTCGAGTTTCCTAAACTAAGAGAATTATACTTATTCCTTATTGTGTCTAACTTATCTAACAATATTTGGTTGGAAACTAGAAAGTTCCCGAAATACTGGGGGTCCGCTGACCTGGTATAGTCGTTAAATGCTACGATATAGTCTTCTAAGCTAACAGTACTATCTCTAATCTTATCTAAGTCAAAATAATGAATAAAAGAATGGTCATTTTTCTGTACCTTCGCATTACCTAGTGCGAACGGCAAGATACCCGGGTTATTGGTTAGGGATGTCAGGGAAATTTGACGATCGCCTTGGCTCTGAGTGACTGCTAGGCCCAGGATCTGTATCCTGCAACAAATTTTGTTGGTTACTCAGAGGTCGCCTTAGGTTCCGTTTATGGAAAGTGAGATCTTTTATGTCTAATACTTTAATACCTAGGTCACGCTTTGCCTTTCTAGTTATGTAGCGAGGCTGTGTCTTATGTCGGACAGCTAAGGGATTTTTAGAATAAAACAATGTGTTTTCCTGGTACAAAAGGGGTGGTTCTTTTGATTTATTATGTCTTTCCATTGTTTTGGTCTGTTTATCTCGTAAAGTTTGATTGAGTTTTGCATATAGAGTCTTGGTTATTTCCTTATGTTTTTCGATGTAGTTTTGAAGATAAGCCGGCTCTAAGTCCATATCGAAGGGATCTCTATTGTCAAGGTGACCATTTATAATTTCCATGGGTTTTTTATTTGTTACAGAATGAATTGAGTTATTATATCCGAGTATTGAGAAGAGCATCAACTCGTTTGTTGATAATTCGGGTCGTGTCTGGGTAATTAAGCGAATATGTTCGAGTATTGTGGAGTGAAATCTTTCGATTGCTCCGTTTGACTGCGGATTATTCACACTTGTAAAATGTAAGTTTATCTTATGAAGTTGGGCAAACTCCTTTAAAGGTAGGTTTTTAAATTCAGTGCCCGAGTCTGCAGTCAAGCACAAAGGAAGGCCGTGATGAGTCATAAATACCGTAAGAGCGTTCAAAACGCTAATACCTGTCAAACTATCGAGCGGATATGCTTGGGCATATTTAGAGAACGTGTCGATTATGGTGAGAAACTTTTGTCCTTTGACCGTAAATGTATCAATGTGAATTACTTCAAATGGCTTATTTGGAATTGGAATAATTCGAAACTGTTGTTTGTTTGTTTGGGGTACGTTCATATTTATTTTTCTGGCATATTTCACAATTGTTAATTATTTCTGCTACGGCTTTGGTCATATTAGGCCAATAATATGATCTCTTAATACGTTGTTCAACCTCTTGAATTCCACGATGATTCGTTTTTCCTTCGTGATAGGATTTAATTATTTGTATCTGTCTGTCTCGGTCGGTCAAGTCTTCGAGTTTTTCCTTGAAAAACCCTAATTTAAAGCCTGAATTTTTAAAAACTCGTTGTAAAGTTGCGGTTACTTCAGGAATTAAGTGAAAGTTCGACAACCATATGCCATACTTGCTTGTTGGTGTGATATGTTCTTTAAATAAAGAAACTATTTCACTTTCCAAATTATTTTCTGAAATCTGTGCGTATATTCTTTTTTTTCCTGGAAAAATTTCTTTTGTTACAGGTGTTGAAGGAGAGTGATGCACAATTTCTATGAAAATTTGATTGTTGCTTGCGTTTACAGCGTTTTCAGAAATAGGAATTTCTAGTATGGGATTTTCTTCAGCCGTATGTATGGTTTGTAGCTCCAGATCCCCTAAATCTGGTAGTTCAGTCCTGGTATTTACAATCATAGACAAATTTTGATCACCTATCTCCTCATCCTGGCTGTCGATATCAAGAGATGTAGTATCATTATTTTGTATCTCTATTCTCGAAAGGGCATCGGCATTTGCGTTGGAAGAACCCTTTTTGTAAATGATTTTGTAGTCGTAGTCGGCTAATTTTAATTTCCATCTGATTAACCTTGCATTGGGTTCCTTTAGATTGACAAGATACTGAAGAGGTTTATGATCAGTAACTATACTAAACTGTCTGCCAAATAAGTACGGGCGAAAATACTTAGTGGCCCATATGATAGCAAGAAGCTCTTTTTCTATTGTACTGTAATTGACCTCGCTATCATTTAGCGTACGTGACGCAAAGGCGACCGGCTTATCGCTTCCCAGAGTTCCTTGCGATAAGACTGCGCCTATTGCAAAATTTGATGCGTCTGTTCGCAGAATAAAATCTCTGGAGAAGTCTGGGTACTGCAACACCGGGTCATTCGTGAGAATGTTTTGACATAGTTTAAAGCAATTTACGAATTCGGGTGTATGTTCAATTTTGTTACCCTTCTTTAAACATGCTGTTAAAGGCTTTGTTAGTTTAGCCATATTAGGTATAAATTTGCGATAATACCCTAACAGGCCAAGGAAAGATTTTATTTCCTTGGTTGTTTTTGGAATTGGGTATTGAAGGATAGCCTTGACTTTATTTGGGTCAGGCTTGATTCCATTTCGAGTGATGACATGTCCGAGAAAAGGGGTTTCTTTCTTCAGAAATTCAGATTTTTGAGGCTGAATTTTAAAATTTGCCTCACGTAGCCTTTGGAAAACTGCCTCTATATTTGCCAAATGCTCTTGTAAAGACACACTGTAGATGATTATATCATCACAGTAAACGATCGTGTTAGGCAAGCCCCGTAGAACGTTATCCATAACGCGCTGAAATGTGGATGGAGCGTTTTTTAGCCCAAACGGCATACGTAAATACTCGTAGTGGCCGTTTTCTACGCTAAAAGCTGTTTTGGAAATATCCTGTTTACTCATTTCAATTTGGTGAAACCCCGAGTACAAATCTATCGTTGAAAAGTACTGTGATCTGCCTAATTTATCTAATATATCTGAGATATTCGGGATTGGGTACCGGTCTGATATAGTTTTTTCATTCAGTTTTCGGTAATCCACTACTAATCGCCATTTAATATTGCCAAATGCGTCCGCTTTTTTTGGTACTATCCAAATCGGGGATGACCAAGGACTGTCTGAAGGTTGGATATTTTTTTGTGCAAGCATTTTATTGATCTGGGTTTGTACCTCTGCTTTGTGTACGTGTGGATATCGGTAGCTGCGTACATAGATAGGTTCCTCATCGGTGGTCTTGATTTGATGCTTTATTTGACTTGTGAAAGTCAGAGGTTGTGTTTCGTCATGAAAAATGTCTACGTATTGAGAGCATAGTGGCAGAAGCCTATGTTTCTCCTCCTCATTTAAATGCTCGGTTCTAATAATTGAGTCTATGCTCTGAGCTTTTTGAGAAATTGTTTCGAAACTGTGGATTTCAAAGTGTTCTTGAAGTTCACAGACTTGTAAAGGTGATGTAAGACATACAATTATGTCATTATTAGTTGGGTTGTTTATTTCAACGTATGCAAAACCCTTTTTTGCCGTTGTTACCGTAGGCGGTATGACACATTTATGTATAGTCGTTTCGGGTATGTAAATTTCCGAATTATCAATAGAAACAGGAATCTTTACTATTTTTGTAGTACTTGCTCTGACCGACGACTCAAAAAGGTTTGCGATACCTGACCTTAATACCGTGATAGGATTAGTAGCGTTGGACGTAATTAACACCTTGTTTTGTAGGTCGAGCTTCGCCTTAAGCTGTTCAAGCAATTCGTACCCTATCAGTCCGTCGAACACGTTATGGAATTTGTAAACAAAGAATTTTGCATAGTCGTTATCTCTGAACTCGGCGAACAGTGGGATGTCGATGGAATAATTGTTGCTCGAGTTGTAATGAAGATTTGTCACTTTGAATGGTTCGTAATTTAATTGAAAATTACTATAGTATAGTTGAACCACTTCAGGAGACAAGAATGATTGATTGGCTCCAGTGTCAATTAATAACTTTAGTGGTGGGTTCGCTATCTGAATGTATGGTAATTCTCTCTTTATATGGGCATTAATTTCAACTACGGCGGGTTCTGAATGTTGGAAGCCTGGGGAAAATTTGGGATTGACTCCTCAGAAATTTCATGTGAAGTAGACCCTTGAGCTACAAAAGACGTGGAAGGCAAAGTCATTTCAAAATTTTCTTCGTGGCTTTGAACATTTTCGGCGTAATAGTTTTCGTAAGGTTCGGTCGGCCCTGCTGTATATGTATATGGCAGAGTTTCTTCAGCATGTATTTCCTGATAAGGCCTGAGTGGTATGTTAGCTGAACGATACGAAATTCCACTCATGGGTTCAGGTCTCTGTGTCAAGTGAGGACGATTACCTGGATTATTTTGGAAATTATTGCGCGGTGCAAACGGTGGGCGATATTGTGGCCTTGACACTGGCGTGTACCTGTCTATTTTGATAACCAAAAGGTCTATATGGGTAGAACGCCGGTTGGTTGGGTCGAGTCGGGAAATTTGGTTTATAATATTTTGAATCATTCGTTTGAGTTTTGAACTCCTTTTGTGGCAAAGGTACAGCGAGTTTATGCTGAGCCATTGCGTCATTAGAATTTCTTTTTTGCAAATAATGAATGTTTTGCTCTTCTTTAATGTATTGCAATGCAGTGGGCATGTCATTTGGTCGCATTGCTCTAATTGTAGACCCTAGCGGTTCTTTTAATCCAGCAAGAAATGTTTTTAGGCACTGGGAGGTAAAGAAATCCCGCTTGCAGATTTTTACATTTTCCACATTTTCGTGCAGATTTACAAAATTAATAGCGGTGCTGAGCACATGCATACAGCGGTCATAAAACTGTTGAGGGTTTTCATTTTCCTGTCTCAAGTTCACTAAATCTCTATTAAGAGCGTTTTCGTCTCTGTGATCCGAAAAATGCTGCAAAAGAACAGCTTTTACTTCCGCCCATGTTTGTGCTCCGTTTATATTCACGACTTCTTCTGCTTTACCCTTTAATTTTCCCAAAATACTTTGCAAAACCAATAAATTTTGATAATTGTTGGGATCTGCCTGGTTATAAAATTGGGTCAAGATAGTTTCGGCTGTTTGTATGAATCTGTATAACTGATTTGGGTGTCCATCATATACTGGGACAAAGTCAATTGAAGCCTTAAAAATATTTAAAGCTGCCGCCTCCATTTTGCGTACGTTTTGGTGATTGGTAACCAAAAGAATATACACAAAAATTACTTATTTCTTCAACTTATTCAACAAACAAAAGTATCTAAATTCGTTTTAGTTTCTATTTTCAACAAGTTGTATTCAGTACGAATAAATAAATGTATTAAAATATTTATATATTTAACTGAAAAGGATAAAGTAAGGAATGGCACTTACAGGATACAGCATAGCATATTTTCTTCGACTGGAGCGGTCCCCAACACAGAGTTTTTGATTTTTGAAAAGCTCTGGAGTGGATCCTGTCGGCTGCGCCAATTAAATAAAATCCAACGGTAAGAGTGCACAAGGCGAGTTTATTCCAAGAGACACGTTACAGTAGTGATTAAAAATGCGTGGGCCGGAGATACCTCCGAGAGTGAGGCACTAAGACGCCATGTAACACGCATAAGCAAATGCCGGTAAACAGACATCTTTTTATTTTCTTACTGTCAATATTTCGACAAATGATAAAAAAGTGTTGCCACAGTTGCTAGTTTCTTCTCTCCATATTTTAGGCGGCCGCTTGAAAGTTTACATATTTATTTGTGCTGTTTTATTCAATTTTAAAATGAGTGTAGATAAAGTAGTGCTTGTAAATGCTCGTAAATGGGTATAAGAATACTCGTGTGATACTATTATCATAAACCCACACTCTTATTCAAATAATCTCTTTTATATGACAGTCACATAAACTACTATTATTGCAAAAAAATACACGGAAAAAACATAAATAAAACAAGTGATACAAACAAGTGGGGTTTAAAGCAAAAAAAAATGTTCGGTTTACGTTTTACGAGCCTAACAATTTTGCCGGTAATAAACGTGGAGGGCGCGTAATTAAAATAGATTGCTCTGCTGTGGTGATTTGAATGCTATACCGAGGTAGATACTGATTTGGGATGTACTTTGAATAGAAATGTCTAAATTATTATTTTTTATATTTACTTTCATTATAAATATAGAAAAAAAATACGCTTCTATACAGTAACGTGTTTAAATGCAGTAACAGGCAAAGAAAATAATTGAAAATGATTAAAAGATTATTTGAATAATGAGTTGAAAATTAATAAAATTAAACATTAATTAACAATGCTTTCTTGATTGACATTATTTTGATAATGAAGTTGCTTTTCAGGCACATAATTTTTTGGGACAAGAATGGGAAACTATTTTGAACTTAGCAACCCTGGTAATGGCTATGTGAAAACATAGATTATAGAGAGTCATTGAAACTACTGAGACTTGCCGAATGCAAGCTCGCTAGTGGCGCAGTCTGATATTAAGATTTGGCTTGACTAAATTCATATCCTACTAAATTAAAAATACACATAATACTTCTAACATGTTTGACCAACAAAAGTTCGCAATTTTGCTGGCTTACACACAATGTATTTCCTACTTCATTCTATGAAGATTTTAAACCCCATGTAGCGCAATGAAATGCAAACAAGTCGGAACGCGTTTACTGCCTGCCCGCACTCCTCCTTCTCTGCTATCGTCTTTTACCTTTTACACACATTGCCGGAAGCGCATTTGGTATTGTATAGAATGCCTAGGCAAAGTATAAAATGAAAAATATTTCCTACATTACCTTAACGTTTTAGGTATTTTATACATTGCCTAGGTATTTATAGAGTACCGTATTACACAGATTGCCGGTAACATATGCACATATTTTTCTCTCTAATCACATGTTTTTACAAAATAAGATACTCCCCAGGAGTTTATTTTGTATTGGAGCATAACGAGAATAACCATAAAGTTTACAAAACGTATATTTTTTTCCTTTACCATACTTCTTTAGTAAAGTTTACTACATCCAAACAGGGTTCTATCTAAGGCACAGCAGCGTCGGAGCGGTGCCTTCATCGATTTAATTCATTTAACACTTTATCTTTATTTCGGTATTTCTAAATCGTTATAAGTAAACAGTGTGATGTGAGAATTGATAATATATGTGCTCTTCTCCTTGATCGATAGTTTATTCGTAAGTAGTCTGCGATTGTCTATCGCCGAACGCTTACTACGTTTCATAGAAACTGCTTGAGCGCAGCTAAAAATCCAGTCTCGCCTACGCAAAGTGTCTAGATTCCAAAAGTTGTCATGATGACTTTTTTCTTTCTTCATTTATTTCGCAGCACTTCCTAGGACATTTCTCAGCATTACAAGTATTTTCCTGCTTTTCTTGGTCTGTTTTCAGCATGCCGTCTTTCAAAACTTCGCGCAATTTAGTTTTATTGACACGTTTTTTACTTGTATTACTGCTAGATTGTTATGTTTTTTATTCTTCTTTTGCAACTTTTTTGTTTTATTTACTTCTTTTGAGTCGTCGCTAGAACTAGATTCATCATTAGTAGTCCATAGTTCTGAACTTCCTGAGGAGAAGTCTTGTTCTTCTGTATCAGAAACAAAATCAATATTTTTCTGGTTGTGCAATAAAGAGTTCTCTCTCTCTCTCTCTCTCTCTCAATAATAGCCTTCTTTAGTTTTGTATGTCTCTTTCTCTTTTGACTGGATGTACGTTTTAAATAGGAAGTAATGGCTGTTAATTCATTCGAGTCGTGATCAGCAGCTGGTTGAGACTCCTGAGACTTAGGTAACGAAATGAAATGAAAAGGTTTTATTTAAGTGCAAGAAAGCGCAGAAACTGTGGCTTAATGAACGTTACAATTCAAACTAGGTGTCCATTTCAAAATGTAGGTAGTTTGCACGGAGCAGATAACGAGGCTTCTAGAGGAACAAGAGTGAGCACCGGTGGCAGGGCGCGCTGGTCGTGTGACGAGACGTGCTCGGTAGCTGACTGGAACTCCTGAGACTCAGGTTGCACGGAGCAGTCGATGAGGCTTCCACAGAAGCAAGAGTGAGCGTCGGCAGTGGGGCGTGCTGATCAACGACAGACGTGGAGTTTCTTGGTGAGAGGTGGTAAAGTGAGCACATTTTAATTTTTTGGTACAATAAAGAACGTTTGGGGGGTCGCGGTCGGTAACTTTTTCACGCAAAACTTGTGATGCTGTTTTACCGACATTCAAAGTTTGTCAAGGATTTTTAGAGCTATTTCTCATTGAAATAGAGTTCAAATAATATTTTTTGTGGTTTTGATGAATAGGTTAGAGAAAAAAAAAAAACTTCGGTACATATACGCAAGCACAGAGGTAAAACGCAAGGAACAAAATTATGTTACTCATCTCGGATGTAATGTTGTATGTACGTAACTCCGCGAACAAAAGGTAGAAAGGCTGTCTACACACTTTTAGATATCTGTCCGTTTTCGGCTCCTGAGTGCTTAGTGCGAGTTTCACAAATCCAATCGAATAACTTTACTACCGCGTTAATCGAGCATTGAGTAGTGAGTATGAGTAAGTTAACCGTTCGAACTGGCAAATCGCTGTCACAGTACAACTCGCACTCGCGTTTATTCGTGTTTTGGCTGGTAAACGTGTTCACTTCTTATACTATTTTTATTTTTAATGCACTAACCCGTGCTAAGGAACAATTGGCTCATTGGCTCAATTGGTAGAGCGCTGGCACGGATAGCCAGAGGTTGCGGGTTCGAATCCCGGCATGGGTGAAATTTTTAGCCTCTAAATAGGTTTTTAAATTTGTTCCTTAGCACGGGTTAGTGCATTAAAAATAAAAATAGTATAATCATGTGGGTACAGTGATATCGTTCCGATGTTAAACCTAACTGCAAAGTAGGGAGTCGGGGCTGTAAGTAATGCAATTTGCTTAAGTCAGATGTCGCTGCCTGTACGTAATACAGAGAATAGTAGAGGTTCGAAATTTCACTGATGCCGTGAGTCGCCCATTGGCTCAATTGGTAGAGCGCTGGCACGGATAGCCAGAGGTTGCGGGTTCGAATCCCGGCATGGGTGAAATTTTTAGCCTCTAAATAGGTTTTTAAATGTGTTCACTTCTTAACGTAAACCATTACAACTCGCACTCAGCAATTTTAATTTCCATACTTGTCGCTAGGTGGCGCTTCCTCGATGCCATAGAAATATGAGTTTACATAAACGCGATCGAGTAGTTAAAAAACTCGCACTAAGCACTCTGCTTCTGCCTGATTCTCACCTTGTAGCTATTTCTACTTAGAACTTCCTGAACATGATCTGACTCTCTGTCTAGATGCTCAGGGTCACATATGTCGAAGGCTCTGTTTGTCAGCGAAGATATGTCTGCAGGTGACGTGGATGGTGATTTCACGAAGCATGCAGGTATGGGTCAGTGTGTGTCGGTTTTCTATAAACAGTGTGCCTTAAGGAACCGTCTGGTTTTGCCGTGATCTGTACATCCAGGAAAGAGATAGCTCTGTCCCTTTCCAGTTCAAAAGTGAACTTCATTTTGGATAAATGGAGTTGAGCTGTATGAAGTATTGCTCAATCTCTTCTTCGCCACCACTGATAATGCAGAAAATGTCATCTACATAACTCTACCACAGCTTGACATCCGGTATTAAGTACACTTAATACACCTCGAAACACTTCATCCAGAAGCCCAAAAACCCTGAAAAGAAGCCGTAAAAACCCTGAGGCAGGATGAGAACATTCTGATTCTCAAGGCGGATAAGTGCAATGCTACGTTAGTAATGTACACAGTGGATTATGACGTTAAAATAAAGGACACGTTAAAGGACACAAGTGTATGAAAAACTATCATACAATCCCACGCAACGTGTTACAAGAAAAATACGTGACATGATAAATGAACATGAAGGTGTATTCACGCAGGAGAAGTTTGAAAGATTGCACAAGCCCAAAAACATCCAACAACCAAAGTTGTATGGACTGCCAAAGATCCATAAGGCTAATATGCCTTTGCGCCCTATTGTGAGTCAAATAGACTCACCAACTTACGATCTGGCCAAGCACCTGGCTACCGTGTTGCAACCAATGATGGGAAAAACGTCTTCCTATGTGAAAAACTCACGCCACTTTGTCGACATCATCGAAGGCGATTAAAGAGCCTGAGGATATTATGATCAGTTATGTCGTCGAGTACCTCTTTACCAACGTACCGGTTAAAGGATACGTGGATGTTGTACGTCGAAAACTGGAGGAGAATAGTTTGCCGGAAGAATGAAGCTGAAGATGGTACAAGTTTGCCAAAAAACATTTCTTCAAATACTTGGCATTAAAAGATATCGTGTGGAAAGCGTCAAAAAAAAAGTCAAAAAAAATCATAAAAACGTTTAAGTGCTCTAAAGCACATTATTGCTAATACTAAACTCTATTTTTCTAGAAAATTTAAAATATAATATGTTAAGTCGATAGATAGTTAATAATTGTAGACTTTTAGTCCGGATTTACTTACGGGTGTTGTTATATCGGAAAAGTCCGACCAGGTTTCGCTCCGATTCGCAGAGCTAACGACACCCGATATAACAACATCCGTAAGTAAATCCGGACTAAAAGTCTACAATGTGTTGTGCTTACGAAAGTTTTAGTTCAAAAATAGTTAATAATAATAATATAGTATAAATAATTAATAATATAAATACAAATAAACTAGAAACCTTTGTAATTTTCCCTTATTTTTTTAAATATAGGCAGTTATGTATAAATGCGGCAGAGGACTGTTTTGCCACCCAGAGGACTGTTTTTTCCACGCAGAGAACAAACAGTATATCAATGTTCATTTAAAGAAAAATACAATATTACTTTTTAAATTTAATCAAATAAATTTTCTTCCTTACTGAATACTGTATCACATACAGAATTTAAATATTTATATTAATCAAGAAAAATTGCGAGCTTAGCTGTCTAAGTAATGAATTAAAATAATAATGATAAAAATTAAGCTTAGGTACTAAAACGTAGTGTTGGACGCCCTCCGACGAGGTGGGATGACGATCTGCGAAAAACTGCAGAACGATGCTGGATGCGGCAAGCTGAAGACAGGGCACTATGGCGCTCATTAGGGGAGGGCTATGTCCAGCTGTGGACATACATACATACATACATACATACATACATAACCTCACGCCTGTATCCAAGACGGGTAGGCAGAGACCAGAGACTGCCACTTGCTACGATCCTGACAGATCACCTTCGCTTCATCAACGTTCATAAGTTGTTGCATGCACGCACAGTGTCCAGCAGTGGACTACTACATAAATATAGCCTGAAGAAGAAGCTTAGGTACTAAGAATCAGCTTTACATACCAATGCAGACTTTTTTCTCAAAAAAAGGTAAAGGTATATTAAAATAATAAAATATTAATTTCCCTTTTAGGGCAACATCTGGTTTGGTAACTTCTTTAATGCTTCCTCTACTGCCGTCCTAATTTAAACAACCGTAACTACCAAAAGTATAGTTCCGAGATTTCGCGCCATAAAGTTTTTTTTGGAAACTTGTTATTAGTGTCGCAGTTTTAAAAAATGTCTACTTTTAATTAATTTTATCGGTAGTATTAATAATTCCCTTTAAAATTGTGTATTTTACATAGTGGTAATAATAACACTTTTCTTTAAATTTAGCAAATGAGCTTTATGGCTAGTGAAATTTAATTTGATAATGTGCTTTGCCTAAGCATTAGCGCCGTATATCGGTCGGGCCATAGAAAAGCTGAGTGTTATGTTATGTAAATTAATAGGTACTTACTGATTTCGTTATCAACCCTTGCATGTTCCCACTGCTGGGGCACGGGTCTCTCGCACTCACTTTTTTTACGGACAAATACGGTACATGCAAAAATAAGGGGCGGGATGGTCAAATACGGCGACAGTTCCATATATTCGGGACGTATGGCAACTCTATTGATATAGGTAAATTTTATAACGGGCAAATTTGAGTATAGGTAAGGTACGCACTCAGTAGATATTTTTTATTGGTATGTAAAAGTATTAATATGGGTATGTCTTGCTATAGGGAATAACTAGAAAACCAACAAGTCCTGGTCATTTTTAGGGTTCCGTACCTCAAAAGGAAAAAACGGAACCCTTCTAGGATCACTTTGTTGTCCGTCTGTCCGTCCGTCCGTCCGTCTGTCAAGACCCTTTTTCTCAGGAACGCGTGGAGGTATGAAGCTGAAATTTATATCAATTACTCAGGTCTACTGTCCCTTGAAGCTGTCAAAAAATCAAACTTCTAAGCCAACGCAATCAAAAGATACAGCCGTTTATGCCGCAAATTTTCGACACTTGCAAGGGAATCAAAACCTACAGGGTGCTTCCCGTGAACTCAGAATCTTGAAATTTGGTACGAAGCAACGTCTTATAGCATAGATAAAGGAAAAATTACGAAAACCATAAATTTTTAGTTACATCTCATAATATATTTTTTTTTAATAATTTTAAACTTACTACCCATTTCCTCATAAACGCGTAGAGGTATTAAATTGAAATTCATACCAAATACTCAGGTCTATAATACAGGTTTGTACGGAACCCTCGGTGCGCGAGTCTGACTCGCACTTGGCCGGTTTTTTGCATCAAAAATCGCAAAGTCTTATTAAAAGAACCAGAATTGGACGACCACTTTCTGCTTGACATGCTATCAAGCCGACCACCATTTCCTGAATTTGATCTTAAAACGCTGTTGTCCACATCTCCTACTGGAAATTTTACAATGTTATGCCACACACAATACATTGACGCCCAAACACCGCAATAATCTGACTGACATCATTTGCCGAAGAATGTTTACACGTGTTGTAAATCAGGAAGCACTCGTGGCCTAGGCGAACAGAGTGATTGGAATCAATCACTTGGTTAAGCAACAACAGGCGCGGTCAGGTACGGGATGGGTGAGCATCCCGTGACTACCTAGTGGCATTTTTCCGAGCGCTTCCGTGCTTCGCAAGGCACGTTGAGCCGTTGGTGCCGGCTGTCATATAATGGCAGTCGTTAAGCTATGTCAGAGACCTTATGGGCGGCTTGATAACTTCTGACAGTAAGGCCCGCCACTGCCTTACAATCCCCAACCAACCCGGACATGGCCCCCGTGGTGGAGTATGGCCTAACCTTCCTGTGATGCAGGAAGAGACCCGTGCCCCAGCAGTGGGGACATACAAGGGTTGATAACGAAATCAGTAAGTACCTATTAATTTACATAACATAACATTTACATACGGACACATACATCGCTTCTGTCCCAACACTAGGATACCCTGTGTCGTGGGAACCAGAAACAGCAACGTCACAAACATGTAAACATCCAAGACCTCGGTTTCTTTTTTTCGTCTCCAGCCGGGATTCGAACCCGGGACCTCTCGCATGGTAGGCAGATGAGCTAACCACTGCGCCACAGAGGTCGGCATTGTCATCGTCGAATTTGTCCACCTTTTGAATTTTTTTTCCTACCAGAAAAATGTAAATAGAAAAACCATTTGATAACCAACCAAACCATTTCTAAGCTCCTAACTTTATCCACCAACCTAAATTTGTATGTATGTGATCAAAATCACTTAAATAATTATAAATATATATCACTGGTCAAGTTTAGGCTCTAGTCATTTGGATTGACCAAATAAACATATTTAATTTTTATTCATAATGCGATATTAATCACATAGTCCACGTTTTAGATTCTCTCAGAGATGTGTGGTTAAAAAACAACACAGAATCTTGGGATGATGTTATCAAGAAGTGGAAAGTAACTCATGAACTCCGCCAATTGACACAGTATGACACTGTAGAAGGATTTATCGCAAATCGGCCTATATTAAACGGTGTCAGAAGCGATGTCTTGGTAAGATATTTTGAATCTCCGTTAATGAATGCGTCACTTTTGTCATGTTATTTTGACGTTTTCGTATTAAATTTGACAACTTTACTGGGTCAGAAACTTTGTGGCACTATACAGACAACTCATTAGTTTTTTTTTTCAGATCCATTTAGACTTCGAGGCAATATATCCTGAAAAATCGAATAAATTTTACATATTTTCGGACGAATTTATCGAAATGAATGTTAATAAACATCAAAATTCGAAAGAGGAGACAGTGGCGTTGGTCGAATATATTGAGGGATTAACAAATACCGTTGAGTATATACATAACATAACATTTAACGTTTACATACAGGCACATATATTGCTTCTGGCCCCACACTAGGGTACCCTGTGTCGTGTGAACCAGAAACAGCGACGTCACAAACATGTAAACATCCAAGACCTGGGTTTTTTTTTTGTCCTCAGCCGGGATTCGAACCCAGGACCTCTCGCATGGTAGGTAGACGCGCTAACCACTGCGCCACAGAGATCGTCGATACATTTTAATTATATTTTTAATTAGCCGATTTAGTGTTCCACTCCTGGGCGAAGGCCTCCCCTTTACTCAACTTCTCACTATCACCCCGGCAGAATGTTTGTGAGGTCATCCCGCCATATACCTAATTATGAATCGATTTGAAATTGTACTTTTCTCATAGGGGTGTAACTATAAATTTTTGGTCGGTTTGCCCTTTATATCCTGCATTAGATAATACGAGCAAAGTAGATAAAACATTTTTTTAGTGAAAATCGCCTAAAAGGTTATTGAATATGGCTTAGCTTTTATCGTTTGCACTTGACGGGGCTGACAGGGGTTTCGCGGGGCGGGGCGAGAGAGTGCGCCCGCGCTTTCGGCGCGCCGCGCCTTATTTAAGGAGATTTTCACTACAATTTTTTTTTATGTTTCTCTTTCTTCAGTATCATATAAATAAGCACCCCTGAGTCGGATTTAACTGTACAAATCAACACCCTGTAGAAACCAACTTTTCAATTAAGTTATTATCAACCGATTATATCCCCACCGAGGGGCGCGGGTCTAGGTATAGGCCACACATACTCCACCAGGGGGCCTAGTATGGATTAGTTTTGGATTATCCAATCTTTTCCTATTCCAATCCTCCAATCTTGAAATTAGAAAAAAATCGTAATAATTTATTTAGTTATATTTTTATTATTATTTTAGATCACAAACTTGCATCGCAAATCGAGCTGCTTTGCCATTTGATGCCTCCAAAGGGACGGTTGAATAAACGGGAAAAGTTTTCAATAAAGGAATGCAGTGAAAGTTTCATTGTCAATGTTAACGTAAAAACCGAGTACCTACACATAGAGTTTTTATATCTTATCTGCGCTTGTATCTTTTAATACTTTCCATGTTGAGTGAAACGAGCGTTTAAATACACTATTCAAGTGTTTTCACGTAATGCATACAGCTTATCCAAAATCCGGCTACCATCTGTTCTTATTGATCCAAATATGTGTTTATAATATAAACACTAACTATGACGTCATTGCGCCTTAAATCATGGATCTAATTTCTAACAAACAAACTAAAACGGACACTAAAGAGCGCCCTCAAAATACTCGCAAAGCAATTGACTACGATAGACACTGTCAAGACAATGTAGGCATAAAAGAAGAATGCATATGGCATCAGTTAAATTTTCATACGTTTAAAAATCTGACATGTGACGTTATGCATGATCTATGTGAAGGCGTACATAGATATGATATGTGTGCTATTATAAAAAAAATACTAGACAGCAATTACTTTTCACTAAAAACATCAAACGCCCGAATTAAATATTTTACTTATTTGAAAACGGAAAAAAAATTGTCCACCGTCAATTACCGAGCAATATCTTCTAAATGGGCAAATCATTTTTTCAGCTTCAGAAATGTTGTGTCTTTTTCTGATAACAGAAATACTAACATCTCAAGTATTTACTCCGGAACTTCTTGATTATTTGAGAAATTATTTGGAAAACCTGCAAAGTATATTCAGCTGCTCTTTAAAACCCAAACAACATTTTCTTTTTTATTATCCGAGAGTAATAAAGCAAATAGGCCGTACCATATTAATCAGCGCGTTAAAATTCGAATCAAAACAAAGAGTTAAAAGCGGTAGCTCGATCAATCTTTTGTTGAAAAAAACTTACCTTTAACACTTGCAACAAGGCATCAGTTGAAGAGCAGTTATAGATTAATGGCACAAAACGCTTCTGCTGACTGTATTCAAAACGCTTTTGCTGACTATTTTCTTATGGTAAAGTAATTTATTCCCAGCAGTACCCTAGTGAATTGAATGATGCTGAGTATATCTGCGTCGAATACTTCTAAAAAAATGGAACAAATTACAGTAACAGAAATGTTATATTGTTAATGTTGAATTTAATCAGTGTGTTAGCTTTCTTGTTTACCGTGCTAGAAACTGTTACTCTTCTTATTATATGGCATTTATCGTGGAATCTACGTCTCAGACAAGATTAATTCGCTTGGAAGATTGTGACTGTAGAACTTTAATCAGAAAGTTAAATTTATGTTTTTATGTGGATTTAAAGACGTAAAATATATTATTAACGGATTTCCCGAAGATGCTTTCAAGTGTTCATATTATACTATTTTTATTTTTAATGCACTAACCCGTGCTAAGGACAATTTTAAAAAACCTATTTAGAGGCTAAAAATTCCACCCATGCCGGGATTCGAACCCGCGACCTCTGGCACGGATAGCCAGAGGTCGCGGGTTCGAATCCCGGCATGGGTGGAATTTTTTGCCTCTAAATGGTTTTCTTAAAAGTGTTCATATTACAAAATATGTCCAGTCACACTTTAAGGGGTCGCTGAATTTGTCAATACCAGAAACTTACTTTTTTTCACGCATACAGTATTGATTATATTGTAGCAATGTCTCTTTCCTATAATTCACGAGATTTCTATTACTCTTTTAGTTATAAAAGAGTAATAGAAACTTACAACCAAAGACATAATAATAGAGTATTATTTTGGGACTGTTTCCTTATACAGGGTGGTCCAGTTTCAATTTTATTGTCAATTTCTTTGAGACCATTATCGTAATTGTTTACATGTTGAAAACATTGGTTGTACTAATTTTTAGCTGAGACATTAACTCTCTCCTTAGCTACATTTTTTTGTAGAACAAAGTGTTTTTTTCTATACCATTAAGTACTTATGATGCTCTCCAGCTAAAAAAATAGACCACTAAAAAAACTAAGCCACCCTGTATGACCTTTTTTATTTCCAACGTGTAGGCTGAAACTGATTGAAAAAATTTATTAAAATATGATCAAAAATAATGATAATTGTATAATGTATGAATAAATTTTATAAGCCGGTACAATTAGGCCGGTATGTTTTCATTCTAGTAGCCCAAGTTGTAAGAGTGATTTGGTCGTAAGGCTAAGACAATACTGCTACGAAAAGTGAATACCAGTGTAACTTGAAAAACATCGTTGAGTGAAATGAACTGTAAAGTTTTTTTTCTCATTCAATCGATTTTGGGCCAACGATTACAATAGGAAAAAATATATAAAGATCATCAAGTCACATAGTCTACACTATGTTTTTCGAATAACAGTGTGTTGACTTTTACATAATTATGAAAATTATGTGGGCCTGGAATTTTCTTGAATATCTTTAATGCTATAATCGCCTTTCAGCAGTGCTATTCACTAGCCCCGTTCGCTAGTGAGTTCGATCGAATTCGTATTCAGTAATTTAAGCTACCCCAGCGCTACGGCGGTGAAGTGAACTAGTTGTGCAGGTGGGATATTGACCCTTATTTCTATGAAGTTACGTTTAAAACAAAGGGAGTTCGAATCTCGACTCTATTACATCTGTCAAATAACCCTTTCGCGGACAACGGCAAAATAATTACTAAAATATTTTTTTCCGAGGGTAGTAAAACTGACAGTTAATGCTTTCAAATAGAGCCTGTCACCTCAGTCATCCGAGACCACGGCACCTGGAAAAGTGCCAAAACGTCGGAAAAATGTAATAAACGAGTAAAATCCGTATAACAACAGTTTTGATTAAAATATGATCTTTTTTTCAAAAATATTTGTCAATTAACAGGTAGTTAGAGTGCTTTAATTTTCGCTCTCAGCACCGCTCGCAAACTCTAGGATTTTTATGCAAATTCAATCGAAAAATTTTACTGACTTCCACTATTCCTCCTTCTTCGTTAGTCTTTTTTTGAAGTCGATTTATCTAATTTTGCATTTTCAGCTTATACAAGTTATTATTTTCGGATATTAACCCAAAGACCCCAGGGTAAAGGCGAAAATATTATTATTACTAACCATTGATAATCCTACTATAATAAGGCCGCCAATTGTAGTGTACTATGTTATTATTTAAGTCTCTTATGTAATTCTTGGTGAACATGGGATAAAGAATATTCTGTCTATTTCTATATAATATTGCATATGTCAATGTTTTTCAAGTAGTTTAGATGATTGTTAGTACTCAATTAGACAATAATGGCTGATTAGAATTACATGAATCTTGTACAGATAGACGAAGCTCTGAATTGAGACAAAGGCTACTTGATATCCCGCCAACGCGGTCTGAACTAATCCTGCGCAGACGAAGTCGCGGGCACCAGCTAATTTACCATATTGGCATTGGCAAGAAGTTCGTGTACCCATGAAAGGGTTAATTCGATCGTGAGCTCACATCACCATTCACATCACACTCACTTGTGCGTGACGTTTAATTCGTATTCAGAAGCAAAATACGCACAAGTCACAAGTGATGTTGCCATGGGTTACCTATTAGGGATGGAACACCAATGTTTGTCAGTCGAAAAGTCAAATTATTATTTTGTTCAGCTTAATTAGCCAAACGCTGCCAAATATTTCTTAGAAATAAATCGTTCTGCTTCATTTTTGTAAAGTCTAGGCCTTTTCTAGTTTTCGAGTCTACGTCTTGTGGAAAAAATATGTTATATTGTTGACCTAAGAGTACCCACCGGCGAAGCTTTCTTCTTCTACAGATAAACAAAGGTAACCGCAAAAATGTATTTTAAATATTTCTAACCGAGACATTGGCTTAAATTTATCACACTTATGTATGATTAATCAATTGTATAGGCAGTACAAAATGCTTGAAATACGTTGTAACAAATTTCATATTGTGTATCGTATAACCTTCCCTGCTTAAAAAAATCACGAAATTTTATTCCAGTTTGAAGCTCAATCAGCTATTTGAAGGCTCCTGACACCAACATACTCAGGTGCTCCATCAGAGGTAATGATCGCTATTGAGATATGTGCGGAAATGTGATTGGGACAATATGGCACGGTTAGCTCTACATTGATTTTGCACGATGTACTCGTACATAAAGGGGATCTGAGAAAACCACAAAATCTGCAACGTTTGTTTCTTTATTTGGACACCTATCTGGAGATGGCATCACGAATCCCAGACCAATATTCGTCTACTTAAGGACGAAATCAAAAACCTTGGCCAAGAATTTGAAACCTTTTATGAAAGAAACAGAAGGTATACCTATTTAAAAAAAAACATAAGGTTAGTAACGAAGAACCTTGCCTCTGCAAACGTGATTTGGTACATTTTAATTCTTGACCCTGCCATCAAAATGACATCTTGCAATCAAGATGAAACTTGTTCTACAAATGTTTTTATTTTAATGATGAGGCCTTGATGTTGTATTGGTAAACACATTTTGCGCAATAAATAATTGGTAGTTATCTTATCATCCATAAATCTTTTCCAGACTTCTGATGCCGACTGAAATATTTCAAGGATTGCTACTTCACTGAGAGATGTCTCACTTGATAGCCATGAGTTTAACAAAAACCCTATAAGGCACCATCTCATCAATGTGCTGAGCTCTGTAAAAAGCGAGGCTTCACTGGGTAAACAATTAGCTAAATCTATTGCAATTTATATATTTTAACAGCCTATACTTTTATAGTACTACTTCTGATTTAAATCTGTATTTTCTAGGTGACTCACGCTATACTCCGAGAGAGCATAGATAATGACAACTCTGGTTGAGGATACTCCAGCCCTCGGTAGAAGAATTAAACTAAAAAGCAATGCATAGCATGTAACAGTTCTTGATGACCCCCAAGGAATGGTCCCCACCATTCCCTAGAGAATTACAAAAAGAAATGCAGATTGTGCATCATCTCGAGATTAAGGCGGAATAATAAAAATAACGTAGCATTGTTTTTAACCTGTTTTAGCAAAATGGTGTTTTAGACCATACTCCATGAATCTAGACGGTGAATTTTAAAAATAATTATTAAGTTACTGTTACTTTAGAAATGCCACATATTTTTACACGAAATTTCTGGAAGATTTATTTAAATTGGTTGAATTAAATTTGAAATAAATATTTTTTAATATAAATAAACAATAAAAAATGTAGTCTGTACATTTATTAAATAAAACGAATTGATTATTCAAATTATTGTTTTAAGTCACCAACATTATACTCATTAATTACCTGCAACAAGCAAGGTACGTACACGGAAAAAAAAGATTTCTTAGATTAAGACAATATCCTATTGGTCAAGACAATCCGTGATTCATATATGGCGGAAATAATATTATCTTGAATGAAGTAAAATATTGTCTCAGTTTTGTTGTCTTCATCTAAAACACTCATTCTTGAAACAAGAAAGTTAAGTTTTATTTCGGAAATAAACTAATGTCTTGATGAAAGAAAATATAATGTTTCAGGAATAAGCAAGAATTTGATATATTTTCTTTGAAGAACATACATTGTTTTAGCTAAAGAAAAACTGTCTCCGAACAGTCATTCATTCAGTCATTCACTCATTCTTCAAACTGCTAATATTCTTAAAAAAGAACATATTTGTCTTGCAGCGAGACTCGATGTTTTATGCTAAGACAATATTTTCTTAGATGAAGCGTCTACTATTTTAGCTAAAAATAAATTTATTTTGAGAGAAGACATGTTTATTTCGTACTAAGTCAATATTTTCTTAGGATAAGCCGCTACTATTCTTAGCTGAATAGAAATGTATATTGTAGGAAGACTTCTTTGTTTCATACTGAGACAATACTTTCTTGGGAGGAGCCTGTACTATTCTTAAATCAAGAGAAATTTCTTTAGATAGAAGACTTCTTTGTTTCATACTAAAACTATATTTTCTTAGGAGAAGCCTTTAGTATTCTTAGCCGAAGAGAAATGTATTTCATACTAAGACAATTTTTTCTTAGGATAAGCCTCTAATATTCTTAGCTGAAAATAAATGTGTTTAGTAGGAACAATTCATTGTTTCATACTGAGACAATATTTTCTAGGGAGAAGACTGTACCATTCTTAGATCAAGAGAAATTTGTTTCGATAGAAAACTTCTTTGTTTCATACTAAAACAATATGTTCTTACTATTATTCTTAGCCGAAAAGAAATTTGTTTCATAATAAGACAATATTGTCTTAGTAGAAGCATCTACTATTCTTGGCTGAAGAGACATTTGTTTTGAGAGAAGAGTCTTATGTTTCCTACTGAGAGAATATTTTCTTGGGAGAAGGTACTACTATTTTTAGCTGAAGAGCCGTTCGTTTTGGGACAAGACTTGTTTGTTTCCTACTGAGAGAATATTTTCTTGGGAGAAGGTACTAATATTCTTAGCTGAAGAGACATACATTTTGGGACAATACTTGTTTGTTTCCTACTAAGAGAATATTATCTTGGGAGAAGCTTCTACTATTCTTAGCTAAAGAGACATTCGTTTTGAGAGGATATTTTTTATGCTTCATACTGAGACAATATTTTCTAGCTTAAGTTTATCCCAATGACACTTCATCCAAAATAATATTGTCTCATTACAAGACTGTACCCTCTTACACGTAGGTATTCCCATAAAACAAACAACTCTTAAGCTAACTATTGCTAAGGCATTGATGAGCATTTTTATGTAGAGGGTTACATAAAAATGCTTATCCAATTAACATTAACAAGCTTTGTTGAAACGTCTCACATAAAAAAACTCCAGCTAATGGTAGGTATACTATACATACAGGAATGAAAGTAAACAGATTGATTAATGGTAGGCAACACTTATTTATTATCGATAAAAATTTAACATATACCTATTGTCTAAATTAAACACTTGAATAGTGTATTAAAAGCCTTATAGGCAGATTTATAGACGTACCTGACCTTGTCTATAATCAGGTAAAATTTACCGTGGAAATCTTCGTCGGAAGTGCAATGTATGATGTACGGCTGGACGGCCTTTTGTTTTCCTGATGCGGAGGTGAATATTTCGTCAATTTTCTTTTGTACATCCCCAGATGTCTAGAAAGTAAAGGTCACCATTTAAACGCCCGTTTCACTCAACATGGAAAGTATTAAGATACAAGCGCAAAAATAATTTAAAAAAATATAGAAAAGCTGATTAAAACTATAAATACTCGGTTTTTACCTTCACATTGACAATGAAACTTTCACTGCATTCCTTTATTGAAAACTTTTCCCGTTTATTCAACCGTCCCCGTGGCAGCACCAAATGGCACAGCAGCTCGATTTGCGATGCAAGGTTGTGATCTAAAATAATAATAACTAAATTAATTATTACGATTTTTTTCTAATTTCAAGATTGGAGGATTGAAATAGGAAAAGATTGGATAATCCAAAACCAATCCATACTAGGCCTCATGGTGGAGTATGTATGGCCTATACCTTCCTCAGGGAAAAGACCCGCGCCCCTCGGTGGGGATATAATGAGTTGATGATGATAACTAAATTGAAAAGTTGGTTTCTACAGGGTGTTGATTTGTACAGTTAAATCCGACTCAGGGGTGGTTATTTATATGATACTGAAGAAAAAAAAAAATATAAACATTTTTTAGTGAAAATCACCTTAAATCCCCGGTATTGCGGCGCAGGCGGCGAGCGCGCGGGCGCACTCTCCCGCCCCGCCCCGCGAAACCCCCGTCAGACCCGTCAAGTGCAAGCGATAGAAGCTAGGCCATATTAGTAACTTTTTAGGCGATTTTCACAAAAAAAAAATATTTTATCTACTCTGCTCGTATTATCTAATGCAGGTTATAAAGGGCATAATGAGCAATATTTTACAGTTACACCCCTATGAGAAAAGTACAATTTTAAATCGATTCATAATTAAATTAGGTATATGGCGGGACGACCTCGCCAACTTTCTGCCGGGGTGACAGGGAGAAGTTGAGAGCTAAAGAGGAGGCCTTCGCCCAGGAGTGGAACACTAAATCGGCTAATTAAAAATATAATTAAAATGTATCGACGATCTCTGTGGCGCAGTGGTTAGCGCGTCTGCCTACCATGCGAGAGGTCCCGGGTTCGAATCCCGGCTGGGGACAAAAAAAACCCAGGATGTTTACATGTTTGTGACGTCGCTGTTTCTGGTTCCCACGACACAGGGTATCCTAGTGTGGGGCCAGAAGCAATGTATGTGCCTGTATGTAAACGTTAAATGTTATGTAGTTATATACTCACCGGTATTTGTTAATCCGTCAATATATTCGACCAACGCCACTGTCTCCTCTTTCGAATTTTGATGTTTTTTAATATTCTTAACTTTTTCGATAAATTCGTCCCAAAATAGGTAAAATGTATTCGATTTTTCAGGATATATTGCCACGAAGTCTAAATGGATCTGAAAAAGAAAACCAATGAGTTGTCAGTGCCACAAAGTTTCTGATCCAGTAAAGTTGTCAAATTTAATATGACAAAAGTGACGCATTCATTAACGGAGATTAAAAAAATCTTACCAAGACATCGATCGCTTCTGACATGTTTAATATGGGCCAATTTGCGATAAATCCTTCTACAGTGTCATACTGTGTCAATTGGCGGAGTTCATGAGTAGCTTTCCACTTCTTGATAACATCATCATCACAAGGTTCTGTGTTGTTTTTTAACCACACAACATCATCTCTGGGAGTATCTAAAACGTGGACTATATGATTAGTATCGCATTATGAATAAAAAAATACCAAAAAAATGCCACGAAAAAGAAAAACTTACCATCTTTACCCACCAACCCATCATTGAATGTCTTTGTCCACTTCCCATGACGTTAGCAATTTTTCTATGTTCATTGTTCATTTTCACTTTCTTACTACAATAGGACGAGAGCGAATTAAATCCATGTGATGCGCTGCATGCACTGCGCGGAAAAAAAGAAATGGCGCTAAGCTAACGCAGCGCGGAACAACGACCATAGTGTTGCCCACCCCTTCGGAAAAAATCCTCTAAGAAAATGTTTAAATCCCCCTGAAAACCTCAAATTTTTGTTTTTTTGAATTTGTTATATCTATGTACAAATAACATTTCATTGGTATGTGAACAAAAGTGAAAGGCTAACAAATACTTTTCACTCATAAAATAAAACGAATTTTGTTGGTACTTTTATTTTACACTTTCGGCATCGTACGTTATAGCACAATCTTACAAGTTATAAATCAGAAAAGTTTCAAAATCGAATTGTGATTGATGGATGAATTCATGAGCCCATCAGCTGTGTGCCGTACGTTGTCGTTCGGTAGTTCTCGGCTGCATTCAATGTCATCTTCTTGTAGGACTAAAAAAAGTAATTCAATTCACTGCTTTTGTAAGTTTCAATCGTCAGAACAACCCCTAAAAACCCCAAAATATTCTTTCCTTTGCCTTGGTGATCAACCACTAGATTTATTAAATAATATCTACTTATTTACATAAACGCTTGTAGAGATTTCATGTGCTGAAGACTGTGCCTACTGTTTATTGCAATTAAGCGTGCCAAAACACCCTCACAGTATGATTTTTTTTGTTGTGTGTACCTATAGCAAGTATTATGAACAGCTAATAATAATAATACTATTAGCTGCTTATGTTTCCGAGATTTATGCAATATTCTTCGCGTGGCAATTTTCGCTCATCTGTCTGGACCCATACGGATTACGTGGCCTACTCAAATTAACGGCGTCATTGTCCTTGGAAGTGTCACACTTATATGTTGTCAGTGCAACAGTTAAAGATATTTTTATTTCTATATTAGTTGGAGTTGACTGACATTCTTATATACTGTAACGACAATAACTGTTTACTTAGTACTTTTCTGTTGTGCTGAGAACTGTGAGAGATTAATGACAACAATGACAAATTAGCGACAATTCGAGTAGATCCACCCGGCCTGCCTAATTCCACTTGAGTTTTGCGGGCACATGAGAACCAATATTAGTCATTTTGGTTCTGGAGCGAGCGAGCGTGGTGTTTTTAATTCGGTCAATCCTTCTTGCATCTAGAATGCTGCGCCCCATCGCCCATTCGCAAACCTTAAACTTTGTTTAAGATGTTCGTTCAGAGCAGGTTTTTCACCGTCGTAGGCTAGGATGGGCGTAATACACAAGAATTATTAAGGTTTGCTTCAGGCAAGTAGGTACTAACTTGCCCTTCATTAACTGTTTCATGGACCAGAAGCTCTTCCAGGAGATCTCGATATGATGATTGATTTCATTATTCTGCCTGTATTCGAAGGAGACTATCTGGCCCAAGTATTGTATACCTACTCTTCGACGTACTGTATATCCTGTCTATCCACCTCGACCCTCCCTCCGAAGTTATTAGGGTTCTTTTTCTTTTGAGTTACGGAAACCCAAGAATAGAAAGTTCAGCCCGTTTTTACTCAGTTTTATTTTGTCAAATTGTACAAAAAGGTTTTTCATCTCAAAGGCTCGGAAAGAGAATCTCTATTAGCTTCACATATGAAATATGAAAACATACACATATGACCCCAGTTTTATACAGTATGTTAAACTATATTCAAAATTATTTAAGGCCGTCTGCCACAAAGCAAAATGTGAGCATATAAAATCAAAAATCCTTCAATCGTCTAATAAATCCAGAACAATTTGGGCTATTATAAATAAGGAAACCGGTAAATCCAAATCAGGAGATCGCGAACTTTCACTTAAAATAGATGATAAATTAATAACCTCAAATGAAGACATTGCTACGGCTTTTGAACAGTTCTTTACAAATGTTCCAATTGTAACGACAGCTCCTTTAGACTCTTCTCCAGCTCTTGCTGAAAGTATTTTGAAAGACAATGTCCCCCCATGCCATCACGATTTTTCGTTCGACTATATTGAAGCCCATACCGTGATTAAATCGTTTAAAAAGCTAAAGCTTAAAAAAACTGAGGACTTATGGGGTATGTCAGTAATAGTAGTTAGCTCAGTAATCGATACCCTAGCACCCCATTTAGCCAAAATCTTTAACAAATGTTTAGATGAGGGTATATTCCCTGATCTAATGAAATATAGTAGGCTCGTTCCTTTATTTAAAAGCGGTGATAAGCAAGATCCCACAAATTTCAGACCAGTCTCAGTTCTACCCGTTTTGAGTAAAATATTCGAGAAGATAGTTCTAGGTCAGCTGCTTACACATTTCAATGACTATCAACTTCTCCATGGTCAGCAATTCGGCTTTACGCAAGGGCGCTCTACAACGGACGCCGGCGTCATGTTAGTTAAACATATATTTAGTGCATGGGAAGAGCGCAAGGATGCTATAGGCGTATTCTGTGACTTGTCGAAAGCATTTGATTGCGTTGACCATAAAACACTTCTTTTAAAATTAAAGCACTATGGTATAAACGGGAATAGCCTAAAACTTATAACATCATATTTAGAAGGGAGAGTTCAAAGAGCTGATATAAATAGAACTAAATCTTCAGGGTCAGAGGTCAGGATAGGAGTGCCACAGGGATCGATTTTGGGGCCGTTCCTCTTCCTCGTATATGTAAATGATTTGCCGTTCATGGTTCAAAATATGTCAGAGATAGTATTATTTGCAGATGACACGTCTCTTATTTTTAAAATTAAGAGACAAGAAAATGACCTTGACAATACAAATAATGCTCTCTCTCGGGTACTAAATTGGTTTACTTCTAATAACTTATTGTTAAATTCAAAAAAGACGAAATGTATAAAGTTCACTCTTCCAAATGTCAAAACGGTAGACAGCAATGTTTTACTGGGGAATGACAAATTAGACCTTGTGAATGAAACTGTATTCCTAGGTATCACAATTGATGCAAAGCTTCAATGGGGTCCTCATGTAGAAAAATTAGCAAATAGGCTTAGTTCAGCAGCATATGCAGTCAAAAGAATTAGGGAACTAACTGACGTCGCAACTGCTAGGCTTGTTTATTTTAGTTACTTCCATAGTCTTATGTCCTATGGCATACTACTGTGGGGACGGGCAGCAGACATTGAGACCATCTTCGTCTTGCAGAAGAGAGCGATCAGATTCATTTATAGGCTGGGTAGTAGAGATTCGTTAAGAGATTTCTTTAAAGAAACTAACATCCTGACAGTTGCCAGTCAGTATATATATGAAAACATTATGTACGTTAGGAAAAATATCAGTAACTTTAAAACTTTAGGTAGCCAACACAATGTAAATACTAGAAATAAACATAAACTTTTGTTCCCACTATTTAGGCTGGCAAAGGTTAATACATCCTTCATGGGGCATTGTATACGCTTCTATAATAAAATCCCTGAAGATATATTAAGCTTGCCTGAATCGCGGTTCAAAAAATATGTTAAGCACACTTTGTGCCAAAAGGGCTACTATAACATAAAGGATTATTTAGATGACAATGAGGTCTGGAATGAAAGCCAGTACAATGTATGAGTTCTGTGTTCAAAATAATTATGTAAACTATGTTAATTAAGGACTTTTGAAAAGACTAAGTGAGGAGTTTTTTTGTCCAATTTTTCTCCTAATTGATCTAGATTTTGAAATGGACACCTAGTTTGAATTGTAACGTTCATTAAGCCGCAGTTTCTGTGCTAATTTGAATAAAACCTTTTCATTTCATTTCATTTCACCAGCTGGAGTAAATGCGTAATTTAAATTTCTAACTATTTTTGCGCCCTTCCTCGCTGAATTGAGATGAACAGATATTTATTTCGCACATGTGCAATGTTATTTTCGTCTCGTCCATGTGAATCCCTCGCTACGCTAATGTTTCTTTTTTGGCAAAATAATGGGCATATTCATCTCGAAATACGCATTTCACTGGGAGATGAGTCTTATACTAGCAACACTTTTAGTCAGCGTTGTACGTCGCCGTCTATAGTGCATGCATACAGGCGCAGTGCAGGCAGACACGTTCAGACACGTTTGGCTTATTTAAAAATTTTTGTTTACGTCGAAGAATATGTTTCTTGAGGTGAAATAGGTACTCTTGAATTAGATTTTAAGTGACGTGAAGTCAAAACTATGAATCTTGGTGGTCTAGTAACCGAATTTAACTGATAGTGTTTTGTTTAGCTTGCCTTAGGTCTGTAAGTAGGTGCTTAATACCTATAGCACAATTAATTAGATCTAAACAGGAAAAGCACTTTTCAGGAAAGGCGAAAATCTTATTTCTATATACCTACATAACTGACTTTTTATACCTACTAGGTGACCCGGCAAACGTTGTTTCGCCTTATAAATTATTTGTACCTAGGTAACTAGGTAGGTACCTAGTAATTATATTAAGAAAAAAAAATTGGGAGGACTACGCCCTTATTATCACTTAGGGTATACAAAATAGATACATAACGACCTAACTCTCAAACGTACCGAATATACATAGTTACCTACCTATAAAAATTCGTCAAAATTGGTCAGGTCTTTTCGGCCGAGTATGCGCACTAACACTGTGATACAACTGATACAAGAATTTTATAGTTATAGGTATTTAATTAGATTTGATTAGATGAAGCTAGAAGAAAGATGTTGTAGGAATATTTTGTTCTTATCAAGTACCTACAGGGGCTGCAAAGTTCATTTTTGGTGTTATTTCCCCATTCCTTAACAAGTGTACCTATGTATATTTTTAGGGTTCCGTACCCAAAGGACCCGGAACGGACCCTATCACTGAGACTCCGCTGTCCGTTTGTCCGTCTGTCACCCGATTTTATATTACGTATTTTTGGCATGAAAATTAATGTCGTGATATGAGTTTTATCGATATGTTCACGTCTAATTTAGGACTTTTGTAATGCATGCATTAATTTCGCGACAGCTTAAGAATTTCGTGTCCTGCGCGATTTTTTTGGTGAAGTTAGTGTCATGCAAATAATTTCATAATGTAGATGCGTCGTGAAGCTAGTGTCGCCTCTACCAACGTGTTTTTTTCTTGATACCTAGTCTTTTTTTAAGTCTATATAGAAGCATCTCTTTAAAAACTAAATTGAATACAGAAGAATATAGCTTTGATGCCGATGGAACATGGTTACTGCGATACTGACGATTTCACGACACTAATACTACGTAACAAAATTACTTCGTAAAAAAAAAATAATTATCGAAACTACATGATACAACGACAATAGATGATGTAGGTACTTATGTTGCTTTGTTATAGCGGGCTACAGAAATACATCATCTATAACACCAAATATTAAAAAACGGTATAAAGTAAACATTTAAGGGGGGCTCTCGCACAACAAATATCAATTTTTTTGCTCAATATTGATAACGGCAACAGGTAGACGATAAAAATATTCATAGAATATTGAGCTATATTTTGTACTTTAAAAATATCTAAATAATTGAAATAAAATAAATATCTTACGGGGGCTCCCATACAACAAACATGATTTTTTTGCCGTTTTATAGATAATGGTACAGAACCATTCGTGCGCGAGTCCGCCTCGCACTTGGCCGGGTTTTTAGAGTTACGCCTGTGTTTGTAAATTTGGTTTTTACTGGGCTGTCTTTTAAAGAGACAATGTAAATATAAATGTAGTAATAAGTTTTATTAATAATACCCTAAAATTAAATATGATACCTATCAAAAAGGCACCAATGAGTGCATTTTTGTCCTTAAAATTCTAACCTACCTTCCGAAACAATCGTATGAAAAACTATAAGTGCACCTTAGTTTAAAGGTGCACATTTTAGAATCGCATTCGATTTACTAAATATAAATAGGTAGGTATGACCTTTCTGTCTTATATTTTTGATTTTACTAACGAACGCTACGCGAACACCGGCCGCTATTAAGTGTGGGTTTGAAACACCATGATGCTTGAAAACAAGATGTGAAAGTTATTCAACGAAGAATATAAGTAGGTAGGTAGTAATTTTGGCTGAACACAAAGATTTTCTTTAACAAAAGAAATGTCTTGGTTAAAAATCAGTTCTTTCAGTGAAGAGATAACGCATTTTAAAGTAAAATAACCCTTGTTTCTTTGAAACTTCATTCTCAAGTCAAGGATAATCTATTTCGGTAAAAAGTAATGGGAGTTTCTTGATGGAAAATAATATATATTTGCAACGTAAGATAATATTGTGTTGCAACAAAAAAATGTGGTCTTGGTTTGAAACGTTCCTAAAGCTTGCGTCCAAAATATGAAAACTATCTAGCGAAGAATAATTAGTTATTTCGGCTATAGGTACAATATGGTGATTTTTTTGACTCCAGAAAATAATGTCTCGGTTCAAAATATGTATATTTGTTCAGTGAAGAGAAACATTATTCTTTAAATAAAAACCCTTAGCCTCCAATCAAAACGAATATTCTCAAGTCAAGAATATTCAAGAATAATTTATTTTGGTACCAAGTATTGGTAGTTTATTGATGGAAAAATATATATTCTTGGCATGCAAAATAGTATTGTGATGCATTGATAAAATATGTAGCCTTGGTTTAAAACACCTAAAAGCTTGAGAATAAGATAAAAAAAAACTCTAACCAAGTGTATAGTAATTTCTGCTCAACAATATGTATTTTATGGACGCAAGTAAATAATTTCTTGGTCAAGAATATATCTTTATTTTCAGTAAAGACAAATGTATTTTTAAAATTAAAACTAAAACTTTTTCTTCTGTTGAAACAAAAAATCTCAAGTCAAGAATAACAAATCAAGAATAATATAATTTGGTCGGAAGTTATCTCAATTTCTTGATGGGAGAATATAAATTCTTTTTATGCGAAACAATGCTGTCTTCTCTTTAGAAAATGTGAGATCTTGATTTAAAATTCATTGAGTTTTAGATCAATATATTAATATTCTTTTATGAAGATACTGTGATTCTTATGTCAAAAATAAACGATATGTTTTGAACCAAAAAAAGTGTTTTCTTAGAACTAAGCTAACTTTCTTGAACTAAAATATTCTCATAGTCTTCCTTCAAGAATAAGGAAAGTCAATCAAAACGAGACGATAGTGTTTTTGTATCGAGAAAACTTTCTCAAGATAAGAATTTATATTTCTTAATTCGATTCAATTGTTAGTGTTTTAAGGGAAGTATTTTTTTTCTTTATTTAAGATAATAGCGTCTTGAATGAAGAGATTTCTATTTTGGTTTAATATTTTTATTGTTTACTGTCAAGAAATAGTGATATTCTTCAATTGACATTAGTTAATCTTCAATTAAAAATATATTTCTTCAGTCAAGAATAAAAAGGAAGATAATATTATTCTTTAATCAAGTAAACACTGTTTCTTGGCTTGAGAATATTTACTTAAGTCAAAATAATATTTACTTCAATTAAAACAATATGTCTGAGAATATTCATATTCTTCGATTAAGCATTCCTTTTTTTCCGTGTAGGTAGGTATAATCCACAGCATATTATAGTCATTAAATCCAGACTGCATGTCGACCTTTACACGTATCATTCTGTACAGTTGGGTACAAATCGAAAATACTCGTAGGTAGTACCTATATGGTAACAATATTATATGCCAATGAGAAAATTCAAATTTGGGCACAACCTCTATGATCTGAGGGCACAACCCTGTATTTTAGGACCACCACCAACATGATACATTTTTGTTATTTATTTGGTCAAAGTAGTTTGTGATAAGTGACATCTACAAAACAACATTTAAAATCATTACCATTATTATGCATAGAAATATTTAAACTATTAAGTGCCAATTCCTCTTTACTTGCTACTAGATTGAATTGTAAGCCAAGGTCGATAACACTATCAGGCATCAAAAGTTATAATTCATTCTAGTAAAAGAACTAGTTTTAGTATAACGAAATAAACTAATTTAAAAACGTCTCTTTAAATATGAAACTATAAAATTATAACTTACTATTTTACCCCCGAAAATATCTTGACGACCTCTGTGGCGTAGCGGTAGCGCAACTGCCTACCATGCAAAAGGTCTCGGGTTCGAATTCCGGTTGGAGACAAAAAAAACTCCAGGTCTTGGATGTTTACATGTTTGTGATGTCGTTGTTTCTGGTTCCCACGACACATGGTATCCGAGTGTGGGATCAGAAGAAATGTAAGTTTACAGGAATAATTGAGCTATTGGTACATATATTTTATCTGTCTAGTATTTTCCTCCGGACATTCAAGCATATAATATAATTTTTAATAACAATTTACTGTTTTTGACTTTTATTATTGTATTAACAATTATTTAATTTAATATTGTAATTCTATTTAATTTTTTACATTATTCTCTGTATTACGTACAGGCAGCGACATCTGGCTTAAGTAAATTGCATCACTTACTCGCGGATTCGAATCCCGGCATGGGTGGAATTTTTAGCCTCTAAATAGGTTTTTAAAATTGTCCTTAGCACGGGTTAGTGCATTAAAAATAAAAATAGTATAATCATGTGGGTACAGTGATATCATTTCGATGTAAAAACCTACAAAGTAGGTAGTCGGGGCTGTAAGTGACGCAATTTACTTAAGCCAGATGTCGTTCTGGGCAAGTCATTTTAGGGTCGGTACTTTTTCCGTCCAATTAGTACGTCAATAGTACGTTAGAATAGCGTCCGTCCTACATTGGGCGTCATAGTACGTCAGGGGTACGTTGATGTGGCGTCACATGAGCGTCGAAGTGAGGTCCCATGCTGGTCGTGCTTGTGACGAATTAGGAACGACTTTTCAGTGTCATTCAGAAGTCAGAATCTTTGTAAAATACTACTAGTATTTTCTTTTATTTGGTGTGTACTACGAAATTAAATAGGGATCTCAATTATCATCCACGTAAAAGTATACTAACCTCTCATCTGCGCGGCCCGACCGTTAGTTAGTTAGACCTGAGATTTCCGCATTTAGCCTCATAATTGGGCCATTGTACGTAGCAAGCGCTGAGGTATAACACTTCAGACACTAGGGTTTCCTTACGATGTTTTCCTTCACCGTCGGCGAGTGGTATTGCTACTATAAATTCACAAATGTACATAACTTAGAAAACAAAGTCATTGGTACCGGGGTTGGAAACCACGACCTCCCGATTGAGAGGCCGGCGTTCTACACCGCTCCGCTATCACCGCCCTTTCACTGATGAAACACTGATTTCACGTTTCATAACGGTCGGCGTTATGAAACGTGAAATCAGTGTTTTTTTTTTAACGCAGTTAACAACACTTATATTATGGCACGCATAGCCAGAGGTTGCGGGTTCGAATCCCGGCATAGGTGAAATTTTTAGCCTCTAAATAGGTTTTTAAACACTTATAAAAAGAACGAATCCGTAGAGCTAAACAAAACTACGTTCCGTTTTTTTATTTCGAACTTAAAATGGGAGCTTGAAATCAAGTTTAAAAGTTGATTTGATATTACATACCTATTCCATTCCCAACACATAAGTATTATAATTACACCTATTGAACACCTACGATCATTAATAATTACACTAATATTAAAACAATCCATTTGTTGCGCTTCCAAACAATCCAAGTGCGTTAGCCACAATTCGGAACGCGCGAACTGAGTGATACTCGTACAGACAGGCAATATTAAAAATTCTTCGTTAACGTGCGCGTGTGCTCAAAGAAATGTAGGTTAGGTACGCTTAATTTTGTGAAAAAGATGGTGGTGCCCACAAAACTGTTAGTACCCACGACACAGGTTATGCCTAGTGTGGGTACTACTGTATACATTTATGTAACTGTCTTCTGTTCAATAAACGATTTTTATCTTTATCGTTATATTGAGTGATTGTAAGAAAAATTGGCTCACACCTAGACGCTGTGAAGTATATTGACCAGTCCAAGGGAGCGAAGAATACGATCGGCTACTGCTACTAGATCACGGATGATATTTATATTGAAGATTTAGTGCTCAAAGGGTGATTTTCAAGACTAGTATGTACCTATGAGTTTTTTTCTAAATACATGGCATAATGTTGGTACGAAGTTGTCGGTGCGCGTCTCCGACTCGCATTTGGTCGGTTTTTTATGATTTTCATAACGTAATTTGATTTAATACAATTAAAATATGGTTTAGTACTATTTACTTAAATTTTGTTTTATTTTACAGCCCTCGTCTCTCAATCGGGAAGATAAGTAGGAATGCGTATGTCAATATAAGGTTGTGATAAAATGTGACGTCTTTAGAACTTCATAAGGGCTGGTACTTAAGTATTTCTCAACGTCTTACTGACGTTTTGTGATACTACATAAGACGTACGATGCACGGCATACATTGCACGTCATATGGTGTCGTATCTCCGACGTCTTCAACTGACGTCGTAAGGCTGTGACAAATTCACGTCATCTGAGGGTTAACCCGACGTCGTAAAATGACGTCTTTTACGTCGAAGAGGACTGTATATGGACGTCAAAATGACGTAGTAATGCTACCTGGGCGTAATACAGAGAATAATGTAAAGAGGTTCGAAATTTCACTGATGCCGGTGAGTCGCCCATTAGCTCAGTTGGAAAGAGCGCTGGCACGGGTAGCCAGAGGTCGCGGGTTCGAATCCCGGCATGGGTGGAATTTTTAGCCTCTAAATAGGTTTTTAATAACTCATGTTTATAAAATTACTCAATGTCTGTGACTTTGAGTACACAAACTTTATCCAGATTGAATATATATATTTATATTCTTTTTAAGGCACTAACCTGTGCTAAGGACAATTTAATAAAACTATTTATTTAGAGGCTTAAAATTCCACCCATGCCAGGACCACTGGCTAACCGTGCCAGCGCCCTCCTGATAAACTGAGCTTATTATTCCGGTATTTACACTATTTCATTCGGTACGATAGCAGTTATGACTACCATACCTCAGCTCCCTTAGCGCTGCATGCCGCTCACACCGGGTACCGGCAGAATACCAGCGCTGAAGTTCTTCCTGAACTTTCAGCACATGATGAGTCGGAGCCCATTCACATTTGCCACACCTAGGTTGATCACTCCCAGTCCATTACATTGCCTAGGTACACTACAGTACCGTGTATGACTTATCTTCTGAGTTTTTTTGCTTTTTATGTATGCTACTGTTTTATTATTGCTTTGGACTGGTATTTGGTTTTGTATTGCTATGCATTGTATACGTGTGTGTCATAAGTGAATAAATAGAATAGAATAGAATAGAATATTTATTTATTGGGCAAAAACATTAGTACACAGCTTTTACAAAATGGTTTTACTTAATGCTATATACAAAATTAACGATTAGCTTCTGACGCTGTGCTAGGTTAAAAACCTGTGTTACAGCAATCAGTGCCAATTCCCCACCGAAGTGACAATGTTAATTTGAGTTCGGATTGTACAGACAATTAGTTTCACTTAACATACAAATTTTAATAATTTTACTCATGTAAAGAATATTATACATATATATATGTTTTATCTATCTATCTATCTATCTATCTAAAGTAAAGTACAAAGTACTGCCGGTGGTCGTGGTTTTGTTTGGATGTACATTTGAACAAATACATAGCCTCAGTATCAGTGTATTTACATCTTTGTCACCTTGCTGGTTTACCTAAACCTACTTCGTAATATCACAAACATAAGGCCACGCCGCTCGTGGCCTAGGCGAACCGAATGATTGGAATCAATCACTTGACTTAAGCAACAACAGGCGCAGTCAGGTGCTGGATGGGTGACCGTATCGTGACTACTGCTTGTGATATTTTTTCCGAGCGCTTCCGTGCTTCGCAAGGCATGCAAAGCCGATAGCGCCTTCTGTCGCGCAATGGAAGTCGTTAAGCCATGTCAGAGGCTTCAGTTAGTTTATCCTGTTTTCTCCGCACTCAGCCTCATAGTTGGGCCATTGTGAGATCACTCCAGCCAGCCAATCTTTTTTCAGAAAGCCAGCAGTGCACCCAGGTCACTGCTGGCCTCCCGAAGGATCCCAGCTTTCCTATTATCGATGTTCGTTGCACTTCCACGCTCCCTCAGTGAATGAACACGTCGCGGGTAGTTCGTCTTCCTTGAGGCATAGTCGACATAACGGGATGTCGGTCAGTCCCATAGCGTGGAGGTGTTTATTCAGTGTTCAATGGCTCGTCATAAATGCCATGGCATTTATGATGATATTGTTGGTAGGGCCTCTCTGGCTTGTTTGCATTTCGTTTCTGTTTTCCATAGTTCAGCATGATGGGTTTCTGTTTGCAATCTTAATGTCGGAGGCCTTATGGGCAGCTTGGTAACTTAAGGCCCGCCTCTGTCTTATAATCCTCCACTTACCCAGGCTTGGCCCCGTGGTAGAGTGTGACCTAACCTTAAGAGACCCGTGCTCCAACGTGTGGACATACAAAGGGTTGATATCAAAAAAGGGCACCTCTTTATCCCAGAGGGGTGAGCAGATGCAGGGACTGCCAGTTGCTATTATACAATCCTGGTTAATTACTATCAATTCATCGCCATTTATTAGTCGTTGCATGCGAGACAGTTTTGGGTACGTTTTATCCTGCCCTTTGCTAACACGTCCCCTATTCGACCAAATACGGGTCGAAGTATGTTCGCCTAGAGCGTTTCTTACCAGTAATTCCACTCACATTCGCCATTCAACCCACATTATATTTATTCTTTCTTACTTCATAATAATTAATGTTCTTAAAATATACAGTATATGATATACATCCCACTGTAGAGCACAGATCTTCTTTCAGAAAGAATATAGGCTTGATCACTACGCGTGCCCACCTCAGATATGCGAACAGCGAGTTATATGTTATATAACATATGAGCCATTCAGGTTTCTTTACGATGTTATCATTCACAATTAGCGAGTGGTATTTCTACTTTAACTTCACAAATGTGCCTGAGATACATAACATTACTATAATAATACTGGTTTCAACAAAAAATAATGAGTTACCTTCTACATTATGGGATTCGATCGTGAGTTCACCTAAAGGAGAGTAACTTTTGATTTTGACAGATGTAATCGAATTCATGTGCGAGTTCATGATCGAAGTGAGCTGCGAATCGAACCTTCAGAATACCAATTTCATTGACATTTGTAGTTCGCTTCACCGCCGTAGCGCCAGTGTAGAATTAAGTCTTGATTTAAAAGCAAACTATTCGTTTGTGTGTGTGTGAAGTGTGACCAGATGCTGGCCGGAAAATATTGACAAAGTTTGGAAAAACTGGTTCTAACCATGACGGAGTAAAAATATGAAAAAAATACGTGCTATGCGTAAGTACGTTCATATAACACTTTCTATTTAACATTACATCGAGTGAAAATTACTGTGTCAATGTTTTTATCTGTAAATAGAAAAAAAACAAATAAAGAAAGTCTACTTGAAAACACACTCAGTGTTTTCGTGCTAACCACCCAAATTATGTAGATGTCATATTTAAACGCTCCGAAACGCTAAAATATAAAACGAAACAAAAGTTCCAAGAAATGTGTTTTTTAAGATTTCTGTTTTTGATTTACCTACGGCGAAAACGTGTAACAAATTAATAATACAATTCGGCTATGTGCGAAATCCCCCACTAAATAGTTTACTGAAATAAAAAAAACGCAGAATAGATTAATACGTCTCTCTTTGTGTTCGAGTCTGACTCGCGCTTTGCTAGATTTTATCTATATATTATATTATAGAACTACATAACATATTGTAAGAAGGCGAACATAGAGAAGCTGTTAATAGTGACTTATACATGTTCTCTTTACAGTTCCATCGACGACTTGAAATTCGTAAATGAGTCAGTCAACTTGTTAAATGAATCATTTACAAAATGATAAGGAGTAAGACGTCATGATTGTGCAACATCAAAGAGCGGAACGTCGTTAAGACTATTCAGAATTGCACGGAACAGAGAACGCTGTAATGAACTTACTACCAACCTTAAGTAATGAAGAATCACTTTAAGAAGAAGAAGAAAATCCACGGCAACTAAACTCGGTCACCAAACTAGTTGCTAATGTGTGTATTAACACACATTAGCAACTAGTTTGGACCGAGTATTAATGACGCACATATAAAGCGTCTAATAAACAATGTTATTAACTGTGTGATATTAGTAGCTTGTCGATCACACGCAAAATACTAAAGATAATATGCTTTTGTTTCCAAAGCTGTCGAAACTGTCTCTGTTCCCATTCTGCTGGATAAACTAGAAACCATTGGAATCGGAGAGTTGCCCTTTCATGGCAATGTAAATGAGCGACAAGTTAGGATTGATGACTACACGTATGATATAGGCGTATGGCGTGCTCCCCAGAATTCCGTGTTATGTCTTGAAAGAGCTTACAGAGCTGTGATAAAAGTAATACTTAGTGGTTCAGTCAGATACTCGATTACACTTTTATATTGAGACTTGATTGATTTCCTCACAAAATTATTAAACAGAAACAACACATCTATGACCTACGTTCCCCTAGTACAGGGTGGGCCAGAAAGGCGTACGATTTTAAAAACACTCTTGCGCTTGAACGATATGAGAGGGGGCCGCGCGGGTGGTGGGGTTGAGAAGCTCGGTTCTCGGAAATTTAGTCGCGATGGATAACTTCACCGGAGCGCAACGTGCATTCTGCGTTAAACATTATTACAAAAATGGCGATTCGTGCGCTATTGTTCGGCGTTTATTTCGGCGTGAGTTTGGATTACATGACCTAAATCAGTGTCCGAAGGAAAGTGTGATTAGATCGTGGGTCAGAAAGTTCGAAACTACTGGTTCGACTCTCAAACAAAAGCCTGCGGGACGCCCAAGGTCAACAAGAACGGAAGACACAATTGAACAAGTTAGAGCTTCAGTTCAACGTAATCCTGGTCTATCGACTCGCAAGCGTTCAGCTGAACTTACGGTATCCAGAACATCTTTGCGTCGCATTTTGTTAAAAGATCTGAAATTGCACCCGTATAAAATTCAACTTGTGCAGGAATTACAGCCAAATGATCCAATTTTAAGACGAGCTTTTGTTAAAACAATGCTGGAACGTGACAGCTATTCCCCGCGCAATGTGCGAGCGAGTTTTTACCAATTTGAGGTTCAGATTCGAGGAATGTTTGCGGCGCGATGGTGCACACCTCAATGTTGTTATTTTTAAGAAATGAATTTCCCGGATGTCTTTTTTTAATTGAAATAAAAATTGTATGTGAACTGTATTTAGTTTTTTTATTATATTTTTTTCAAATTCGTAATAATTTCTGGTCCACCCTGTACTTGAGAATCGACAGAGTATACCAAACGTTAGCCCATAGAACCATACTTTCCCGGTGTCATTTTTATGTAGTAGGTTCATACACTTTTAATAAATAAAAAAACGTAAAGCCCAAACAACAAAATAGTTCCTTCGTCTTAACTATTAAATAACGGAAAATCTACTTAAACCCATACAGTAAAACCTAGCCCACAAATAAAGTTATCGTACCTTATCTTTCTCTTCTCATTTGTTTCAATTTATTTTTCCTATAGAGACATACATAGCACGAACACTCCCCGTTCACACAAACACAATACACATACGAAATTACCCCCCCCCCTCTTTCCCTCATGCTCGCTACTTTACACACGTTTACTTACCGTCCATTACACTGCACCTATCGATTTTTTGCTAAGGTTAAAATAAGATAAGAATATTGTTAATTTTATTCATTTATAATTTCTAATTATGTAAAACTTATTGTGTAACCTTATTTAATAAATGCATGTCCTAATTATACAGTGTATATTTGAAATCTAAGTAAGAAAAGGTAGTTGGCGTTGACGTCTGAGATACAGTGTTTAACATTAGTTCAGATGTCATCGTTTTTTTTTGTAATGTACGCACTAGTAGGCTCGATATTATTGCGTAAGTAATGTATTGCCTATATTTTTAAAGAATAAAAATTACTGAATTACCTGTAAGCAAATAAATCAGTAATCGTGGCATTTTTATTTTACTCGTATGGTAACCCCACGAGAATTGCTTCTTATGCCAGCGACTTGGATACACTGTATACTGCCAATGATATAATCTTTTTTATACATTTCAATAGATTTAGGCTAGTAAATACTTAGACTGTACAATTTTAGACAACGCAACAAGTTTGTAAGATTTTTTTATAGCATCGTTTTGCCAAAACATGCGAAACAAATTATAGCCTACGACTTCGACTGAAATAATATTAGTGTCAACCCCTATGCAAGGAATGTCATATTTTCGGGTTCTGAAGGTCAAATTAAGGTGAGTGTGAGGTGAACGACGAGGTGACCGACGAAGTGACCGACGAAGTGACCATCGAAGTGATCGACGATCTTACTGAATCGACATGCAGCTATGGCTTTGGAAAAATAATTAAATTCCAATAATGTTTGGGGTCGAATTTTCTCAAGGGTTTGGTACAAATCTTGATCACGGGTACACAAATCAGCTGTGGTGTTCAACTATGTATATAAAACCAATAATATATTTCCTGTTAATTGTCGCTTAAGGCTAGCGGATTTTTAAAGCATTTCAATAAAATATTCCTGTACTGACTCCAATCCGTTTTTTTATAGTTTTTTATTTTAATGTAATTTAACGGTTCTTTATAATAAAATGAATTAATAATTAAATAATCGCTACCCAAATTTTCATTGGTGACCCACCATTCCAAATTTGTAGCAATATCTGTAGAACAAAAAGTATTGTCAGGTGAAGATCGCTGTAACGTCCCATTAACTAACTTAATCCTAGTGGGGTTACCATTATTTAAATAAATAAAACCATTTTCCAAAGGTACTTATTTTTATTATTTGGTTCTAATAACTCTAAATCCTAAACTACTAGGCACTTACCTATTTCAATTCTTATTACCATTTGAATTTGGTGCCTAGACCATTTTGGTTTAGTAAAGTAGATTCGCAATCACAATATGAACATCTGAAAAGCGGTATACAATTGGCTAGCAAAAAAATAAAACAACGCAGGAAGAATAATAACAAATTGACACAAAAAACCATAGATCTAATTGAGAAACGAGAAAAGCAGGACAAAGGTACCCTCAATTACAGTATTTTCGATAGACAGGTGAAACGGAACATCAGAAAGGACATTCTAACCTATAACACCAAAGCAGTCAAAACAGCTATCGAAGAAAACGGCTCCCTCCGCGTCGCAAAACAGGGTATAAACAGAGGCAAATCCTGGATAACTAGACTCACAGACGAAAATGGAGTAAAACATGGCAGCCGAGATAAACTAGTAGATATATGAACAAACTTTTACAAAAAAATATATTCAGATTTAAATAAAACTCAGGACCTATTAGCATATATTCCCCAGATCCCGAGCACATCCCTCCTATTGGTCAAGAGATTCACATAGCCCTTAAAAGTATGCGATATAGCAAAAGCCCCGGAGAGGATGGCATCACCTCAGAGGCACTAAAAATCGGTAAACCTACGATACTTCCGCAACTTGCAAACCTGTGTAATGCTATTCTATACACCGGAAAACTTCCTGAAAAGATCTGTCATGCCAATATTATCCTCCTCCATAAAAAAGGCGACAAATGTGATATCGATAACTATCGCCCCATAAGTTTAATATCCCATATTTACAAAATTTTCATAATTATTATTCAGAACCGCATATCCCGTGAGTTAGATCTTAACCAACCACCTGAGCAGGCTGGTTTCCGACCTGGCTATTCTACTACTGACCACCTCCACACGGTGAATTAAACAATTGAAAAGTTCAACGAGTACAACAAACCACTCTACCTCGCGTTTGTTGACTACTCAAAAGCTTTCGATAGTTTGTCTATGTTGGCAACACTGTTGCTCCTTAACTTTTTAGTTCTTCTCTCTACGTGGGGCCTAATAGCTAAGGACGTTGCTGTAATCATTTTTCGTGTGTTCACCGTGTGTGCATTAAACTGAGGCAAATCAGACCCTGTGAGTTTTAAATCCACCTACAGTCCACTGCTAGCTCAACCCCAACATGGTCCATTCTCGCCAATAATTGCCTCCGGCGCGTCCACGACTCCCGCTATCAAGCATCTACGTCTGTCATACGAAGCTGCCGGGATAGTGCTCTAAACGACGTGTCGCGAAACCACCACGAGTGCATCAACCAACACACCTGTCTGCCATCCTGCTGCGCCGTCCACGACTCCCGCTATAACAAGCAGCGCGACACACAGTTGCCGGGAAAGTGCTACAACGGCGTCGCGGCGCTAAAGCAAGTGAATGACCTCAGCTACCTTCCTCCTGCCCTTTCTACGATTCCCGCTACAAGCAGTGCGATACGGAGCCGCTCGGGAAGGAAGTACATAAACAATAGTAGAAAATCGTCAACGCATCGATCGACCCATTCTACAGTGAGTTGTCGGTATTTGAAGATCGCAGAACCGACATTTTACTTATCCGCAGCCGCAGGCCCCGAGGTGACGTCACACTGCGTGCACTGTTCTACCGACCCGGAGGGAGGGTGACATCTAGTGGTGAGAGCAAGAACACAATTTCACCGGGTGTTGCCAGCTTGCCAGAAATCGACCCGCATCATCGAAGAAAGGGCCGACATCTAGTGGCGAGTGGACGAACTATTCGGAAGCGGAAACGCAGATTTGTTTATGGTTTTGTCTATAATTTTGAGGTTAGCTTCACTTATTCAATCAAGGTGGTCAACCATTTTGTTTTAAATTTGCGTGCAAAATTAGTAAAGTATACACGATGGCTGAACAAAAGCTAAGTAAGCTAGTTAGTGTCAGGGGCTACCTAAAGGCCTCGCTTACCCGATTGTATAATTTCGCTGCCGGCGACGGGATTGAGCAGTGCGAACTGTTTGTGTTGCAAACTAAGAGGGACCGACTCATAACGTGTTTCAAGGATTATGAAGAATCCGTATGCGCCGTTTTGCGTCTAGACCCAAAGGACGCTGAGGACGTGGGTGAACAGGAAACCAGATACGATCAGACCCTAGCACGCATCAACGAAGAGATATTGAAACATTCTTCGCACAAAACTCCCTCGAATCGAGCGTCGGCACCTTTGGCCCAAATTAAGTTACCCAATATTGAAATTACGACATTTACAGGGAACTATTGTGAGTATACGCAATTCATCAACATTTTTAAGTCTGTAATACATAAAAATCCCTCATTAGACGATGTCCAACGCTTGTATTACCTTAGAAATTTCCTCAAAGGTGAGCCCTTTGAATTGGTGAAGAACCTTCCCATTTCTAACGAAAGCTATACTCAGGCGATGAAAATAATAAAGGATAGGTATAACAACAGCACTCTTATTATGAATGATCACATCACCCAGTTACTAGACATTAATAATGTGAAAGCTTCTGCATTCTGTCTCCGAGACTTTGTCTCTAAGGTTAAACAGCACTTAGCTGCATTAAAAAACACCAATCCCAATGTTGACAGTTGGGATCCTATATTGGTTTGTATTCTTTCCCAAAAACTAGATTCTTACACTGCGAAGGCGTTCCAAATGGACCGAGACCCAAAGGCGGAGCCCAAGCTACAGGAGCTTTTGGACTTCCTGGAAAGGAGAGCTTTGGCACTCGAGAGTGTCGACGGCAGTCATTTCCAAAGGTCCACAAACCAGCAAGCCGCTCCGTCCAATGGAAAAATAAGGTCGGCTGCTGTCAACGTCTCTCCGATAACCAACAGGCCTTCTCCATCATGTGGATTCTGTAAGTTAAATCATAAATTATATTTATGTCCAAAATTTAAATTAACAACAGCAAAGGAAAGAAAGAATTTTGTCAACAAAAACAAACTGTGTCAAACCTGCCTTAATGCACACACTGGTAGGTGTAGATTTTACTTCCCGTGCAGCACTTGTACAGCACAACACTGAACCTTCAGTGGCTTTGTTAACAAATAATTGCAGCAATCAAACCTTGCTACCCACGGCTTTAGTAAAATTGACACAGTCCGATGGAACAGCACTGCACATCAAAGCCCTGCTAGACACGGGTTCTCAGGTTTCATTTGTCACAGCAAAGACTGTGGAAAGGCTAGGTCTAACCCCTAAAGAGAGCAACTTAAACATCATCGGGATTACAAATGTCAGTTGTGAGGTTAAGTATTCTATCCCGCTAGAAGTGCACTCTCTTACCTCCCCTTTCAAGTTAATAGTTAACTGCAATGTGGTACAACAAATTACATGCCAAATACCACAGCAAAGGTTCAAGCAGTTCACTCTGCCATCCAATTTACAGTTGGCAGACAAAAATTACAATGATCCGAGCGATATAGACATGCTAATGGGCTGCGATGTATTTTTCCAGGTCCTCCTGCCAGGGCAGACACAGCTTAAAATGGATGGCGCGCCAGCCTCCGCGCCTGCACCGTGTATCATAAACACACGCTTCGGCCATATAATAGGTGGATCTGTACTCAGTCAGCAATGTCACAATCTCACAAAACAGGTAACACTCTTTTGTCAGACCTGTGACTCGGACATCAAGGGCAACTTAGAACAGTTTTGGAAGACAGAAGAGGTACCTCAGATTTACTCAGAAAAGGCTGCAGAGCCAGAACTTTGTCAGGAGATCTTTCAGAACACTGTCATTTTAGACAAACAGCAGTTTCAGGTAGACTTACCGCTGAAGGTACCCCTAGAGCAAGTCAATGTACATATAGGTGACTCTTAACTTAGCTCTCAAGAGATTTCATTGAAAAATTGTTGCACCAATACAAAAAAATCATTGATGAGATTGTAGAACTAGGGCATGGTCATTATGTGGACATTCAACAATGATCCTATTTATTTTCTCCCCCACCATGCGGTCTTTAACGAGAAAAGTAAATCAACAAAATTAAGGGCAGTATTTGACGCTTCTATGAAAGGCTCAAATAAAATTTCATTGAATGATATCCTGCTTAATGGCCCCACAGTTCAACGCGATTTATTCGGAATTCTCATGCTTTTTCGCTTTGGTGAATTCATGTTCACTATGGACATAAAAAAAATGTTCAGGTGCATAAACCTTAACCCTATACATGCCTCTTTACAGAACATCCTGTGGAGAGAGAGACCCAACACTGAAGTCAAGTGTATTAAATTGGACACCGTCACATATGGGCTTAAAAGCTCCAGCTTTCTCGCGACACGCATTTGCCGAAACAATGTTAGAGCGCTTTCAAAGTTTGAACAATATCCTCTTCTCGGATGAAGCTCATTTTCACTTAACTGCATTTGTCAACAAACAAAATTGTCGGTATTGGGCCGAGGAAAATCCCCAATGAAAGCATCAAAGACCATTGCATTCTCTGAAAGTTACAGTTTGGGCAGACATGTCGGCTCATGGAATCTGTATTACTGATTCAAAGAGTGTTATGGACATAAATATGCACAGAACGAAATTCAGTGCAATTATAAAGCATGTGTTAGCACCACACTTCAAACAGATGCTATTGGATGATGATGGAACACAAAAGTATAGTGTACTATTAGATGAATCCACTGACCTCAGTGCATCAAAATTATTAGGCATAGTAATTAGATATTTTAGTTGCAAGCAAAATAAAGTTGTATTTGCATTTCTAGCATTAGAACCATTGAGGAGCGCGGATGCTCGTTACTGCCTTGGTAAACTGTTTACAGGCACATGGTATTCCATTAAAAAACTTTATTGGAATTGTTGTGGATAATGCCTCTGTAATGACAGGCGTCATTAATGGCGTACATAATATTTTAAAAACGGAATATGGAGTACCTAATTTAATCCTAGTAAGATGTGTTTGCCACTCATTGCAATTGGCGGTGTCACATGCATCAGAGCGAACGTTACCGCGAAATATAGAGTTTCTCATTTGAGAAACCTATAATTAGTTCTCACATTCACCTAAACGCTATGATGAGTACAAAGATATATGTGAGACAATAATTTGTGGCGAGAAGCCTTAAAAATATTGCGCTCTTGTGATACACGTTGGCTGTCCATTGAAGAAACTGTGACCAGAATATTGTGTCAATGGGAAGAACTCAAATTACATTTCTCTTTGAACAAAGATAATTGCTATACAGCAGAATTGCTTCATTCGATGTATGCCGATGAGAGGAATCGCCTTTATATGTGCTTTTTAAGGAGCGTCTTGAATGACGTCCAAATTAAAGTTAGTTTCGAAAGTGAAGACTCAAATCCAGTTGCTCTTCTTAACACATCCGAGTACTTGTTATACGTTAATGTGTAGAATATTCCAGCAAGCCTCTGTGTATCAATTTGCTGACGACACCTGTCTAATCTCAGCTGATAGGGACCTTGAAGTAGCGCAAAGCATAGTTCAAAATGAGTTCAATCAGCTCTGTAAGTGGGCACACGACGTTGGACTATCAATAAATTATCAAAAAACTACCGTCAACTGCCCGTACTTCGCCTTTCATGCTAAAGTTCGCCTGATTTAATAAAAACCTCAATAATCTACGTTGTATACATGAAAAACGAAAAATGGTTTTTGAACGCATTAGATATTTTAGTTACGGCAGCATTTAGTTTTTTTTTGAGCTAACTTCATGTTGCTTACTGTCATTTAGTCCATAAAAAGCTGTCAAGGCACCGGCATTTTTGCGCGACAAGCAACTTCTCGTATCTTGTGTGACTACTAGACGAAAGGTAAGCTTTCTTCACCTAAACTGTTTCTACTCTTTTTAGAAAAAAATACGCTTAAAGCTTATCTATTACATTAAGTAACTTATTTCAATAATTAGTATTGTTGTCGAGTACTACCTAACAAAGAGTCCATACTTCGCCTAGGCTTAGGGTTATCACATTTACTTTTTTCTAAATTTGTTTATATTTTATGATTTAGTAATTATCAAATATTACAAAATATATACGATAGAGCCTCCGGCTGATGAATATGAATTAAATATTCATCAGCCAGCCTCCGCATCTCTATTATTTAGTTTGATACAATTAATTTGTTACAGGAACATTCTTTCAAAATGCCGAAACCAAAACTATCCGACAGAGTAAAAATACGAAAATAGAGGGATTATACTGTAAAACATAGCGAAGCTATGGTGGAATTAGCAGTAGGCTTGTTAAGGGACAAAAAGATATCATCTTATGATGTTGAAAAGAGGTTTAGTATGCCTCGCAGAACTCTTTTGGACAAGCTCCATAAACAACATCCTAAGACAGTAGGAGGTCCAACTCGTCTCCCAAAAGAAGATGAAGAAAAAATTGTCAACATCATCATAGCAGCTGGCGATTACGGGAGTCCTTTAACGCTGCTAGATCTCAAACTTGTCGTACACAGATATTTGATAAATTCTGGCAGAGTATCATTATTTGACGGAAAACCACCAGGTGACAAATGGGTGCGTCTTTTCATCAAGAGACATAAAAATCAGTTGACTCACAGACAAATTAAAAATATTAAGAGAGCTCGTGCCGCAAAAACATGTGACGAAATTAAAAAATATTTTGAAAATTTGCAAAAATCACCCAACGAAAATATTCTCAATTATGACGAGACCAACTTGTCTGAAAACCCGGGAGCAACGAAATGTTTATTCCGTCTAGGTGTAAAACACCCTTAAAGGATAATTAACTCAACAAAAGGAAGCATTTCTATTATGTTTGCTATAATGGCTGGAGGTGAAAGGCTACCACCCTATGTAGTTTATAAGGCAGAAAATTTATTTGAAGAATGGCGTTTGCGTGGTCCCAAGGGTACCAGATATAATAGAACAAAGTCTGGCTGGTTTGATACCACCATGTTCGAAGATTGGTTTGCAACAATATTTCTTCCATGGGCACAAAGCAAAGATGGACCGAAATTATTGATTGGCGACAATCTGGCCACTCACATCAATGTGAAGATAGTTGAACTGTGCGAGAAAAACAATATTAAATTTGTTTTCTTACCACCAAACGCATCTCATATAACGCAGCCACTGGATGTGAGCTTTTTGGCCCCATGAAAAAACAATGGCGAGCTATTCTACTAAATTATAAACACAAAAACAGAGGCCAATCGTCATTAAACAAGTGTCATTTTCCAGAGTTGTTAAAAACATTAGTAGAAGCTGTTGATAGCAAGCCTAATAACATAATAATTGCATTTAAAGCTACAGATACATCCATTGAACCCAGAAAACGTAGTAAAAAGGCTGCCAGATTTCAAACCTGACCAGTCCTATAAAATTGAACATGCTCTCCTTGACTACCTGAAAGAAAACAGATCGCCAAATGTAGAACATTCTGCGAAGAAGGCTCGGAACAAGAAAGTGAATGTCACACCCGGAGTATCGGTTTCAGCCTCCGACTTCAATTACAAAGTAAAACTTGATGTGCGGATTGGAAAGTCCTTACCTTCAAAAGAGCCGACTGTAGGATCTGATCAAGGAAATGTTATAATAACATCAAATGTATTACTATGACCTCAGAAAAAACACAAGACAAGATGGCATTGAACCCAAAGCAGGAACGTACTTTCAAGACAGAAACATAACAATATTGTCAAATATTGGTAGAAGTCCTGAGAAATTTATAAACCGATTCAGAGCAAAAAACCCGTTCTCCATTTATAGGGATTCTAGCTCAGATGACGAAATCATAGAACGGTATTCATTATTGGACCCGTCGGATAATGGTCAAGATTTATGCCATCTGTGTCGGAGCCAGAGCCCGATTACCCGGAAACAGAGATAGTAGAAACAATGAAAAGTGATACGACTGAAGTTCCTGTAAACCAGTTTGTTCTGGTAAAATTTGCATAGTTAAAATAATTTTACATAGATACTTGGCTTAAAAAACGAGATGATTTCACCGCTGAATGTAAAGAGCTCTGGTTGTGCATTTGGAAGGTAAGAAGCATAAGTTATTTCTAACAAACAAGTCTTCAATGCCATCAGTTGCTAGCTTCTTTTTTGAAAACGAGAAGATCCAATAACTGCCGCAGAAGTAATATCTGTCTATCACGGAGTTAAACATCATCACAGCTACTCGAGTCAAGACTGTGACAATAAATTGTTTCCTATGATTTTTCCTGATTCAGCAGTTTCAAAGAAAATAGCGTGCGGCCGAACTAAAGCTACATCTATTTCTGAAAATGTCCACTGTCGCAAGAAATGCTGCTGTCCGAATTGCATGATTCGACATATTTTTCTATTGGCACAGATTCCTCTAACAAAGGAAATTTAAAAATGTTTCCAGTTACAGTGCAGTGGTTTTCACTTAGAGATGGTTTGAAACAAGGTTTACTTGACTTTTATCAAGACCCTGCTGAAACAAGTGATGCCATCAAAACACAATACTGTAATACTGGATTATAATACTAGAGCTGGATATACATTATTTGTATCTTTATCTTTGTTCTGTTCTTTAGATTTGTATCTTTGCTCTGAGCGAGTTCACTCGCTCAGAGCAAAAGCTTTCATGGAAAAGCTTCGTGAAGAAGTGGATTCGCAAAAAATATTTCGTTTTACTGGCAGAAGAATCTGCCGCTCCTCATATTACCGGCCGAATTATCGTATTATAGCCGACAACTATACCTTTACAACTCCACCAAGGTAATAGGATCATCCAGGCGACCATTCTCAAAAGAAAATATCATCTCTTACGTACGTACAGAGCATACATAAGAATGAAAATGACAACATTTTGCATATGTTGAAACATCCTTTAACAAATTGTATCTCCAATTTTTAGAGTTTAGTCTAAAAATATTCAATGATATGAATAAGTTAATGCCGTCAACGCGTCCGCAATTACATAAACTGCATGATAATATGTGCACCTTATATAAGACTTTGCTTGACTGCTACATGAATGACGCCTACTTATCCCGAACAGAAATTCAAAATGTGGATAATCCTCGAAATTTCAAGGCAATAGACGACATATACCTTGGTACAAAAGTAGCCATGTCTCTTGCAACTTACAGCACTGAGCTTACCAAAAGAGACGTCAAAGAATTCAAATTGCGATGCCTCGATTTTTACATAGAAGGAGCAAAACAATTAAAAATGCGCTATGATTTTGGGAATAATATGGTCAAAAAGTTGGATTCTTTATGCCCAGACGAGATAAAATTGCGAAAAATACAATCTTTGGTGGATGTTTGGATCTTTTTTGTTTCCACATCTGATTGAAACTGAAGAAATACAAGACTTGGATTCTGAATGGCAACACCTCCGTAACAGAGCTGATTTCCACCAATACTGGGGCTGGAGATACAAATACTGTATCTCCAGCTCCAGTATCATAATGTAGAAGAATTCTGGGCTTGCATAATGGGCCCCTTTACCCGACTTTGCAGAATTTTTTTTCAGCATTGCTGTGTTTGCCTCACTCGAGTGCTGCGTGAAGCGAATATTTTCGGCTATCAAGCATTTTACTCTGGGGCTCGAATTGATAGTAATTTTCACAGTCCACATCGACTGTGTCATTTCCTTCTGTGTCACACTCATAACTATGACAGTCTTCGTTAGTGTAGTGTAGTCCATTTACGGGGAATTTTTGAGGTGCAGGCACATTGGGTGCTGTCCTCATAGAGACATCGGTGTTGGGCCTATGAAAAGGGGAAACCGTATTCGGCTGTTGTGGCGAGCTATAACCAAACCGTCCAGGCTGTGGCCTGAAACCTTGTGGTTGTTGAGGGCTCATATACCCGAATTGAGCGGGCTGTGGCCTAAAGTCTTGCTGGTTAAATTGTACAGGGTTGTAGCCATATTGGCCAGGCTGGGGTTCAAATCCTTGTGGGATGTAGGGCGTGGGTCTGTACCCAAATTGCTGAGGAGGCCTAAAGGCTAAAGCTGAAGGTTGATTAGATACGAATGTCCTTGGAAGAGTTTGGTTTGGGATGCCAAACTTGAATTGATATGGGTTCGTTTGGGGCTTAGGTAGAGCCTGTGGCACAAACTACGCCTTGAATGGATAGTGCGTCACTGGTAAATTTCCCATATTAGGGGATGAATTGTGGGGGTTAGCTAAAGGTAGGGTCTCAACATCCTGCTGCGGAGAGCATACTGCTCTTCAAAAATGTTCTCCTCTAATACGTGGGCATGCGCTTCTTTAAGCGTAGTGGGGGCCTTCATGCGGACCATCCTAGCCAAGTACTCTGGCAGGTTGTATAAAAATACATTCAAAGATGTATTATTATTAATTTTTTTTTAGCTGCCTTAAGATCGGCTTCTGATATCTGATTCACCTTGGATAAAAGGATTGAACGAACATCTTGAATTCTGACGCAGAACTCAAGGTACGACTCTGTTGGTTTAATTTTTAGTGTCTCAAGCTCTATAGCTGTATAGGTACTTCTCACTGCGAAGGTCGCCGAAATGTTGGACAAGGAGAGCTATTAGCTCACCATAGGTTTGAAAATCAGCGCGTTCGCTGATGAACTAGGCCGCCTTGCCGGTTAATTTACTGGTGATGCATTGCATAAGGAAAGCATTTCTTTCCTCGGTTCCTTGATGTTTTAGGATAACAAACTTACCTTTTCGTAGGAAAAGGCTTAATAATTTTCGCCTGAAAATGGTGGAATTAAAGCCAAAACGTCACGAGGAATGCTTGCACTGGCTGTTCCATAATTAATTAACTCTGTTTATCTAAAGTGGCTAACGTATCTAAAGTGGCTAACGACAGTGACCACTGAGCTGCGTGACTGCTGCTTAAGATATTTTTTTTTTATATTTCTTAGTAGGCCCCTTAATAAAATTTGCTTGTTATGATAGTTTGATGACTATGAGTCGGTGAGTCGCCCATTGGCTCAATTGGTAGAGCGCTGGCACGGATAGCCAGAGGTTGCGGTTTCGAATCCCGGCATGGGTGAAATTTTAAGCCTCTAAAATAGGTTTTTATACAGGTTCTAGTCACAAAATGTCTAATTTGCATAGGACCACTTTGCTGGTTCAAAAAGCAAGACACTACGAAAATTGCGAATATATGATATACACATAGACTAGAAAAACATTTCCTCCTGTTGCCATCAGGTAATTACATAAACATTTAAATTTGAATATGATTTCAGAATATGTTTGTTTCTTTTTCCAGGCACTGGAAAACTTGCTGAAGCAATCTCTTGAGACGGCTTTTTTATTGAATTATACTAATTCCAAAATAGATGGAGACAATGCACGGAACGTTTTGGCGTCTATGGTAGCCAAAGAAATCATAAATGAAAATCATAACACCCGGATCCGAGATGAGATTTATTTTGAATGGGCAATCAAGACTTTATTCCCCGGCGAACGAACCACCACATATTACGTGCCAGCATATACAACAGCTAGTAGAGCTGTGTACCAGGCCCGTGGAAAACTAGTTTATCAGGTTTTAAACAAACGAAAACGTTTACAAACACTTGGTGCCTTAGTTGCAAAACGAAAGAGAAGTAATACGAACTCTACATCATCCTCTCCATCACTCAACAGACTTTCACCTGAATTGCCAAAACAAACTGAATCTAAAAACGAGTAACAAGTTGCTCAAAATCTGGAATGGCTGCGTAATTTATCAGAGCCGTGGTGAAAATACTTGAAGAGAACGAGACACTGTTGAAAAACGGTTGAAAAGCTTACAAAAAGAAGAAAATCAGCCCGGCCAAACAGTTGAATCATATTTAAAAACCTATTTAAATATGATTGTTGAATCATGCTGTTGGCGACAGACCTTTTTTTATTGTTTTGACTTTTTGTACATATTATTGTCTTTTTTTACTTGTGTCAGTTTTTTTAAATTTAGTTCGCTGTCTGTTCTTGTAAAGGTTGTCTTAAAAATATTATGGAATAAACACGGTTTTATAAATAAATTATTAACCTATTATTTAAACAGAAAGGTAGGGCACCATGCGGTGCTTAACAATGGTCCTTCGAGCGTAAGTATTGAACAGCTTTATATATTTTTTCGTGTAGTATATTACCTACTAACAATTTTCGTAGCGTCATACTAGATTTTTCCCACGTTTATGATGCTTACGAGAAGCCAAAGCAGCAATAGGAAAATGGCCGAGAAAACCGCTACATCGCTAGAGCCGGTTGGTTCGGATTCGTCCGCAACGTTACCAGATCTGCCTCAAACTACACAACCTTCGTCCATCTCGGGGCGCTCGGCCCGCTCGAGTCGCTCCAGCGCGACCGCCGCAGCACAGAAGCTCGCGGTGCAGGCTGAGCACGCGCGCCGCATTGCCGAGCAGGAGCGCCGCATTGCCGAACAGGAGCGCGCGCTCATAGCAAAAGAGAGAGCAGCTGCAGATCTGGAGCTACAGGCCGAGCTCGCTGCCATCAAGGCACACAGTGGTTCTAGTAGCCGGTACAGTAGAACAGCTGATTGGGTGGATTCATGTAGTAAAATTGATCCTAATTTCCAGGCATCCGGGCTAAACAAAGATGTTGATGAGGGTGTACTATTACCGTCAGTGTCGGTACCCAGGGAGGTACTATTACCCGGCACTGCAACAACGGTTGCACCTCCATCACTGTAACAACTTTGGAAGTTGTTTGTACCTACATTTGGCACATCAGAAAGAGGTTTGTTTATCATGCGAGTATTTGGCTTTGATCGTGGTATTTGCATAAACCCTAAATGCTTTCCATGATCACACATTTGTCCACATTTGCATTGGAAGCAGCTTGATTGTCTTAAGGTTAACCTGCTACAATTTCGATTTGACAGCAATTGATGTACTTTAAGGATTCCTTTGAATGTTTCAAGTTTATCGGGGATCATTTGTTCTTTGTTCTGCACATCGGTTTCGCTTACAGCAATAACTGTTTCATTAGTGCGTGCTTGCACTATAGTCATAAATTTATCAAAATTTGTTATGTCAGTACCATGGTTTACTTTAAAATCAGCGGTTCTTTTAATCACAGCCCCCACTCCATCAGCGGCCCCTTTTCCATGCCCAGCTTCTGTGTAATTCCATGTAATTTCAGTGATTTGTGCAAAATCATTGAACAATTGCGATATAATATAGAACATATATTTATTCCTGTATTGACTGGTGGGAGAGTCTGATTGGAAATGTAAAATATCAAGGAATGGGTTCTTTTCAATTGCTTTATTTAACAGTGGTATGAGATGTGCCCAAATTGCAGGTGCCTCATGTTTTAGGCATTCACTGGCTGTGCAGACTGATGCTGGTTATATGGAACTGCATTCAAAATCAAAAGCGTAAATAACGGCAGTATGAAGACAAATCTCTTTGCGGCTCCCACCAAAATGTAATGACTGAACTTCGTCGGTAGCTTTCATGTCTACGTGCAAAAAACCGGAATTAACAGTCAAAGATTTTTTCATCTCTCTCAATGTGTTGTACTGTGCTTGAATCAAATAACAATGTTCAAAAAATGGTTTTAGGTCAGAATCCAACAGATTTATTATATCGAGGGGCTTTGCCTTGATTTCGTCTTTAGTTGTGATTGTTGCTGTTTTCGGGCCTCTTTTTGTTGAGGTTGATTCGCGGGAACGTATCCATTGATGGAATACTATATCTTCATCATTTGAGAATTTATTGTAGTGAATAACTTTATCTTTGCAAGCATCACATTCCCTTTTAAGACATTTCTCTTCATATCTTGAGCAACATAGACTTTCCAGTAGTTCTTCATGTCTTTTCTCACGAATGATGCCTGCTTTAAATAAAGATTCCAGCTTGAGATCAATGTAAGCATGCTTTGTACACATGCATGTGTCTCTTTGTGCCGCTGTGGCTGGCAGTACCCAGAAAGGCCGACATTTCCAAAACGTACAGTAGCTGACTTTAATCTCATGAGTTTTTAAAAACTTATGATACAATTCTTTTATTGAACTTCTGAGATACCTTCTTTGCATTTGTTTTTTGAATCGTGTTATATACTTTTCGGATTTTGGTCTTCTTTGCTTTGAATTTTTTTCTTAAATCACTTCTTCTGTGTTGTTCTTCAGTTCCATCTGTTTTTTTTGTAAGAAGGTTTACTTTCAGACGTTCATTTTCTTTTTTTAAATTGGCAATAACTTTCAGCAACTGTTGTCGCTTCTTGTATTCTGAATAGCGAATTCTTTTAATTTTTACTGCGCAGTGGCACTGTTCTTCTTTGGGCGTTGTTAATGGGTTGTAATGCTCGTTTTGATTTTTCGATGCATCCGTTACATCACTGTCTTGTAATGGATGGTTTTATTGATTCATTTTTATTTTTTTCCCGGTATCTTTTGGCTGCTTCTCGCCATTTCTTGCGCTGTTCTCTCTGCTCCCTCGGACTCTTTTCATTGATTGATTTAAACTGACCTTTCTCTCGTCTCTTTATATATATTTTCTTCTCTTTTTCTTTAACCAGCTCATACAACTCGGGATCCTGTTTCACAATCTGATATCTTCTCCGCTTATTCATTGCAATTTTCTGTTTTTCAAGCTTGATTTCTCCTGGGGTTCGCTTTCTCATATTCATAGCTGCAATCTAAAAGAAAAAATACAAATTAAAATTCAAAAGCATAAAATTATCATAATTATTATCTATCTACCTATAGCATTTTATGTATTAACGCTAGCTATCGCAGGTAGTTTTACTGACTTGTTAACGAAGATCTTCAAATACTGAATAAAATAAATCTTTGCTACTGACCGAATATTATTTAAAAACTATTTAGTTGGTTTACATTAACTCGAGCAGAGATAATGACCATTTGTGAAGATTATTAACAATTATATTTTCATAGTGCAACTCCCGAAACAGATGACCCAAAGTTTCCATTGTGCCTATGTTCTGACAATACACCCCGTAATAGGTTAAACCAGATGTTCCTTCGTTTGTTCTATGTATTTTCATATTTTCTGAATCTTCACACAGAGCTTACAAATTTCGCCATCATAAGTGGCATAAATGACTTTATAGTTTTCCAAGACCGGAGAAACAGTTCCCGGTTTGAAGTGTGACGATTAGTATCTATCACTAGTATATAATATATTAGTTTCATGTTGTAGACTTTTAGTCCGGATTTACTTACGGGTGTTGTTATATCGGAAAAGTCTGACCAGGTTTCGCTCCGATTCGCAGAGCTTAGTCATGGTGAGCAGAGACGGAGCTCGCGTCGTCGGTTGCTCGTCTCGCAGATAAGTAAATCCGGACTAAAAGTCTACAATGTGTTGTGCTTACGAAAGTTTTAGTTTCATATTGTTAGTAATAATAATTTCTACACTCCAACAGTCTGAAACAAAAAAAATCATAGAACTTTTAACTATTCGCGATTTTTACACATAGTTTCGTGTAATGTATCTTGATGTAAATATTTTAATAAATTCAAATTATTGCTTAAAATTAAATATTATTTTTTTGTTGTAAAAATTAAACCGCACTAGAGCGACACTGCAGCGGTGAAGTCACGTAGGGTAGACTGGGTACGATTGAAACAATTTAACTTTACCTGTATGTAGTGCCGTTATCTGTAATATTGACACACCAAATGGTAGTATAATCTAAAGAGCCATGATTTGGCTTCTAAATGAATTCAATTCTATAGCTCTTACTCAAACGGTTAAGCTGCAATGATGTTTTTAAAGTGATTGGGGAATTTGTTTCAAGTGACCCCATAGTGGGGTCGATTGAAACGGTACATGGGGCTAATTGAAACACTCAAATATCTTTGGGAAAATTGAATTTATGAAATCAGTCTTAATCATTTTCGTTACTTTCACATAGTCGTATGAGATCGAGAAAACTTGGTAAACATAGTATAAGTATTTTAAAATTCACGAAGCAAAAATATTCATAAGGAAAAATAGGTCAATATTTTTTTAAGTACGAGACCTAAAGAGATTTGGGTTGCACTGTTTTTTAACGTTTACCGTAATATATGTAGTTTTAGCGTAATAACAAGCATAAACAGTATAAAAATATAGTAAAATGCAAATTATTATGTTTCATACAAAAGTGCTTGTTCCAATCATAACAATGTTTCAATCATAACCTAACACGTTTTTTTTTTATTTTCTACGTGTTTTTTTATTATCACTGTGACATGAGAGGTTGTACTTTATTTAACGTACACTTATGTTTTAAGTGGGTGTTTTTAAAACTAATCTCTAAAAAAAATAATCATATTAGCAGTACCCAATAATACTTTTAAATTATTTCCCATTAATTGGTAGGTAATTGTGAAACATTTAATAGGAAATCGGTCAAGTTTAGACCCTTAGATTACTTATATAACTATGAAATTAAAGATTTTGAAAACTTAACTCTTAACATATCAGTCTCAAAGTTTACAGTATAGGAACATATTTTTTTTTCTGCGTAAATTATCTATCATCAGTAATTTATGAGAATATAATGTAAAAAAACTCAAAAACAACTCAAACAATAACAAAAGGAATAGCGTTATTTAACAGAAGTTACTTATGAAAATATTTCAACTTTTTAATTTTAAAACTAATTAAAAATACGTTGAACTTATTCTATTTTGAACTTTCTTAAAGAATTCTTAAACTCAAGTACAATTACACGTCTGCTATTGGACTTGATAATAGGTGGGCTAATTTTTTTTACCACTTGGTAGTTAGATATTTCAGAAATGTCGTCTTTTATGGGCCACTTAAATTTGTGGTTATCAATTTTTTTGGCAAATCGTACTATATAACCATCTTCCGTAATGGATTGTATCTGCCCAATATAACGGTGTACAAGATTTTTTGTAGATGTTAAATTTATTATTGCCCAGTCTTCTATATGAAGTAATGAAACGGTGGTGTCCCCATTTTCTGACTCGCAACTGGATGAATCAAATCGATCTACATCTTCTGATATATCGTACATCGACTCTGGAGACTGTGGAACATCAATGTCATCATCTTCATCGAACTCTTCATCATCTACTGAGCTTGATGAGCTGTTTATCTTTCTTTTTGGTTCTTTCTTTTTCAGTTCTGTTTTTCTGGTTTTTGTCTTCTTTTTATTATCACTGACATTTTTCATATTAGTTTTCATTTTGCTGGCATTTCTTTTTCTTTCCCGTTCTTCGGTTTGTATTCTGATGTTTTCTTTCTCCGGAGTATCAGTGTAAACTGTTGATTTCCTCTTTATTGTTTTTCTTGATGTTTTTCTGGGTGGTGCTTTAGGGTATGGTCTTACGAGTTCTGGCAAAAATGTACTAGTTGAAGGTTGGTTATGATAATCGGTAATATCAAGAGGATCCATTCCTACAGCCTGTTGAGTTATTGTGCTTCTCTGCGGAGGTGGAGCGATGGCTTCCAGTCCTGCAGCAGCTTGAGGTTGTGGTGCCATAGGGTTCGTCTGAGTAGAATGCATTTCCGGTTCGGGTACAGAGGAACTTGGCTGTGGATTTACTGAGCCACTCGGAGAAGGCGGAGCGATGGCTTCTAGTTCTGCAGCAGCTGGAGGTAGTGGTGCCGTAGACCTCGTCTCAGTCTCTTCCAGTTCAGGTATAGTAGAAGAACTTGGCTGTGGATTTACTGAGTCACTCGGAAAAGGCGGAGCGATGGCTTCTAGTCCTGCAGCAGCTTGAGGTTGTGGTGCCATAGAGCTCGACTGATTGGAGTGCACTTCCGGGTTGTGTATAGCAGGAGCATTTGACTCTAATGCTTCTGAATTTTGCAAAGCAGGTGTATTATTATTGTCGGTGATAATTGGTCTGTCTGTGACGTATGAGGGTGCAAAATCTAAATCCGTGAATATTTGTCTATTATATGGAAAAATACCGGTATTTCTAAACCCAGCTTGAACGTTACTTAAGGTCATAGCCAGTGGTAGAGCAATAGAAACTATTCTCGGGATGTCATATATATTCATCGTTTTACCTGGATTTGTTCTCATCCATCCATCACACGCTGTGTTCACAGCTTTTTTGAAAGGTCCGTATACGGACCGGTCCAATGGCTGCAGCTTATGACTGCAATGTGGAGGATAAGATAACATGATGATCCCATTAGCACGACAATAGTCAATGCATTTGATTGACACATGCGAGGAATGGTTGTCTAGCAACAAAAGCACTTTATGATCTGACGAACAATTTGTGTGTCTTTGGAAATGTTGTAGGAACAAGAGGAAATCTTCTTCTTGCATCCAGCCAGATTTATTTGCGGTACCAACACAACCAATAGGACCATCCTTCAAAAAAATCGTTTGGAAACGTACTCTTGGAAACGTAAACATTGGTGGAAGTACATTTCCAAGTGCGTTCGCTGCCACAGTTACTGTTATTAGAGTTCCTCGTTCGGCTGATGTTACGGCACCAACTTGTCGAGTGCCTCTTCTGCAAACAACGCGATTTGGTTTCTGCACTGTCGTGATGCCCGTTTCATCGACGTTATAGATATCTTTTGCTTCAAATTTTTCCCTGTCAAGTACCATCTGCAAGTTATCAAAGAAAGCTTCAACATTGTGTTTATTGAAGCTCGTTGCGCGAGCTAGGCTTGTGGCTTGAGCACATCTGATCGATAATTCTGGATGGCGGTCTAAAAAACTCCGGAACCATTCCACACCTGCAGTTTCATTTAAGTCCCATGAAGGTGGTCTAGCGATGTTGTAGCGAATAGTTAGATCGTACGCCAGTTGTCTTAAATCTTTTGTCGAGAGCCCGAAGTAAATATCAGCACACTTAATTGCATAACTGACAATCTCCTTTTCTTGAGCAGAGGTGAACACCTTCTTTGCTGAATTATAGCCCATAGTTACAATATCAGCAGGGGTATCTTCGGGAGCATTCTCTCTCTTTTTTTTATATCGCCCTAAGGAGACGTGGTTTATATTAAACATCTCAGCTGCTTTTCTCAATGATTTTCCCAAAAGAACTTCCTCGTATGCCTGCTGATACGCAAACATATCTTTGGAAGTTCTGTCTGTGACATGCTTTCTTTTTCTGGGCATCTGAAAAAGAAATGTATACTTACTGAACACAACTAAAAATAACTAACTATACCGCTGTGCACTGTGCTTTCAATGTTTTCAGAAGTACTGTAGTTTTTATTAAAGTAGGTAACTTTCGATGTATTGGCTATCAGTCTAAAAGCAACACTAATAACAAGATTTCTTAATTTGTATATATTTTGACAGTTTAGATTCCCTATGTCACTCAGAACGAAATTCATTGATGATTCTAAAAATAGCTCATAAACATAATTATATTAAAATAAAGAAACACTTAAACCCACTGGTATAGGTAGGTAGGACCACGGTAGCGTTAGAAATCAAATAGTAAAGTTTAAAGTATAGCCCAAGATATGATTATGATTCAAAGAACCCTTAAAAAAAGTTAGACTATAAGAGGTCACAAAAACATGCATACGTTAAGTATTAATATTATTAGCCCGTACTGTCCCACTGCTGGGCAAAGTCCTCCTTCCCCTTTTTCCACTTCTCTCATACAGCCGGTAAACGATATCGCCTTCTTGGGCAGTCACATAAAAAAACGTTAGGGACAGTTGAAACACAGGGACGATTGAAACGTTTCAACCGTCCCCAAGCAAATGTTTCAATTGTCCCCATCCGACTTTGTTTTACTTCAAGGTCATTATTAATAATTTAAATTGGCTTTAAAGCTTAGCAACTGTAATTTATACTATCGTAAACGACTAAATAATGCAATCAATATAATAAAACAGTCAAAAGCCGAGAGTGAAAAAGACTATAATAAAAAAATATTAAGAAATGAAGTCTTACTTTATGGCGCGAAATCCATCAAGGCGTCCTCAACACGACTGCGTCACTCGCTCGCTCGAGCGCTACTGGCCATAATTCAAAAATGACCGGCGGCGTCTAACGAGTATTGCATCACTCGCGTAAGTATAACGGTTTTCGAGAATTTTGAGTTGTTTCAATCATGACCTGTTTCAATCGTACCCAGTCTACCCTACAGTGTGCGGCACAAAAGTTGACGATCCGTGGATGTTATCAGTGTTAGGTCGTACCGGTGCAAGAAATAATAGCGACGCGACGATAAACCAACTACCCTCAACATAGTATTGAAAACCTCGCCGTTACCCCTCGAGTTAACCCGCGATCACGAAGACTGCAACGTCTTTGGAACGTTGGGACAAGGTAATTTTCTAGTTTATTGACCAAAAACTTGATAAATCCCGAAAAACAAATCAATCTACTGATGAAAACTAAAAAAAAAACAAAATTACAAATACAAAATACAGTCGGTCATCGTCGCCGTACACATGAAATCATCACCGTTCATTATTTTTAAACGGTGATGATGGGTACGGTGATGATAATTCGGTTGTTTTGACTGTCGATTGTTCTAGAAAGTCAATAATAATAGTCATGTTCGCGCCATTTATACATCTTCACCTATTTTGCGTTGTTACTAGCAATCAATTGTAATTTTAACATAAGTACTTACTTTGTATTACAGCTTGACGGTTAAGACACAACTTCGTGCTAAACAACTTTTTTGGCACTTTGGACTAAAACTCTGACGCCCGTATTCACAAAGAGTACTTTCCTAAGTATAGCACCAACACTGTGCAAAGAATGCCATTTTGCAGTGCGTTCCTTTTGGCAAGCCTTTCTATTCAGAAACAATACTTATGTTATACTCGGCAAAGGGAACGCACTGCGTCGGATACTGCTCTGTGATTGGTCCATTCTTGTTGTAAAGTTCACGGCGGAGTTTGACAGCAGGAGTAATGTCAAATGAATAACCTCTCAAATATAATCTAACATCAGTCAGTTGAATTGTTTGTTTGCAGTGCAGTGCGTGTTATTTTTACGTAAAACATTTTATTTTATAAATGAACATGTCCCAGCATTTGAAATCATCAAATAAAAATAATATGGATGCTATGTGGTAAGTGAAATTTTAGATCTTTTGTTTTACGCTCGTCACAATAGTCAACTTTGTAAATTATAATTTATAATTGTATGTAATCAAATATAATTTGTTTATATTTAATAGTTTATAAATAAATGAAATAGATTCAGGCGTTACTTTGCGGAAATCCATAACTAAAGAAAGAACACAACTATTACAAGGCCACAATATTGCATATTCAACTATGTAGACTTGATACGTGTTGTTTTTTCTAAAATATATTGAGTGGTATAAGCGGAATTAATACAAAATAGTTGTGTTCTTTCTTTAGTTAATAAATGTTGATTAGGTAACCAAAGGTTATTCTAGCTATTAAATTACAAGTAAATTTGAAGAGATGAAAATGACATTATATTTTGTTTTAGTTCCAAGAAAATACCATTCACGTCTTCGGAGAAAGAACTGATCGTAGCTTTAGTGCGAGAGCGACCAATTATTGAAGATAAACGGACAAACGCTAAAAACATTTAATTGAAAAAACAGGCATGGGAGGACTTAACTGCTGCCTTCAATTCACATTCGTATGTTTCCCAAAGAAATAACACACAATTGAGGAGATGTTGGGAGAACATAAAAACTCAAAGAAAGAAAGAACTTAGCCAAGAAGCAGCAAGTTTAAGACGTACTGGTGGAGGCCCTCCTGATGCAGGAACTAGTTCTTCAGACAACATGGTCGACATCATTTGTCCATACATTAATTTAAAAGTGCCAAATGTCATTGATTCTAATTCTATTGAAAGTAAGTTAAAATTTGACAATTTAACACAGATTTTTAATATCATTACTGGCCCAATGGTGCTTTGGCACCCTGTTGTAGGCACCTAGATCAATTTTCATCCAGGAATCCCATTTATGGGGCGAACATTTGTGTTGGTTCTATTTAGATGTTTATTATTTATTTAACTATTTATTTGTTGTACCTCTGCTGATTCTGATTTCCACAACATAAATAGTTATGCTATAATTACCCTGGGATATAATGTTGTCTGATTATATTGAAATTAAGCATATTATAAATAATTTTAATTTAAAATTTTCTATTTCAGTATTAAATAACATGGAGAAAACAGATAATTTGCTGGATTATTCTGTGGAATTAGAAAAAGAATTTGAAGATGGTATGTAATGTAATATGCACATAAATGTTATATGATATACCTAAATCAGTTTTTATTATGTTAATGTCTTAATCATAACTTTAAAAAAACATTACAGATATGACTGTAAATATAAATTTGACCGGAGAAATCGAAGAAAATGTTCTTCCTCCACCAAAAAAGAAATTAAAAGAAATAGATACCCCCACAAGTAACAATCAATAAATTGGTCCAGTTCAGTTCTAGGTAATACCAGGTTTAAAATCAGGCATTATTATTTGTTGGTTACTTATTATTAGTTTCCACCATACCTTTGCCTACATGGGATTTGCTCGGTTGTAATGTATATGTTATAGGCAATGTGTATAATCCAGCATTGTATACAATGCCTAGGCATTATATACATTGCCTAAAACGTTCAGGCAATGTGATAATACGATTTATTTCATACATTGACTAGGTATTGTATGAAATGCCCGAAGCGCATCAGGCAATGTGTATAATGAATGGAAAACAATAGTTCTCAAAAAAATAGTACTAAATCATAGAGTATAGAGATATGTACACCGGCATTCTATACAATGTCTAGGTATTCTATACATTGCCTAGGCAAAGTGTAAAATTGTCTGAACGACCCCGTCATTCTATACAATGCCTAGGTATCGTATAGAATGCCTGCATTATACACATTGCCTATAACATATATTATATATTATTATGTTTTTTCAGATAGTAAAACAATAATGACAGAAAAGGTAGATGGAGTGAAAAAATGTGATGATGATGAAACAGACTATCTTCTCCCTCCACAAAGAGGAACCCTTAAAGATTTTAAAACACCTGGGTCAATTTCAACAAGTGTGATTTTTGACTCATTTCGGTTGACTTTTTTATCTTAATGTATTTCCCGGTTTTGAAATTCTTAGTCTGATTCTCATTAACGTATTATTGTCATACTTGAACAGCATTATCATACTGTACATATTTAGGTAGATATTGAGCATAAAAGTTTAGGCATCACCGAAATGAAACGAATGCCCACCGAAATGAAAGAATCGACACCGAAATGAAAGAAAAAAAGCACTAAAATGAAAGATGTGCACCGCAGGCTTATTACGTATTTCAAAGCAACCGCAGCGCGACAGCCACCGGAAAGCAAAGCAACAGCAGAGCGACAGCGACCGGTCCAGCGGTTGCAAAAAAAACTGTATTATCTAAGCTTATCGTCTGCTAGCTGCTTGCTGGCCGCTAATGCACTTTTACTAGCGCCACTAGCAGTCAGGTAGCCATCGATGGAACTACAAAACGTCAAACACACTTGTATCGTCTGTCATTTCAGGTCATTTCGCGGCTTTTTCGTTGCAATTATTGTAAACATCTGCTAAACGTTGAAGACTAGATAGATTTATGTTCAAAAACTTTTTGCTAATTCGTGTCAAATGTACGAAGTTCGTCTTTTTTACTCAATTTCGAGGTATTGTGACTACTTTATACTCTTTGGTGACTACCGAAATTGGATAAATGTGCGTCAACTGCGATCGCTTCAACTTGTGGATACTTGTAAGTTGCAAAACTATGATTTTTATATAATTGGTCATATTTAATTTCATAACTTAAAATCCTTCCCATTTAACTTACCAATACAAATCATTTTTCCTGTTTAGTTTTGTACCATGGAACACCGCGTATCCAATAACCAGCGAGCGGAGCTTTTAGACTTCCTAGAAGCTAATCCAGCTGTGGCCAAAGGTGTTGGCCTGGGTTCCCTATCAAAAGAGAACATTGATCGAGAATGGGATAACCTAGCGCTGTACTAAATGCCCATGGTTGAGGCTCCTCCAAGTTAAAAAAGCGTTGGAAACGGGTATGTACCTATCACAAATACTAAAATAAAATAAATAAAACTAAATTTTATTAGTTTTATGTAGGTTTCATCTTAACTGGAAACTTATTCTTTTGTTTTGTTTTAGTACTGGGATGACCTTAAACATAAGGTGAAGAGTCGCGCTTCTGAAAGGAGACGTCAAGCAATGGGAACTAGTGGTGGGCCTAGTACCTTTAGATGACTTGTCTGAAACAGATAAGACGGTACTGGCTATGATTGGAGAGGCTGCTGTTTTTGGTAACATCGAACACAGAGTGCCAGTCTTTGTAAGTTCCATTATCTAAAAGGTAAATGAAAACTACCCTATGATATTAATCTTTTGTTATTAATGTCATTGTGTTTTTTTAGCCAACTATTACCAATAACATGGAAACTCCTACTGACCCAGAGACAGTGCCAACAGTGGTCAATGAGCAAGATAGCTTTTAGCAAACAGGTAATCTACATTTATGTATAAATTATGTTATTAACATTCCAATATTAATTTAAAAACCTATTTAGAGGCTAAAAATTTCGCCCATGCCGGGATTCGAACCCGCAACCTCTGGCTATCCGTGATGAAATTTTTATGGGTGAAATTTTTAGCCTCTAAATAGGTTTTTAAATTTGTTCCTTAGCACGGGTTAGTGCATTAAAATAAAAATAGTATTCCAATATTAAGCATTTACAAATAATAAATTTTTGACGAATTATATTTCCATTAGAATAAAGTTGTTAGGTTAGCTATATTAAAAGGTCAAATATTTTTTATTTATTATGTCTACCCCTCTAGAAAATTGGCGTGACAGTTTTCTATTTAAATTTAAAATTTCTGTACTTTCATGTACTCATAGGTGACCGCGAAAGTCCAGTAAGCCGCCCTAGTATGATCCCAAGACGTCCAAGATCTGTTCTGCCACAAGTATGTTTTATGTTTAATTTACTACAAACTCGATTAAATCTATGTCATAATAAAGGGTGATGATAATGTGACTAAAACTACGTCACTAAATCCCTAGCGTTAAATGAATAAACGTGTCGAATTTGCCTTTTATTAATTACATAATAATTATAATATTCACAAACTTTATTTCACACTACTATTTTATTTGTAGGTGTTTCATCAGATTGGGTCATTGACTTCGAGAGGAGGGTGGCTGCAGAAGAAAAACAAGCGGAGGCTACCTTAGTTATTGCAGATGCATTAAAAACATTTGTGGAAATATCTCGGATGCATATGGAAGCTATGCATAAAATATTAAATTTACTAAAATCTAAAAATAATAATGAATAGGTTCTTGGGTATTATTCTTGGCTTTTAGTAAATCTAATATTTTGTGCATAGAGCACTCTGTGCAAAAAAAGTATATTATAATAACCTATTTAGAGGCTAAATTATAGTAATATATTTTAAAGTTTGTTAATTAAACTTAAGACTGTTTTGAAAAGAATAAATGTGGAATTTTGTTTCTTCTCCACAAACTCTGTTAATTGTGAATTTGTAAAGTAATATTTTGTTTGAACTTTGAATAAAACTTATGAATTTGAATCTGAAACTAGTTTCCATAGCATGTTTCATACCTACTTTTACGAAAATTTATGTTTGTGTCAGTTTATTGTCAAAAATACCTATGCAAATGTACTAAAATTAAACAAATAAGATCAGAATGTGTACTTTTAATTTCAATGTAATTATGATTGGCAACAAATATCTGAAATGAAAGTAATTAATATTAATTTGAACTTAACACTTTTGCGGACGTTTTTAAAATCTATTGTTCTTTTAATTGTTATGCATACGCGCGTCCGCGAAAGACATAAGACATAAAATTTATTGCATGTACATGCATTCTATAGGTACCCTAATCATTTGACAAGATTTGATAGCAGAATGCCTACTATCACACTTGGTTAATTTTTCAATATTTTCATACAATCTGTAGCACTATCAACTGCCTGACTAGATCCTTTGAAAGTCTGTAATGAGACTGAAATTCCCAATCGGACAAGTTGTATGCGTTGGCTTCCTCATGTAGGTAGTTGACGTCTCAGTGAGGCTGTCCTCCTGGGTTCCTGTCTCATCTCCTCAGCCTCTAATGCAGCCATCAAGAGAAGTGCACGAGCCATAGTATTAAAAATATATCTATTAGTTTATTTTTAAACAGTTTATCTTCTTCTTAAAGTGCCTCTCCATTACTGGAGGTTGGCAGTCAGCTCTTTACAGCGATCTCTGTTCAGTGCAATTCTGAACAGCTCCTCCGCAATTTTAACACTGGTTCACTCCTTGATGTTGCACAACCATGACATCCTGCCCGGCCTTCTCTTTCCTTCCACCTTGCCCATCAAAATAGTCTGCAGTAATTGGTATTTACTGCATCGCAGCACATGGCCTAAGTAAGCTACTTTCCGCTGCTTGATCGTGCGGACAAGATCCTCCTTCGTGTCCATCCGTCTAAGGACCTCAACGTTGGTGACTTTCGGTCCAGCTGATCCGGAACATTCGTCGGTAGCACCACATCTCGAAAGGCGCGAGTCTTTTTTGAGTTCTTTCTTTACGGTCCATGACTCGCATCCGTAAAGAACGACAGGCCATATATAACAATGCAGGATCTTATTGCGGAGTTTGATGGAGAGTTGCCGAAAGCACAGTACTTTACTCAACGTCATAAATGAACACAGAACACAATTTAAATGAAGCTCGGGGCAATTTCGATACGCACTCGTATTTCAGTATCGCTTTCCCATGACGATGTCAGCCATGAATGGCCATGATCCGAGATATTTTTAAAGTAAACAGTTTATAAAGTAAGCAAACGAATAGCAACCACATAGCAACTGCCTTGCAGACACCACTTTAGTTGTTGTTCAAAAATCGCCGTTTGACATTTCAATCTGCTGTCGATCGCTGTCAAATAGTGCTACGTAATACCAAACCGTCACAGCCAAACGACAAAAAATGCATTTTTAGTTCCCCGGTCGCTGTCGCTTTGCAGATGGCGTTGCGATCGATTTTTTTGAGCTTGTTGCTGTCGCGTTGCCAGTCGGTAATACAAAATTTGACTTTGACAGCAGATATTGCGCAATTTTTGCCTGTTGCTTGTCATTTCAAGATACGTAATAAGCCGGCCGAATTTCAAATATGCCTATTTACAGTATGATTCTAGTGGAAGGAGTGGATTTATTTATTCTAGGGTATACTAAGTCAACATTTTAAAAAAAAACTGAATGTTGAAAGAAGTCTATTTTTTAACTTTTTTTTACTTGTCATATATTTTAGCACACACCTTTTTTTTGCTAGGCCATATCCATTTTGTAAAAAAACGTAAATTTCGGCCCACCCTACTAATTAATCTTTTACTGTCTAAAATATCACTCGTATCTCCGCCCAACAATAACAGAACTTGGCGGAATAAGTAAAAGGAATAAGATATGATTAAACATTTATTACGCACCAATCACCGCACACTTTTAAATATATCAAAATTTTACACAAGCAAACAACGTTATCACAATAACTTTAGGTACATTAATTTTGTCACGTGTTACAATTACACATTATCCTCCGTACTAATTCAAAGTTGTACAGCTATAATATAGTGTGTATGTGTGTAGTGTGTGCTCTGTCCCGTTCCACCTTTTTCATATGAACTTTTATTATTTAGGGGGTAGGAGATCAAATTGTTACATTAGATTTATAATCTTCTGCTCACAAGATATGCATTCAAAAAGTAAAGTAAACCTACAAAAAATATAATATTCTCATTTCAATTATTAAAAAATATCTATTAATAAAAAATAATCAGTCTACGAAAATTTAAGTATTTAATATTTTAGTACTACTTAAGACTTCCACGCATAAATAGGCTTGTAGAATAACAGAAGTGGTCAAATGAGACGGGTCGGCAATAGGTTCGAAAAGATAGGATTATAAAACTATTACAGGAAACTATTATGTTTTCTTTTCTGCTGCAAGCTACAAGGAAGACAGCATAAAGGAACACACGTAGTTAATAAATTTATGATACAAAATGAATACAATTAAACAGTCAAAAGTCATATTCTACATAACTTTATATTCAGTTTACACCATTTTATTCACTTTGTCCTTATGTATCATTGGCGAAAGGAACAAAATTACTTGAATTTTGCCGTGTAAAATGATGACATTGTTTATAACAATTTTAAAGTGTTTACATATTCATATTATGTACGTAAACTTACGAGGGGCATGCTAAAAGAAACTAGATACTCAAAAATTATAAAATTTATTCTTTATTACAAGTATCGATCTTTTCAAAGTATTCACCCTGAGCACGTATACACTTTTCCATACGTCTGAACCAATTGGAAAATACCTGTGACCACTCTTCTTTAGATACCTCAGAAATCTCGAAATTATAGGCAACCAGCGCATCTTCTTTGCTTTCAAAACAAGTAAAAATCACAAGGCGCTAGGTCAGGGGAATATGGCGGGTGAGGGAGAATTGACACATTTTTCGAGTTGAAAAAGTCTAGTGTTCTGGCAGACGTATGCGGCGCCGCATTGTCGTGGTGCCAGAGAAGGTGCCGGATTCCTGACTTCGGTCGCTTGTTACACCAAGCTGATATTACTGTTGGAGCACAAACTGTCACATACCATTCGGAGTTCACCGTTCTTTCATTCTCTAGCACAACAGTAGCAATATGACCCATTTTGCAGAAAAACGAGGCGACCATTTCTTTCTGTGTGCTTCGTGCACGGCGACATTTCGTTGGAGTTGGCTCGTCTTCAAAGCACCATACAGTCGACTGTCGCTTTGATTCGGGATCATAGTTATATAGCCATGTTTCGTCACCAGTCAGTATATCATATACGTTTTTTTTCTCGCCTCCGTTGAATTTATCTATCATGAATAGGCACCAATCCACCCGACGGTCTTTCTGCTCATCGGTAAGTTTGTGCGGCACCCATCTCGAACAACGTTTACGGAGAGAAAGGTGGTCGTGAATTATGGTTTGCATTGCTGCTGATCCAATTCCCAGTTCTCGCTCTAGCTCTACATATGTAATTCGTCGGTTTTCGCGAATAAGTTTTTCGACTGCACGAACGTTTTCTTGCGTGACCGCGGTTGGCGGCCGTCCTGTCTTCGCTTCATCTTCGAGACATCCCCGTCCTCTTTTAAATTCAGCAAACCAATTGAATACTGTTGCTCTGGAACAAGCAGACTCACCAAAAGTAGAAGCCAAAAGTTCAAAACATTCTTGAGGCTTTAAACCTTTTTTAAAGTCATAATAAATCATAGCGCGAAAATCACGTCGACTGAGCTCCATTGTTGCAAGTGAATTCCCGCCAGATTCTCGGAAAAATGATGCTCATTCAAATAAAAAATAAATAAAAGAAGTGTGTTCTATATTCAAATATGTCAATAAAAAACCAGCCTATAAGATGGTGTATAGCTTGCCAGTGTCAATTAAATGAGAAAAGAGTATCTAACTTCTATTGGCATGCCCCTTGTATCTTACTTATAAAAAAGATCAGACTATATTACCCAATGAATTGTTTATTTTATAAACAATTATTTTAACCACAGAAATATATTATGATATATGCATCCAGCTACATGATTTATATTAAGCCCTAATCTAATCCTTAACCTAATCTCACAATTTGTAAACATGTCTTACTTTATAAAATATAATATCAGCCTTTTAAGAATGAATTATATAATAACTAGTTCGTACTTATTTTGTCCTTGGCATATATTGGCACTTTAATCACAGAGAGATACTCGTACATTCATTTGTAAGTACTTGTAGTACAAATTATTTCGTTAATATTTATACATTAATCTGAGTCACTGTAAGGTATGAAAAACAGGAGCCTTTTTTTCTTTTTTTGGTCTCACAGTAAAAATTTATTCATCTGAATCAGAATCGTATGTATGCTCCTGTTTTCCTTTTACATTTAAAACACTTTCGTTTGCAGCACTTTCTTCATATGCGTGTAACTTTTTGATGTTATTAATTTCAAGCAGTTTCATTTCGGAGATGTCTGTTGATTCTATCTCGATTATTTTAGCGGTGTCAAGTTTTTCAAAAAATGAACACGATATGATGTTGCTGTCTTCCAAATTCATGGTAGGGAGTGGTTCCGACTCCATAGCTCCTGAACAGTTTCGATCTGTTGCAGAAATGGACTGTTTTGGAAACAGAACGAGTTTGTCCGTTAATTTTACTGGTCGCATCGAGGCTCTCTTACTTGCTCTGGACTTATTGGCAGTTTTTACAATAATATTAGTCGCAACATTATGGCACAGGTTATAGAAACCCAAATGTTTGCCATGAGGACATTGAGTTTCACTACTTAGGCATGCTGTTTCCGTGCAAGACAAAGTACGTAATGCTATGCGATGTTCGTTTTCTTTGGTCCAAATAGCCTGATGAACCTTCAATGTTCCTTGAAACGCTTTTAAGTCAGGGAAGAGCCAATCCTTCTCCATCACTTCATAATCTTCGACCGTTTCTATTTTGACACCTTGAAGAGAGGACTTCAAAGTACTAACCAGAGTATCTAAGTTAGTAATATCTCCTTGCAGTGACACATAGCGGTCTGCTGTACGCTTTAACAGTCCACCCACGCCGTCGGGAGCACCCTTTCCGTGACCGCATTCGCTGTAATTCCAAACTACAGTATGGAGAGTTGGAAGATATGATACTAATTGAGACATCACGTAAAATATATTTTTATTGCGATATTGAGTGAACGGTGAGTCGGAAACAACGAAAAGCCTTTCTATCATTGGCATCCTGTTCTCTATTTGACGCAGAATTGGCATCAGATGTGCCCATACGGCGGCAGCGTCATGGCGAAGACATGTACTCATAGTACAAAAACATTGCGTCTGCAATGTTTCGGTACCGTCGCTCAAATAAATCACTGCCGTATGCAATGTGAATTGCTTCCGGCTTCCACCGAAGTGTACGGACTGAATTTCGGAGTTGTATTTAGTGGCATAATTCTCGCTATAATCTATATGTATTAGACAGTCTTTTTGCGTCATATTTCGTTTAATAGTTTTTACTGCCTCACTTTGAATTCGGATATTTGAGCAGTGATTTAAAAACGGTTTCAGTTCTGTCTCGAATTTTTTTATCAGGTCCAATGGTTTAAGTGTATGTTTTACTTTGGCTACGGTGTTCGCTACTTTTTCAAGTCCTTGTGATAAACTGTCTTCTGTTTCTCCCAAGCCCAATAAGGGACAGCTTCTGCGTTGTCAAATTCTTGATAATTTATATGTCTGCCTTTGCAACAATAAAAATATCATCTCTGCCAACATGTACCACCTTCATGTCTTTATATGTATAAACAATAAGATTGCAGTATTTTCTGTTTGTACAGTACAACTGTCCTTGTACTTTTTTTGAACTAAAACCTTCGTAAGCACAACTAATTGTAGACTTTTAGTCCGGATTTACTTACGGGTGTTGTTATATCGGAAAAGTCCGACCAGGTTTCGCTCCGATTCGCAGAGCTTAATCATGGTGAGCAGAGACGGAGCTCGCGTCGTCGGTTGCTTGTCTCGGACTTTTCCGATATAACAACACCCGTAAGTAAATCCGGACTAAAAGTCTACAATGTCCTTGTACTTTTATCAACCCTTGTATTTCCCCACTGCTGGAGCACGGGTCTCTCAGGTTAGGCTAATACTCCACCACGGGGGCCAAGACCGGGTTGGTGGAGGATTGTAAGACAGTGGCGGGCCTTACTGTCAGAAGCCGCCCATAAGGCCTCTGACATGGTTTAACGACTGCCATTATATGACAGCCGGCACCAACGGCTTAACGTGCCTTGCGAAGCACGGAAGCGCTCGGAAAAATGCCACTAGCGGTAGTCACGGGACTCTCACCCATCCTGTACCTGACCGCGCCTGTTGTTGCTTAACTAAGTGATTGATTCCAATCACTCGGTTCGCCTAGGCCACGAGCGCTTCGTCAAATGTCCTTGTATCTGGTAGTAATATGGTGTAGTGGTTTTCAAAGAAAATGAGCCAACACCATTTTCTACTATATAAGGAACAACTGTACTTTTCAAAACCTGGTTACGACATGTGTAGGGGCACTTTATTTCCATAATGGTCTCGTCTCCCAGTAAACCGTCTAGAGATGCTGCAAGGTATGGCCTTTCCTCCTTTAAAAATAGTCCACATGGTTCCACTTGGAGCTCAAAGTCGCGACAATATTTCTTCAGAGCAATTTTTTCATTTAATGCCGTGACTCGTAGCTTTGGAATTAAAAGGACTTCGATCGAGTACTTCATTAGCATATTTTTCCATAGTAGTTGTCCTCAAGTGGCACATAGTGTGGAAGTTGCTTGATGTCAAGCGATGTCTTCGATGTTCATGCCACTCAACTATGTGACTGGCCTCTGGTCGTCTTCTGTTCTATCTGAGTTATTTCAGCCTCTGATATTTAAGATAATTTTAAATCTGAAAGTAGTTTTTCAGTTGGATTGATGTTTGTGTAGCAGTGGTCAGTTTATTATGTTTATGGGTTTGCAGGTTCATAAAGTTGTTTCATTGGCATGTTTGAATTCGGAAAATTGAGTACTAACTTTCTTATTCGGCTATTGTAGTTTTATTTATCGATTCTGCTGATATCATAAGGCTCAAAAAGGATGCTGTGACTATTTTTACGCCTAGATAATTTCTCAGTTCTTACTGGATTTCCAGTATATTTTATTTTTAGGTACATGAAACTTTTGTAGCTTTTCTGTGCAAGCCTCAAATTTCAATAAAACCTTTTCACGTACCATGTGCTCTATAGCTAGTAAAAGCGCAGCAACATGTTTGCTTTTGGCATTTATTCCACTGCCAGCGGCACATTCGCAATAAGCCTCTTCTGTGTTTGCTTGTGGATCTAACTTGATGTCGACTTCATAGTGGAGATTCTTCATAGTCTTTTTACAAATTCCTTTTAAATAGGTATTTTCACCAACAATATACGATCTTGCTGCTACCAGGAACCGGGACTCATATAATTGAGTTGCAGCTTCAATTTTTTTGTGGGTGCTAAAAGCAATGAAAGAAAATAGTTGAATGGACAATTTAATAATAAATTATAAAGGGTATATTTAAGTTTGAGATTTAGATGTCCTAATACATAAGCAAGCTGAAGTGACAGGTCACAGTGAGCCAATCACATCTGCCAAAGAAATGACTAGCAATGGGGAAAGGATGTTCTCGAGTTAGATCACGCACTGGCAGACGCAGTGTAGGATGCCTTACGGCTCGCTGGACTGACATTCTGAAGAGAATCGCTAACAGCAGTTGGCAGGAAGGCTAAAAACAATGTCCTGACATACTCCAAAGGGAGTATTTATTCAATTCAATTCAATTTATTTCAACGTAAAGAATTTACATTCTGTTTGCTGAATGTCAAAGTACAATGTAAAATGAAAGTGAAAGCCGCCGCCTTCGGGCCGTAATGTAGTGGAGAAAAAGGCAGCGGGGAAAAAAACTCCACTCTGACCATCTTTTCTCAAGTCTTAAATCTAATACATTAGATACCACCTTTACGCATAAGATTCCATGATTGCCATTAATAACTTTAAATGTTAAGGCATTATTAAATATATATATTTTTTTACATAGGCCGTGAAAACATGACAAGTGCTGCGGCCAGACACACGAACAGCACTCGTTCACGAGCATAACGCAGAGGTCAGCCATCATCAGTCTCAACCATTTTGGAGGGAGATAGATGACCCGGCCACCACGCCACCATTCGAATGACCTTTAGCAAACCTGCAGATTAAGTTTTTGTCAGTTATAGAATGTATGATATATTTACTAATATGCAATCACGTCGTCTGTACAAACTTAAATTAAAATATGACATACATAACTAACACTGAGGATTGCAGTGATTCGGTTGCTACATATAAAATATTTATTTAATAACTATGATTTACTCGTTGTGGAATTCGTCTACTGCCAAGGGCTTACATCATTTATAAAGTCATCTATTCTATAATAGGCCTTTTTACACAGCGCCTTTTTAATGAAATTTTTAAATTTGCTGTCAGGCAGGGATAGAATATGTTCTGGAATTTTATTGTAAAAACGTACACTTAGTCCTACAAAAGATGCATTTACCTTGGCTAATCTGAATTTAGATAAAGCAACTTTGTTTCTGTTTCTAGTGTTTACGTTATGGATATCCCTGTTTAATTTAAATGTTGTTAAGTTTTTTCGTACGTACATTATGTTATCGAATATATATTGGCAAGCCATCGTTAGAATTCCGATTTCCTTGAAAATATCCCTTAGCGCTTGCCTGGTAGGTAAATAGTAGATAGCTCTAACAGCCCTTTTTTGTAGAATAAAAACTGTTTCTATATCTGCCGCACGCCCCCATAGTAACAAACCATATGACATAATACTGTGAAAATAACTGAAATATACAAGCCTCGCAGTTGACACATCTGTTAGTTGCCTAATTTTTCTAACTGCAAATGCGGCTGAACTTAACCTACCCGCTAGATTTTTTATGTGTGGACCCCATTGCAGTTTCGAGTCTATTGTAATACCTAAAAACACCGTGGTGACATTACTTACAAGTTTAAATACTGCCGTACTTGTGTCTTATTTAGTGCAAGTAGCAGAGTATTGCTATTTATGTCCTTAAATGACTCGTTTTGGAGGACTTTCATGGTATTCTCCTCTTCATCCAAACACTCTGGTTACCCAAAATTGAATTTTTTATCATATACGAGTAGCTCCAACTTGTAACAAATTAATTTGATTAAGTAGTAGTAAATGCAATTTTATAGTGACCTAACTTAAATACCAAAACCATAGTGTCACACGGCATTCTAACGAGAGAATGAATAATACCTAAATAAGTAGTCTGCATGCAGAAGTTTATACGATATGTCTACTTTGGTAACAGTAATAACAAACAGAAACATTTAGAATTTCTACTAAATTAGGTTAGGAACACCCAGCTGCAACTTACCTTTCGATCAGGTCTGCTTTTTTCCACGTAGGGATCCGTTGCGTTTTTTCAATTCGGCTCTAAGTTCACTGACACGCCAGATACAATACATGATGAAAAAAAACAGCAAGCGCCTCAACCTATAAAATCTGTGAAATGTCAAAACAAAATGACAAGGGACCGTGCTATACGAGCGCCATCTACGTTTAGCTTGCACCGGCCGGCCCCATTACCGACCGACCGATATTTGTTTTTTTTGGCCTGCGCAGACGACGGACTTATCTCCGCAGCGGAGCATACGCTCCCCGAACTCAACGCAAACGATGTGCAAAATACTGGGTACATCCCCCTAAAGGGCCTTCCTGACTATCGAATGACTCCGACCAACGTGACCTTGGTCGGATTGGTATAAAAATTTCACGTGTGGAACCCGGTTGTCCAACCAAATGTTTGGTCGAAGCCGTTGGCTTCAAACATTTGGTTGGAACCAAACATTTGGCGAACGGGAGGTGTTCACGGAATTAATATCAATTTAAACATAACATTTACATTGCTTCTAGCCCCACACTAAGATATACTATGTCGTGGGAACCAGAAACAGCGACGCACTGGGTCGGGTGTATAACAACCCAAGTGGACAAAACTCATTATTAAATTCCCGGAAATTGGTACTTTCTACCTGTAAACAACCCCTCCGACTTTGATAAACGATAAGTCATCGTTTATCAAAGTAAGCTAACGAGGTAAGCGTAATTAAATAAATAAGTCAGTTGCATTTTCGCGACACTTGCACTAACATCTAATGGTGGCAGTTCATAACTTTGTGAAAAGTTTAGTGATGGAGTTTACTTCTCAAGGTACGAGTATGTATTATATATTTATCCTTTTGGCCGCCATGGCAACTAAAGTTCGCAACCGGTTTCTTATTAGAATCTTTTGACGTGTCGTAAACGTTTATAAAACAGCCTTTCAATAATAGGCTGTCTTTAGAAGCAGTAGTAAAAAGAATTTTAGAGCAATAGGAAGCCTAAAAATTGTATTTTCGAGAAACCATATTTAGTGATCGCAAAAAGCCGCAGAAAATATATTGACAATGCTAGAAAATCCAAATGTTCAAGCTGTATCTCCAATTTATGTCGTATACCTTAGGAATATATTCAACGAATTGAATAGAATCATGCAGTCAGAAAAAACAAACGTTCACAACATTCACAAAAGGGTAATATCCGTAATTTATACCATTCTGGGATGTTATATGAAAGAACAAGACATTTCAGAAATTGACCACAAAAATATTAATTATGAAAATCCCAGAACGTATTTAGACATAAGTAATAGGTATTAAGGTGCTGAAGTAGGGGCGACATTATGATCACATACAGAAGCTATGCATGCCGAAGCAATAAAAAAATTCTAGCTGCGGTGTTTGGAGTTCTACATCAAAGCAGTGAAACAACTATTACAACGATTTCCGTTTGAAGACGATATTGAAATTTTACAAAAAATGGAATTCATGGATCCAAAAATAGTGTGCAGTCGTAAAATAATATCTAAATGCCGACATATTGGGAAAAGTCCCAAATATTGTATCTTCAAATGATATGCAAAAAACTGACACCGAATGGCGGCTTCTACGTAATACAAAATAAATTCTGTCCACGAAAACTCAGACATAGAAGCTTTTTGGAAAAACGTTGCACAGATGCACCGTGGTGATGCAACAAGATGTTTCCAAGTTTAACTTCAGCCGATTTTGGTGCTTGCCACACTCAAGTGCATCTGTAAGGAAGACTGTTTTCCCAGATGAATCTAACAAAAACAAAATTACGTAACAAACTATCGACGCAGGTAATATCAGGGGTTCTGCACACAAATTATATTTAAAAAAATAAGAATGCTACGATTTTGAAGTGAAAGAAAACATGATAGAAAAACACTATAACACATTGAGAGATCTTGTTTTAATTAATTTCAAGGAAAAATTTATCAGCCAACACTGGTTGCGGACTCTAGCTGATGCCCGCGACTTCGTCCGCGTAGGCTTAAGCTGTGCCCCGCGGTGTTACCCGCAGTTTATTATCGAAATAGGTTTAAGTAGGTTTTAAAATAAAAAATTAATTTTACTAAAATATGTTTCTATTAAATAGTGCAGATGTTCCGTACACGAGAGTTTTAACTGTTGATGTTGTTCTTCGCAACTTAAATAGTCAAGAATTGTATTAAAAAGTTTGGATTTAAGCTGTGGCTGGTGCAATATTACATGGAAATGCTTATTAAAAACATTTAAAGACAGGTCGACTAGTTTAAGTAAGTCATCATCATCACTTGGAACTTTTAATTTAACTGAAGTACAAATTCCCTAAGATTTATTTAAAATTAGACGTTGGTTTTCTTCTTCTACTTCAGCATTTTTCAACAAGTTTTTGGTACACTTGTCGCAGTGCTTAAAATTTTGAATACAAGACTTAGCAAGATAGCCGGCAAAATATGTAACCGAACATTCTTTTCTAAAGTCGTGGTGTTTCCTTGTGTAAAATCACATTGCGAAGTTGAAGTTTTGGCGATCCTTTTAATATTACTACTTGACGGTTCTTCAAGCAAACCTGAATGTCCAGTCTCAACCTGCTGTTGCGTTCTGTCTTTTGCTATGTTTGACATAGTTTCTATCGGAGTATTTCTTTTTTCGTCAGAGTTGTCTACAAAAGTTTCGTTTTTGTCTTCTTCATCTTCACAATTTTTAATGGAGGCATAAAAATGGTCCTTAGCACTCTTGAACTGGAGTTTTTGTTAGACCCACTTTTGTCTGATTTAACTTTCTTGTAAAAAGAAATTCATTACTTTTCTCCGTGGATTCTTCGCGGAATAACTGCTGGACAGCCTCGCATGATTGCACCATACCATCGAACCACGGCGGTCTAGTTTCTTGTGTTTTACTATTTCTATTTGGTAGTTAGCCAGTGTCGGCTAGGTCTACCTCACGATGGGCTGGTTGAGAGAGCGGAATGGGAGGTGAAGTGAATGGACTTACTTGGTGATGGTGGATGATGGCTCGCTTTAGCTGTTGGGCAGATGATGAGCGGTGATGGATGAGCTGATGCGTCCAGCGCACGGAGAACACTCCTGCACTGTTCACTTATAGCTTAATATTGTCAATACAGGGTGGCCGGGGGAATGACGTCAAAAAAAAAAAATTAGGTCCCTCGTGTCATGGGGTATCCGAATCACCCGCGAATAAATGTTCCGCGATTTTTCATAATTTCGGAGTTATGATTTTTTTTCTGAATTTTTATGAATTTTCGCCTTATCAAGTTTGAAAATTTCTAAAAAAAAAACTAGAAACTTTTTTCAATTACTTTTTTTTGTAACTGAATCTTCACAAGTTGTTCTTCTATGCATAAAATAATCAGCTTCGTAACTTTGATAAAAGTTATTAAAGTGTTGGTCTAAAGTCAAAAATTTACGTTCGGTAAATTATGACTTGAATTTTCAAAAATAAATTAAAAATCCCAACAGATGTTTTAATGGATTCTTAGTTAGCCTCAGAAATGCGCAAGACTCTCAGATTTCATAATCATTAAAAAAAAGTACTGCTTAACGAGCTACTTTGTGTACATTCGGCCTTCGAAGACAGCGAGGTGAACAATTATTAAAATTAACATATTTTTTTCTGCCATTTCGTCATTTCTTAGGTTATTAATGAACGAGTCGTCATCATCATGATGAATAAAAGTGGTTTTGTCAGTAAAACACAGATTAAAAAATTTGGAGGCATTTTCCGTTTTACAGTAATTAATTTTGCGCGGTCCGTTCTCGTGGGTCATGGGTTGTAAATGCAGACGCAACTTTTTACCTGTAATAACAATAGTCTTTGAGGATAGGAGGCCGCCGAACTATTGCTATCTCTCTCACTCTCAGCGGTAAGAGTGGGAGGGGCAGCGCAGCAGAAGCGAACACAAAACAAGTTTGTACCTCAGTCGTTCTCACTTTGTGTTTACTGCTGCACGTGTCTTCATTTTGTTTTACCTCACTGTCTCGCTTTGTCCGCGGATTCCGCTGCCTACTTATTTGACTACTTTGCTCGTTAATTGGACTGTGTCTTGCATACTGATTTGGACTTTGTTTACTTGGAAGTGTAAAAGATGAGTTACACGTTAAGTGAATACGCAGAAATGCACTATTTTTATGGAGTTGCATAAGGAAACGACCTTGAAGCAGCGCGACTGTATCGCGAACAACTTCAACGTCGTGGTGGGCCGCAACCTGAGCATTATCCCGACCATCGCGTTTTTATTAATACGCACAATACCTTTATGGCAGGCCGCATTCCTGGCCAACGAGGTGATAGAGAAGGAATCCCTAGAGTTGACCCGGATCGCAGAGAAGTTGTGCTCGAAGAAGTTCAACGAAATCCTTCCACGAGTACCAGAGCTATGGCTCGTACTCTGAACATCCCAAGAACTTCTATCCAAGACATACTTCACGATGAAGGATATCATGCGTTCCATATCCGACGAGTCCAAGCTTTACTGCCTACAGACTACCAATTGCGCATTAATTTCTGCCAAACAATGCTACAAAAAGAACAACAAGATCCTGGATTTTTCAATAAAGTTTTATGGTCAGATGAGTCACGTTTTGAGCGCACTGGAATTTTCAATATTCATAATTACCACACGTGGGCGGTTGAAAATCCACACGAAATGAGAGCGTCGACGTTTCAACATCGTTTCAGCGTTAACTTGTGGTCTGGTATTCTCAATGGCGAACTGATTGGTCCATTTGAATTGCCGTCCAGATTAAATGGAGAAAGATACCGACACTTTCTGGAACATGAACTTCCATTGTTGCTAGAAGACGTGAATATTGAACTAAGACGAACCATGGTTCTTCAAAATGACGGCGCTCCATGTCACTACGCAACGCAAGTCCGAAATTATTTAAATGAGGCGTACCCCAATAGATGGATCGGACGCGGCGGACCAATATCGTGGTCTCCACGCTCACCTGACCTCAACCCCATGGATTTTTTTATTTGGGGCTATTTTAAGGAAATAGCATACGCCAGAGAAAGTGGGAGTGATCAAGAGCTGAGGCAGTGTTGTAAGGGAAAACAGAACAGCTTTTAGACGATTAAAAGATAATTTCCTATGTAGGTGTAGAATGTGTATTGCTGCTGGAGGTGGCAACTTTGAAAACCTATTATAATAAACACTTTTTTTACATTTTAATCTGTGTTTTATTGACAAAACCACTTTTATTCATCATGATGATGACGACTCGTTCATTAATAAACTAAGAAAAGACGAAATGGCAGAAAAAAAATTGTTAATTTTCAAAATTCTTCACCTCGCTGTCTTCGAAGGCCGAATGTACACAAAGTAGCTCGTTAAGCAGTACTTTTTTTTAATGATTATGAAATCTGAGAGTCTAGCGCATTTCTGAGGCTAACTAAGAAACCATTAAAACATCTGTTTGGATTTTTAATTTATTTTTGAAAATTCAAGTCTTAATTTACCGAACGTAAATTTTTGACTTTAGACCAACACTTTAATAACTTTTATCAAAATAACGAAGCTGATTATTTTATGCATAGAAGAACAACTTGTGAAGATTCAGTTACAAAAAAAAGTAATTGAAAAAAGTTTCTAGTTTTTTTTTAGAGATTTTCAAACTTGATAAGGCGAAAATTCATAAAAATTCAGAAAAAAAATCATAACTCCGAAACTATGAAAAATCGCGGAACATACATGGGGGTGATTCGGATACCCCATGACGCGAGGGACCGAATTTTTTTTTTTTTAACGTCAATCCCCCGGCCACCCTGTATATTGTTCTTTGAGCCGATAAAGTTTCTTGGTCACCAAAATGTCTATCACTTCACGAGAATTCGAGCACTTATGTCACAGTGCGAATTTGTGTGCAGATGGCTGGATAATTAGTAGCGAGCAAGCGGCACGAGCGACGGCACCGGAACGACTCAGTGGTGAATGAACAATGAGTAACCACAGATTCACGATTACGTCGCGTCGATTCTCGCGCGAACACTATTTTTAAGTTTAATGGTCGATATTTTTTGCAGTCGTCATTTGTTTGCCGGTTACCTATGCTTGTCTTGCATATTATAATGAAGACGATGAGATAACATATCTGCAGGGATTCGGATCAAATCGTCTTTTGCTATTAAGACTGTCAAATAGGTTATTTACTAATTTAATGAACTCTGCAGTACTACCAGCAGTATCACTAGTCAGCTCATGCGACTGTTTCACAGTTTCTATTGCAGCGGCAACATAGTTGCTAAATGTTTGGGTTGCATAGCTCACCGTCATCTTTTGAAAAGAAGTTAGGATTAAGGTGTTTTTTGTTTCAATTGTTTATCGATTTCGTAGGTCTTTAATATATCTTAATGAAATTTTATTCGTCTCGTGTAGAAAGTCACTATTTAACAAATAATTTGTGATATTTTAAATTAAATGCGGTACATCATAAAAAACATAAATTTTTCTTTCTTTACAAAAGAAAAAGAGAGAATGTTTTGAAACGCCTAAAACTTTAAAGACTTTTTTGTTTGTACTTGTTTTGTTTAATATATCTTCATTTGCTGCGCAAAACTGGATTTCATAATCCGGATCACGCTTGAACGAAGTTTAAAAAATAGATTTATGACCATCCGATTTCTCCCGTAACTTTTTGATCTGGTTCACGAAATCTAGTTTTTGTTACAGATTAGACAAACAACGCTAAGATTTGAGGGTGGTAACACTTTTTTATTTTTTATTTTGAAACTTAGCTGTCAAAAATGTCGAGAATTCTGTGATATTTCCGGTTATTCTGTGTAATTTCAAAACCTTTTTCGGCAATTTTGTTTCTGGCGCGGTTAGTTTAGTGCAAAATAAATTTTGAACGGCTCTCCTCAAAAGATGATGTTAAAACGAAAAAGGGATCCAACATTCACCAATAGTGAAACAATATTTATTAATATTAGCAATTTCACATTTTACTTACATTAAACTAAGAAAATTAAGAAATAATAATTATAACAATTAAAAAAATCACAAATTTCAACATAATTAAAATAGGATTAATTCACAAAAAGTTTCGTCAGAACTAAAAATAGAAAATTTAAACAAAACATTCAAAGAAAAACAAAAAAAAAAACACTAAGAGAATAAGCCGCCCCGGGACACATCTGACCCAAAGGTGCCCACTACGCTGGCGGCGTTACCTCGCTGCACTGCAAGGGAAATTCTTTGCATAAGATATGCCCCAGAGCGGCAGTCATAGCCACGGTCCCTCAAGCGACGTCCTATTTCCCTCACAAACGCCTTCCCCTGCACTCCCCAGACTCCAGTTGTCTCTATCGCTAGAGGCACAAAAATGTACTGGCTCAAAAGCGCAGAATACTTTTGGACCTTCAACCTAGCAGCCTCTTCTGCCGCCGCGCCCGGAGTCGACGCGGTAGACGCTAAGTGAGAAGGGGCAAAAGTGCAGACACACGTAGCGTCCCAAAGCAAGGAGCGCCCCTTCTCCCACGGTATCATTGTCAAGCCATCCGGACGTTTTCCATCCGAACGACAAAGACCTGGAGGCTCCAGAACGCAAGGAATATTTGCTGTTACGAGAGCCCGCCTAACAATTTCGTTTATAGAGAAATGCCTAGAAAACCTGCCCGAAAATGCCCGCTGGATTTTTGGGTGATCAGGCAGATCACTACCAGGACACTGAACTCGCCATAACCCTAAGGCCTCCTCCGCGAAGGGAATGCAAAAACCGTCACCATGAAAACTCAAAATAAGAGTGACAAGGTCTAGCACTCCATGCGACGAAGACAGGAAGGCCGGGAGCTCAGTTTCCTGCAACCGACGAATGCCTAGCCCACCGTGCCTGATAGGCAAAGCCGCTTGGCGCCACTGGGTTGGAGTCATACCTACATTAAGAATCGACTCCAACACATTCTTTAACACGGTATCATACTCAGCACTTTCCTCTCTACAAAGCCATACCGGAGCACTACGCAGCGAGTATGTAAGCCTAGGAATAGACAAGCAACTCCTTAGGATGGTTAAAGCCACGTGAGCAGGAAGCCGTCTTAAGTGCTCCTTAGATGCCAAAAGAGCCCTTGACCTCACAGACAGTGCACCCGGTATGCCCTCAGGGAAGATAGGTGCTCCCAAAAGAGTAAAATTGGCCTTATCCTGAATGCGTAAGCCCGGGACCACAGAATGAACTTCCGATAAGACCTCTTGTGATATCTGACCAGAACAGGGAAAAAGTTCGCATTTCTGAGAGTTTACCTGAAGACCCAAACCCGACAAGCCCTCGACAAGTGCCTTCAAGTCCCGAACCACGATATCCGGGTCGCCTCCGATGGTGCCGTCATCCAAATACCAAACGTTCAGTGATGATTGCATGGTAGATATTACACTCTGAATTGCCAGACTAAATAACAAAGGGCCCAATGGATCACCCTGCTGTGCCCCCACCTGAGACTCCACCAATGCATCGCCAAAAAACAAATTACTAGGTTTAGAATAACATTGATGGAGAAACGGGTACAACGCAGGGACTTTCTCTTTTATCACCGACAACATGGAGTCCCGCTCAAGAGAATTAAATGCGTTGTGAAGATCCACCTTCACAATGATATCCGCCGCATCAGCTTTGGAGAAGGCAAAAGCCCTAGTGGCATGGATAGCTGCCTCGCAGCCCAAAGGCACACCAAAACCCAATTGACGCGGCTGCAAAAATGCTGCCATCTCCCCCTTGACAGCGCGGCATCCCAGTTTTGCTACTAAGCGCCTAATCACACTGCCTATGGCAATAGGCCGAATTCCCCCATCCTTTTTTTTAAGGGCACACAAGGAAGCTCCATACACAAATGGGCAAACCTCTCTGTTGACCATACCTTTTAGCATAAAATTAGCTAAGCTGCATATTGAAGCTAAGAGTTTTACTCCATTATCACCCGCCGCTGCCGACGTCAACTCTTTAAGATGTTCTGGGCGCAGCCCATCCAACCCCGCTGCAGAGCCATTGTTAAAAGACGCGATAGCTTCAGAAACGTCTAACACTTCCACAGAAAGGAACTCGTCTGAGGAAACGGGCTCTGGAGAGAAATTCAAAGGCCGACCCGGAGAAGGGTGTTTTTGATGTAAGGCTTGTAACGTCTCGTCACTGACATCAGCCACACAGCAGTCGGACAATAAAATCCGAACCGCACCGCCTAAGTCGCCATCGTAAACTTTCGTTTCCACGGCTCTATAAAAAGAGCGACGACTGAACGCCTCTCTACAAGTCGGCGAATCTGAAGCGACAATACCCAGGGAGTCTTGAGAGAAGGCATTGCTTATGTTTTCCTTCACTTTAGACGTAAGTGACTGGCTCCGATTGTCGGAAGAAGGAACCCTTAAACATGTGTATGAAAAAGATAAAAGGGCTAACCAGTCCTCAGTGGAGTTATCCCGAACACAGTTGTCGATTAACTGAGACAATTTCCCCGCAGCCAGACTTCTTGCACCTTTTGGAACATGTTTTAGAACACGAACGTTTTCCCTCAAAATTGGTAAGCGACTAAGAGTGGAATGTACTCCAACATCGTCAGGAGTTGCCTGAGACTGATGCGCAAGCAGACCTCTATGCACCCGACTTATATGCACATTCAAGCCTCGGGGAACGACGAATTGCCTTGAGGAACCGGGACAATGAGGACAACAAGACAAAGATGCCATCAAAACATAGTGAAAAACATTCTCTAATAGATTTGGTGGAGGAACACTTTAATGTAATTGTAAATAAATAATCCGACTCCACAACCATGCGTTCGAAGAACGAAAAGTGGCAGAAAATAGCAATCAAATTTAATGCTAATTCCAGCATACATGCAAGGGATGCGTCAACCTTAAAAATGTGCTGGGAAAACTTAAAAAAAAAGAGTCAAACAACAGCAGACTCAAATGAATCAGCATTTCATGGGAACAGGTATGTGCCCACGTTCTACTATGTACTTAAGTAGGACTATTGAATATTAAATTTATTAAATAGGTAAGTACCTACTTAAATCTTTCAAAATTTTTTAGGAGGTGGACCGCCCAAAAAATTTGATGACGATCCCATTGCAGAACGTGTCCTTAGTTTAATAAAAACTAGAATTACAGGATATGTTAATCTCTTTGACAGTGATGGCACTCATGTCCTTGGTGAGTATCTGGATAAGATCTAGATTCTGCTGGTTTACTGGGGTAGATGTACTTTACTCAAAATGTAACTGTTATTTTAGATGAATTAGGCAGTACGTTTATGTCACAGCAGTTATCAGACACAAAACCCACAGATGACACTATAACATTGGTGAGTTTCATTGCATTATGTATTAAAGTTGCTTTATGTAAATAAAATTTACCTAATGAAGTATATTTCCATGAAGGACTGGTCAAACTACACTCCATGTATGCTGAGACAAACAAGAAACCCAGTTCTTGTCCAAACACTGAGTCCATCACCTGATCCCATAGAGAACCAGCTTACGCCACAGAGGTGAATTAAGTACATAATTTTATTTAATCAATTTAATATACCTATCTTGTTGCAGATGCAACCAGTTCAGTCAGGACTGGTTGCAGTCCTGATTTCTGATTCTTTATGTTTTAGGACCCATACTCATCCTGCACAAAGCCCTAGACCTGACCCATTAATCACCATAGTGGACCAGCAGCTGCCTGCACCTCTGAGGTTGGTTAATTAAGTACCGGATTGATCAATGAAATGTACTATTTAGCCACCAAACTACCTATCTTGTGGTAGATGCCAACTGACCAGTCCTGACTTCTAATAAGTACATAAAATTTTTGTTTTAGGACCCATACTCAAACTCATCCTGCACCAAGCCTGTCGCCTGACCCATTAATCACCATAGTGGACCAGCAACTGCCTACACCACTGAGGTTAGTAGGTACCTGATTTCACAGTAATGTGGGAAGCTACCTTTTTTTATCAGATTTATTTAGAGGCTTTGTTCGCAGACTGAACATGACAGCCCCATCGTAACCTAATCACGTAAGAATTAACAAAGTTATGTAGATCTTAAAATTAAACTATATTTTTTAAACTATCTTCGGACGGAATTCTTGTGACGTTCCTACATCATTTAGGTTTCATTTCAGCTGTGTAACTAAAGTTGTTCTATGCGCTTCGTTCCGGGCACTATTTAATCCTATTTAATTTATGTTTCAGGGCCCATACTCAGATTCGTTCTGCAACCAGTAGAAGGAGACCACTTTTGAGGCACAATTTAGACACAGCATCCAGAAGTTTGGCACAAGAGACCAATGAACAGGCCATGGAACAGCATGAGCTGCAAATGCAGATCCTGCAGCTACAGCAGCAATGGGAACAAGTTATGCTGGAGCAGGAAAAAGTAAAACTAGAAATATTAAAATATGAATTAAATAAATTAAAACAATAGAAAATATTGTATAATGATTGTTTTATTCAATGTAAGAAAAAACATTTCATTTGTTGAAAGTCAGGAATATATGTAAAGCAATTATACAAGATAAAAAAGAAAGTAAGAAGTCAAGAATACAATGACAGGTTAAAGATATTATTACACATAAAATATGCAAAATTGGTCAATATCTATAATATCTTTTATTTAATAAGCTTTTTAGCTTAGCCGTAATAAGCTTTTTAGTAAGTACGGATTTAACATACATAAATTGTTAGTTACTTCTTGGGGAATCTTATTATAGAAGAGTACAATACAGCTCCCTATAAAAGAACTTTGCGAAGTCTGAATCTTGGAACTACTATTCTATGACCATGTCTAGTATTCACATGACATGAAATGCCTACTATAATTCTTAACATACATCTTACTTAAGCTCTTGACTGGCGACATTTATTTAAAAACTTGAATTTTGCAGCAGCTATTGATTATCTTGCTAATCTGAAAATTTTAAAAGTATTTTCATTATGTGTGTTAGTTGTGCATTAGTTTCTTGATTATAGTTGATATTAGGTAGGTACAGTCGACAGCACATAGACCTTGACATTTGACTTTCATGTTTTTCAGCCTTTGTAATAAAGATGATGCAAAGTCCAAACTGTGTGGTTGATTCGCTGTAGTCTGTATATGAACATTTTAACTAAATAACTGTTCATTTTGAATAAAGATTTTTATGAATCACAGATATTACGAAAGCAAAAGATATTGTGTGTTATCTTTTACACGCTGATACTCGTATGGCTGAATGGATTTGTGTATGTTTATTGAGAAAATGAGGGTCAATCTTACCGTGTAAAATAGTTGCTTATTAACTCAGTGCGTCTTCTATGGTTGGGATTATTTCTCTGTGTTCTTCCAGACTCAATATTACTGTTGTCTATGTTACTTTGGGCTAACATTGAATCCCAAGCAGTTGAATTGACAACCTGACTATCATCAGGATGTGTGGCCTCACCACATTTCCTCGCAATATTGTGTAATACTGCTGTAGCAATTATGATTATTATGACTCCAAATAGTCTCTCAACAAATTTCTTGTCCGAATCTGAGACTCATTGTATACATTTTCAGCAGGTATATTGCATTGATACAATGGAGTCATCATGTATTTATACATGCATAGCCAGCATCTCCAACAAGAACAGCAGTCCCATACCGACCCTGTTCAAACATAGCTCTTCTACAACTGTTATTAAAAATATATGAGTCATGTGTACTCACTGGCCACCGAGCCACAACATCTGTGAATTCCAGGTTTGAATTGCAAATGGCCTGCACATTCAGTGAAAAAATTTTTTTAGTGTCTGGGTCCCAGTCGCAGTGGCTTTTTTAAATTTTGTTTGAGTCTGGCGGATAGCATCAGGAGTTTCCGTGAAGCAAATGTGCTGTGAATGTAATGCAGAAATGGCAGCACTAAATCTGTGCACAAGTCTGTGCCGTAGAAGTGCAAAAACCCCCTGAATATGCAGAAGTCATCTGGTAACAACCAGTTGCATAGTACCGTAAAGCACACAACAGTTGATTAATGGGTGAGATGCTATCATTTCTGATATAAAAAGAAACCATGAAGTAGGTACCTACTTAAAAATGACAAAATAAATACGGAATGTCATAAGACTAGGTACTTCCTATGGCTGCTGGCTAATGCTAGACGCAAGTAAAGAAACATATAGGTATTTGTAGGTAGATACTTACATGTTCGTTGGATAATCTATTTTGTCCTCGATTGATTCCAAAACTGTCAACACGGTAGGTTTTGTGAGACGAAATCATGTTACAAAGTCGACATCATCGTCTTTGTAAATAACAAGTAAATTTATTAACTAAACTTTGTAAATTCAAGTAAATAACATTATGTCATCAACATAAAGGGCTATAAACATAACTTCATGTTCATCATTGTAAATATAAACACATGGTTCAGAAGAAAGCCTTCTAAACTACAATTTTTTGATTAAAACCTCATTTATCCCTTCATACCATGCTTTGGCCGACTGTTTTAATCCATAAATTGCCTTGTTTAACTTGTAAACTTTCTTTCCATTGGCTTCCACAATAAAGCTTTACGGTTGTTCCATATAAACATTCTCTCTTAGAATGCCGTTTAGAAATGCTGTCTTCACATCAAAATGCTTAACCACCATGTCAAATTGTGCTGCTGATGCTAGCAGTATCCTAATACTTGAGTAACGCACAATTGGTGAAAAAGTTTCATAATAGTTTAAAAGTTTCTTCAGAGGAACAGGAGAAGGCCATGGTCAAATATCTTATAAAGTCTGCTGATATCTATTACGGCCTTACTCCTAAAGAGGTTAAAAGATTGGCGTACGACCTTGCAATTAACTATGAATTAAAGATGCCCGATTCATGGGAACGCCAAAAGATGGCAGGAGCAGATTGGTTTTCGGCATTTCTCAACCGAAATTCGGAGCTAGCGATTCGTTGTGCTCAAGCCACAAGTCTGACTCGAGCCACGAGTTTTAACTTAACGAATGTCAATTTATTTTTTGACAACCTAGAAAAGATTATGAATAGGAACAGTTTTGAACCGCAAAACATTTATAACATGGACGAGACCGGGATCACAACGGTTCAGAAACCCGATCGCATTGTGACTAGAAAGGGAACACGGCAGGCTGCCGCATTAACGTCTGCAGAACGCGGCACACTGGTTACAGTTGCAGCATCTGTAAACGCGCTAGGGAATGCTTTGCCTCCAATGTTTATATTTCCCCGCCTAAGATACCAAGACCACTTCGTGAGGGACGGACCACCTGGCTCTGTAGGAGCTGGCAATGCTTCTGAGTGGATGGAAGAAGCCCAATTCCTAATATTCCTTAAGCATTTCCAACACCATACAAAATCTACTCAAGACAGCAGTTTTGTTGCTGCTGGATAACCACGCGTCCCACATATCCATAAAAGCTTTAGATTATTGTAAAAACCATGGCATTGTAGTACTCTCGTTTCCGCCGCACTGTTCCCATAAACTCCAGCCCCTGAACCGATCTGTTTATGGGCCTCTTAAAAAATACGTTAACACTGAGTGCGACGCGTGGATGCGGTCCCATCCTGGCCAGACAATGACCATCTACAACATACCGGAGATAGTGGCATCTGCTTTCCCACTAGCATTCACACCCCGGAACATACAGGCAGGTTTCAGAGTATCTGGGATTTTTCCGTACAACCGAAACATATTTAGCGACAGTGACTTTGGGCCGTCATTCGTTACCGACCGGCCTGCGCCTGACATGACCAACGCCCTTGAAGATCCAGCGACCACTGCACGCATTACTCCAAAAGGGGACCAAATAAGAGAATATTCACCGGAAATCACACCGCAACAAGTCACCAATACCCATTCAGCCAATCCAGCATTGACTCCAGAAGTCAGACTACGTCAAGAAGATCCTAGTGCTGAACTTCTGTTCACAGAAAGTTCCTTGCCTTATCAACTGGATCCACAAGAAATTGAAGAGGAAATCCTGCCCTTCGATCATCCAACTCAGCCAGTTGTACATCCTCTGGAATGTTTAGTCGCACCTTCAACATCTTCTAAACACTTAAGCCCTGACCAAGTACGCCCGTTGTGTTCGGACGCACCTTCAACATCTTCTAAACATTTCAGGCCTGAACAAGTTCGCCCGCTGCCGAAGGCACCTCCTCGCAAGACAAGTAACCGCGGAAGAAAATCGAGAAAGTCGACTATATATACTGATACTCCTGAAAAAGCTGTCATTGAAGAAGAAGCCAAAAAAATGGCTAAGAATGTGACCAAAAATATTGATACCTTGAAATCAAACAACGAAAACACTAAAAAGGAAAAAGGAAAAGGCAAGAAAACAAAAAAGAACGATAACATAGCGATATATGATAAAATTGAGCTTTTTGTGCAGATTTAGAGTTATGACAATTCATGACGTTAAGTTTCGTAATTTTTAAATGTTTTTTTTTTTATAGCTTAGGAATCGCAGGAACCTACCTGTTTTTATGGAGTTGGTGAGGTGAAATACTGCATGTTATGCATCAAAATGTTGGGCAATATGACTGTGTTGATTATATTTTGATTAATAACGAATAATCATTGATCTCTTAGATTTAAGCTCGTGATAAGTAAATACTTATTTTAAAATAATACAATTGAAACCAATTATTTTTGTAACAAGTTACATCTTGGGTATTTTAATTTATACCTTTGATTCATCCCGACGATTCATTTCAATACTTTTTATATAAATTATAATACCCGTAATGTTATCTGTTTCTACTAAATCGGATAATACTACTGTATTATTTAAAAATAATTTGTTGTGAAGGATGGTGTTGTTTGTACCAGGGGTCAATTGTAACTGTATGGGATTAATAATTGTATTAGAATTCGATGTTTTTGTTATATTGAGATGTTGTTATTACTTGAAAGGTGTGCTATGAGTAGCCTTAAGTGTTTTTTTATATTAAGTCGACATAAAATATTTAAAAAATTTGGAGATTATCATAATACGTTCAGTTCAACTGAAATGCTAGCTTTGTCTAGTCTAAATACGAGTCTCTATAATTAAGACTGATGTAACGTAACAGACTGATTCGTCCTAAGAAATTAACAATAAATACTGATTGATTATGACTTTATTTTGGCTTTAATTTACCTTTGTAAATTCTGATGCGATCATATGAAAATTATTTTATAGATTGTTATAGCCAATTAGACTACAATGTAACGTCCAAAGTGATTTTTACGTGGTGGCATTAGATTCTGAGTTATAGGTCGTTATTTCGAAACCGGTACTATTGCCCCCGGTCTACCCTAATGTACGCTTGTATTAAAGAACATTTTGATTTTCAATCCATTCCTACTGCTTCCTACTGTGGCGTGAACAGTTTTTAGTAACTAAAGGCATAAACAAAGTGTGATATGTGATCAGATGACATCCTATAAATTTTTTCATTCTAATTTAACTCATAGTAAGATGTTTTATTAACCTAATCTTGGGTTATCATTGACCTGAGTGACACACATGAAAGGACGGACACCAACAGATGATAACTAAAACGTCTATGATTTCAGCGTAATCTAATCTATGATTTTAGCTACTGTTGATATCAGGTTTAGTATTGCAACTTTTCAAAGTATCTATTGTATGTTTCAACTTATCATACTGAGACTGAACTATATAAAACCAGTCACTAACTTCGAGTCTACTTATGATCACAGTATCTATCGGGTTCCTACTCAGGGCATCGACATGTGTCATTCTTGCATCAGGCCGATATTCGATGTTCATATCATAGTCGTGAATTAGAAGCCACCAATTAGCTATTCGCGGAATAATATCCCGTTTAGTCAATTGAACGTCAAAAGGGGGTAGGAGCAAATCATATAAAAATGCTATTATGTCATTTGGAGGTGACTGAATGTTTGCGTTTTTGTTGCAGTCTATCAATACTACGAGTTTGTTTATCATGGGCATAAAAACCGAGGGTGCATTAGCCAATCCAAAAACGACCAGAGTGTATTCATAGTGGCCTCGAGGTGTTACGATTACGAATGCCATTTGATGCGCATCATCGGGAACTATCGGAACTTGATGATCTTTGAGCCATATCTAAACTTGTGAAGTATTTTTTACCCACTAACTTCGACACTTGGTCATCTATGTTAGGTAACGGATACCTATCTTACACAGTGAACTCATTAAGTGCTCGATAATATACACAAAGCCTTTTATCACCATTTTCCTTTTTTACCAAAATAACGAGGGAAGCATAGTCAGACTCTGATTCTTTTATTATGCCTGCATCCAGTAGGTAGTTCGTTAACTTTATTATTAACAATTTCCTGCTCACTGTGTGAAAGTCTATAAGGATGACGATGAACCGGTTTTACTGTGGTTAATTTAATTTTCATTTGAAGCAAATTTGTACACCCTAAATCGTGTGTGTTGCTAGCAAAACTGTTTTTATGATTGGTTAGCAAGCTCATCAAAATATTGTACACTTTTTCACTTAATGGCCCAGTTTTTATTTCGCTTATCTCTACTCCCCAATAGACTCAGTGGCTAGGCTTGTACACAAAATGGAATTGGCTGGCAATTTAGAAATGGACTGCCCACGAACCTGTATTTTGCAGTGTTGCTGCTTGCAGCTTTCGGCCCGAACTTGGACCTCACCCAGCTGCCACACGAGGCTCTCGCCGCCGGTGTTGATGCCCTTGATGTAGCCTTCGACGCCGCTCAGCAGGGTGGCGGGCAAGGAAAACGTCACCCCTTGCAGCTCGAAGTGGCGTGACGCAGTAACTACGTCGTTATCTTCGCGGTTGCCTTGTATGTGGACCTTGACGATAGATGTTCCAGGTGGAAGACACTCTTCATTGGCTGTCACCACTTTCTTGTATATTGTAGCACTGTAGTACCTTTATTTCTTTCACGTCGTTTGCTCCCGCAGTTTTTGTTCGACGCGGTCACAGTTAGGCATCTTGTAGCAATGTGGCCTTGCTGTCCACATTTGTAACATGTTCGTAGGTCGGGTAAAGAACAGTCACGTAGAATATGGCTGGTTTGTTTTACAGCCCGGACAGGGATCCGTCTTAAGGTTGATCGGTATAATTTTCTTATCGGTGGGTAGTTTGTTTGATTCCTTGTTGTATAATCGTATACTAATCCACTCCGATGATTCACGCTATAAAGAGATACTGCAGGTTGATTTGTTAGGTAATAACTATAATTTGAGTAAATAATCAACAAGGAATTAAATAACAACTTGGTTAACATCTAGCCGCTAGCTTGTATCGTGACAGCTCCTTGAATGGCCGCCAACCTACGTCGGTGTTGCCACCGCTTTATTAAAACATTGCTTTTTACAATTCAAGTATGGAATTTCTTACTTAAGTACATTAAATCAACGTTATAATTAATTAATAATAATAAATAAAAACGTTGATATTATTCGACAAAATATAAAAATATGATTAGCTTGAATACAATGCTAACAGACGGCCGTCCTGTTGACGGAATGTCCCTATTCCGATTCGGCCATTCGTATGCTGTATGTCCCTATACAACTAAATTGAACAATTACTCAGATAAAATTTAACTTGTCTAACTATTATTACAAATGCTAAAGTTTGAGAGAATACAAAAACTACTAAACAGATTTTCATGAAACTACAGTGTCAGACATAAGTAAGTTATACATGAGAATAACTCAGACAAATTTGTCGGTTTCTTCCAACACTAAAATACTTTAAAATACATCAATAGCTTGAATACAAATTTGTTTAGAAAAAATATACTGTTTTCAAACGTAAAAGTAATGATTGATCACTAGGTATAACACAACTTTAATGGATCTTCTAATAGGTAAGCAATAACGGTTCTTTTTTTTTAATCATGATTATTGACAAATCGTATCTTGGATTTTGCACTGCTGAACGTGGACTGTCTGCAGATTATGGGATACCTGGAAGCACAAAAATACATTTTACGTCGCACCTAAGTATGTTGAACAATCTAAGTACTATTATTTTCTCTTGATATTATCTTCTCTTCTCAATAGTTTTTTTTTTGTTTTTCGTTTTCTTGTGTAGTGTAAGAGTAATACATTTAATTTTAATCGTTATACATTTATAATAAAGTTCATATAATGCAATAAGTCAGTCAATACGTAATTGACTTTGTTTTATTTCATTTTGAATAACGATTATCGTAGGGTAACGAACTATTTCTCTAAACATGTTCAAAGCATCAATACATCGATAGTTCAAAATGATCACTGCAACCAGACAGCATAATTATTTTACTTGAGTAGTTTGCAGTGATAAGTACTTCTCTGAACGGATATCGCACCGCTATTATATTTTTGCAGTGATCACCGCAATAAATCGGCATATCTCACCAAGTGGTTTATAGCGATCACCGCAACAGAGCGGCATATTTCACTAAGTATAATTATATTTTAAGTAATTTTGTAGTGATCACCGCATTAAAGCAGCATATCTCATCAAGTTATTCATAGTGATCACCGCAACAAAACGGCATATTTCACTTGGTATAATAATAATTATAGGTAATGATCACCGTAGAAACGGCATATTTCATACATGTAATTCTTAGTAAATAGCACCGTAGTTAGATACGGGATAACAATAGTAAAACGAGACTTAGCACACACCTTTTTATTCCATTCATAAGCCATCAAACAGCAGGAAACGCACCAGCAGCAGATACATTCTGTTTGCTATTGATAGGCTGGATCATCTAGTAATGGAGAAAGTGGTGGAAATAGATATACTTAGTATAATTGGGGCAAACACATACTAATGTGAAGGAACAGGCCAACGGTAGGGACGTTAGTAGGTTATACTATATATAAGATAAGATAAAATAAGAATATTATGTATAATAATAATGATAGTCATAGTAGTTCTAGCTAGATCCTTCGGAGTCAATGGGATCATCCCCAACACTGTCATCACGGTCAGAGCTGGTAAAGGTAATCCACTTTTTCAGCGAGTCTGCAGGATAAATGCTTTTATACCTTCGTTTAGTGAAGCGTTCTATGCTAGAAATCTCATATCGATCATTCTTGAGCACGGCGCTTACTTTAAAGGGTCCTCTAAACTTCGGAAGTAACTTTTTACTTTTACCAGTAGCTGGAAGGTGGTGATTTGGGATCATAACAAGATCCCCTAATGCAAAAAATCTTGTAGGTGCCTTGTGGCTATCGTAGTAAGTTTTCATTGCTCTCTGTCCCTTCTCTATGTTATCTGCAGCCGCAATACGAATCTCTTCTCTGGATTCATCAAGTTCCTGTACATTCATATTAGTTTGTTCGGAATTATCTAACACTGTCGCCTCAGAGGTGTCCTGAATTGTATTCAGAACGGGACCTTCACTCGGGTTTATGGTCCTTCTGCCGAAGACGATGTCTGATGGTGTCGTACCTGTGCTCCTATTTAAAGTATTGTTGAGACTCCATTGAACTTTCGGAATGTGACTGTCCCATTCGCGCTCGTCCATGCCATGATTTGATGCCGCTAATGATTCTAAGATGGTGCGATTATATCTTTCAATTTGACCGTTTGCGCGAGGTGTAGCTACCGCATTCAAAACGTGTCTAGCTCCAATAGTTTGCATGTACTTTTTAAACGTTGCAGATGTAAAACTCGTTCCTCTGTCCGATATTATAACTTTTGGACTACCTATAGTACTAAATATATCCGCAAGAATCTTTATTGTGGTTTTACTCTTAAGATTTCTAACCGCTCTTATAAAGATGAATTTGCTAAACCCATCAATAATGCCTAGTATATAGGAGTTGCCGGCTTTACTTCGAATAAATGGTCCCAAATGGTCCATATGAAGGGTGTGAAAAGGAATGTTACCTTTTGGTATTGGATGTAAAAATCCACTAGCTTTACTGGTTGAAGTCTTGTTAAACGCGCAATTAAGGCATGCAGCCACGTATTTACGTACAAACCTATTCATCTTAGGAAACCAGTAATTTTGTTTCATTTTGTCTAGTGTTTTATCAAACGAAAAGTGCCCTGCTTCATCATGACAAATTTGGCACACCCGCCACCTGGCACCATCAGGGACGACCCATTTTAGATCCTCACCTATACGCCTATATATTCTATTATCTTTAATGACGTAATTATTTATTATATCTTGTATATCCTTCCTGCCACTATCCAAAATCGATTTAACAAATTTTAGTTTGAGATCCGTCATTTGAACCGTCTGTAACCATTCGGTGGTTGTTATGTTCATTACATCAAATTCGCGTGTGTCTATTAGGTCTTCATTGTTTGTGTTAAGAACGGGATTCCTGCTCAAGGCATCCACGTGACGCATGCTGTCCCCAGGTCTATAATCGATGCTAAAATTGTACTCCTGTAACAGAAGCCACCACCTAGCAATACGAGGCATTAAATCTCTTTTAGTAAGGGTGGTTCGCAGTGCATTACAGTCAGTGTAGACTTTAAAAGGAATCCCTATCAGGTACGTACGGAATTTTCTTAATGATAAAACCACAGCAAGTGTTTCTAATTCGTATGAGTGTAGATGCTCCTCTTCTTTCGCAGTTTGTTTGCTGTAATACGCAACCACTTTTAAGGGCGACTTCTCATCCGGTCGTTGTAGCAGCATTCCGCCTAGTCCTAACTTGCTGGCATCACAATGTACCTCTGTCAGATAAGTTGGGTTATACAGCGCTAAAATAGGCCTTTCAATCAATTTTTCCTTCAAGGCTTGGAAAGCTGAGTCTTGTTCTTGTTCCCATCTCCACGTTACATCGGTCCTGGTCAACATAGTTAGAGGCTTTGCTATACTAGCAAAACTCGGGATAAACCTACGAAAGAAGCTGGCTAAACCTACAAACTGTCTAACCTGATGTACGTTAATAGGTTTCGGGAACGATGCAACCGCTTCTATTTTCTTACTACCGGGACGGAGACCGTCGCTAGATACCTCATATCCCAAATAATCTAAGTTTCTTTTAAAGAAGTAACATTTTTTTATATTGAGGGTTAATCCCGCCTTTTGCAATGAAGACAGAATTTTACGAAGCTTTGTCAAGCCTTCTTCAATAGATGATGCAGGCGATAACAGGTCGTCCATGTAGGGAATAGCTAGGTCATACCGGTCTTTTCCAAGGGCCTTATTAATCATATGCTGGAATACAGCCGGAGCATTTACTAGGCCGAAAGGCATTCGTGTATATTCATAATGCCCGTCAGGCGTTACGAAGGCAGTTAAATGCTTTGACCCTTCTGCCATGGGTATCTGATAATAGCCAGATTTCAGGTCGAGACTGGTGAAATAAACCTTGCCACTAAGACGGTCTAGTTGATCGTCTATTACCGGCATTGGGTAAGAGTCCTTAATCGTTTTTTTATTCAAAGCCCGGTAGTCCACACATAAACGGTATTCATCATTCTTTTTCTTTACTAGTACTATTGGGCTTGCATAGCATGAATCGGATTCTTGAATAATTTTATTCTCCAGAAGCTCACTAACCATATTTCGGACAACCGCTCTTTCACTATAAGAGAGTCTGTAAGGTTTATAAGACACTGGAGAATTATCCTGTAGTCGTATGTGCATTTCGGTAATATTGGTCGTTCCTAGCTCGCTTAAGTCAAACGAAAAACAGTCTCTGTATTCATTGGCTAAGTCTAGTAGTTGCTGTCTTTGTTCATGCGTCGCGTCATCATCAATGTTAAGCATATCTAAAGTGATAGGTCTGTCTCTGTTGTTAGAGGTAGGAGGATAATCTGAAAGGGTCATTCTTTTTACTTCAAATTCAGCTGGCAATTCCATGGGTACGGATGTGTGTGTGGGTAAAATACAGCCTCGAGCTAATAGCCTGTCTTGTTTCAGTGTGACTTCTTTGTGTGCAAAACTTATAATAGGTATATATCCGTAACCGTCTTTAAAGAAATAAACTCCTGGTAGCGTTATTATCTCCTCGTTTGGTTTAAAAGACGTGTTGCCTGCTGTGTATATCCATCCAGTGTAGTTAAGCTCGCATCGTACTGCTACTGACAGTATGTCTTTGACAATAACTTCTTGAATATTGTAAATCGGCGTTTTATTACTTCCCTGTTTATCCGAGTAGAGTGTCAGACTGGTGTTAGTTTTGTAAACTATTACTTCTGGCATTTCAGTGACGTTCTGTCCCACGAGTAGGTCCGTGGTCAGATATCCATCTGGTACTACATATGCTTCTATGCTCGTATTGATAAAGTCGAGAGTTATGTCTATCGTTACTTTTCCCATAGGCTGCATAGTGCCGAAAGCAAAACCCTTTATGAGCGGTAAGTCGTTGTGATGACTTTGTAAATTTAATTCAGTAGCTAAGCTACATTTTATTAAAGTGCATTGGCTACCGAAATCGACAAATGCTGTTTTAGTTTTGCCGTTAATTTTTATTACCTTATTGTAAATATCGTCATTATCGGTTTCAGCAGTAATATGTTGGACCTTAGTGGAATTACTGGTGACTTTGTCTAAACTTACCGTTTTATTATTATCCATATTAAGGTCTCGCTTGCAATGTTCTGAAATGTGTCCCAAGCGATTACATTTCACGCATTTTTGTGGTTCTTTACGGCATCTGGGAGCAGTGTGGCCAGGTTCCGAACAATTGTAACAGATGCGGGTCGAGTTCACGTTATTGTTCCTCATAGTTTCGCTATTTTTCATTGTAGCTAGGGGTTTCGGTAGTATAGCATTCTTTTTATTATCTTTCTGGTACTTCATTGTAATATTGCGTAGGTACCTAAGAAGTTTGTTCGGGCTCTTAAAGTTTGCTCCTTGAGCATTCAGTTTTATATTTGTATCAAAGATCCCATGTATTATGCAGTCAACTGCGTCCTTTCCTTTGATATTGCAACGACTGATTAACTTGACTTTGTCATAGAAGTACTCTTCAAGTGTCTCTTCTCTACGACTGCGTCGCGCTAGCATTTCAGATAGTTTATCTGCGTAATTGCAGTTATCTGGGAATGTTTGTAATAACTTTCGTTGCCAATCTTTCCATTTTAAGTTGACTGAAGGTAAACCTTCGTACCATCTTCTCGCTAAACCAGATAGCTTAGGTAGTGCGTGGAAGACCGTTTGTTTGTCGCTCCATTTGTAGATAGTTGCGGTTTCATTAACCTTTTTGAGCCAGGCTTTTGTGGACTGCATTTTCTGGCTTGGATCAAAAGTTGTTATAACGTCATGAGCACCTGCATACGTGCTTCGTCCGTGTTTGCTAATGGCTTCTATAAATTTATCCATTACTGACTGCTCTTTATCCTTGTTTGCACCGGAGGGTGTTCTACGCGTGCGATTTCTCTTTGTTCTTACGCGTCTAGTTCTCGAACGAGAACGATGGCGGCTGTCACTGAAAACAGAACTGCGGCTGCTTGGTGAAGTAGTTGAGTTTACTTCGGAACTATCACAGCCGCTAGAGGTGGACGACCTCGACGTACGTACTCGCGTTCTGCGAGACCGTCGCTTACGTCCAGAACGGGATCGGCTTCTACCATGGCGCCTGCTTCTACGGTAGTCTTCAGTCCGTGAACGATGACGCCTGTGTTTTCGTATTATTTCGCGATCACGAGAGGTGAAAGATCGGGCCCTCGATCGCCCGCGAGAAACGCTCGACCGACTACGACGACGTCTCTTTTCTGGAAGTGACGGTGACCTGGTTCTTTTTCTTTTTCTGGTTTCGTCTGGTAACACTGGAGTATTCGAATCGCGTTCGTGGTCAGACATTTCGGTCTTGTTAGATAAATAAATTTTTAGTAGATAATTAAGGTATATTTTGTAATAATTATTATTTTAGATAGGTAGTTAAGGTTAGGAGCCAGAGGGGGTAGAAAAGTATATATTAATTTTAATATCATAATAAAGCATTCACTTACACTTCCACGGCGGATAGCAATAAAACGTAGTGCAAAATTATCGGGCACATCTGATTACCCGTCCACTCAAACCACCAGTATTAACCAGATCGCCCGAATGAAGTTCATAAAAGATTGTTTCTACGGTTCGGACGCTTTGGTTGCTCGCCAACCGAAACATTGCATAGAATAGAATGGAATAGAATATACTTTAATGTACACCAAGAATTACATAACAAAACTACAAAAATAAAAATAAAGACTTCATACATAGTATGAAACCACAAAAATCATACTAATAAAACCCATAATTTAATACACTTAAGTAATTCTGAAATTCGCATTAGTTTCTAAATTGAAGGACACAATAAACATGAATAGATAGGTACATGAATAAAACACCTCGACAGGAGCCAAGCGCACAATCAATGCATGGCCTCCCCGCGGGCATCGAATTCACGCAAGCGCCTTAATCGTTGGACCAACGAGGCGGAACCTACATGTTTTTTTTCTCATATTTTATTTCACTGTTGATGAGCGTTAAGTAAGCAGGACAAAAATATGAGGAAGTAGGTACGCATATTGTGATGACGAAATATTAATTGGAATCATCCACAATCCATAATGGAATAATCGTGCAACATGTGGGTAGAAATAAGATTAGCTTTTGCACCAATGTTTTCAGTGTTTTGGGCGTTTGGTAAAACAAGTTAAAAAGTGTTGTAAAAAGGGGTAAACAACTTGCTTGCGTTTGTGACGGAGGTCAATAAATTTATAAAAGTACTTACATACCGGCGGGCAGATTCAATCCGAGACTTCTGAAATATAATCGTATACTAATCCACTCCGATGATTCACGCTATAAAGAGATACTGCAGGTTGATTTGTTAGGTAATAACTATAATTTGAGTAAATAATCAACAAGGAATTAAATAACAACTTGGTTAACATCTAGCCGCTAGCTTGTATCGTGACAGCTCCTTGAATGGCCGCCAACCTACGTCGGTGTTGCCACCGCTTTATTAAAACATTGCTTTTTACAATTCAAGTATGGAATTTCTTACTTAAGTACATTAAATCAACGTTATAATTAATTAATAATAATAAATAAAAACGTTGATATTATTCGACAAAATATAAAAATATGATTAGCTTGAATACAATGCTAACAGTTGGATATTCGTATATCTTGAAATGGCGCGCGGTAATCTTCGATTGCGCAAATTAAATTTTTATACAGCTCATCCGGGCGTTTGCATTGAAAAGCCCTTGCGCTTGTTTGTAAAGACTGTGGCATACCACGGATGATGCAGGAAACGCTTGCGTTGTCGTTAAGGTTGCAGCGGAAGCACATAGCTGCCTTTTTCTGGTAGTACTTCGTCATCGATTCTGACGGTAGTTTTCTTTTAAGCATCATTTCGTCGAGCATGCCGCTGTAGTCTCGATACTTAGGAAAGATGCGAAGTAAGATCCGCTTCCATTCTTCCCACGTATGATCGTACTTGTCGAGCCGGTTGTACCATTGCTTTGCTTGACCGCGTAACTTATCTTGCAGATAAAATGATTTGGTCTTCTCGTTCCATCCATGTATTTCGCAGAGTTGATCGATCTTACGTAACCAAGCCATTACTGCACAGTCTTCATGATCGGGATCGAATTCTCGGATCAGATCGAAGATCTGGAATTAATGACGCGGCACGATGATGTTCTCTTCTTTGGTTCGGTACAGTAGACTCTTCGCTAAGTTCGCGCACTGCTTTGTCTATTTCATACCCCAGCAAAATTTTCAAGAGTTTGTTCGCAGGTGGTGGTGACGGTGATCTTTCGCGCTCTTCACTGGATAAGTTACACGTTCACGTGGCGGTGATTCTTCTTCTTCACGTGGTCGCTCGAGACGTCTTGAATGCGAGGGACTTGCAGAACAACCCGTGTCATCTTCTTTTTTCTTCCTTAGGTGCGTGGGTTATTATGGTGGTTATACGACTGGAGTAAATGAAATAAGCTTCCTTTAACACGGAGAATGTATATTCGACAAAGATGCAAGATGGCAGTAAGTAATCAGCAGAGACAAAACGGCTATATCATAGACAATAATAAGTCTAGGTTTTACTTTTTAAATCTAACACAGACCATGGCATTGTGCCATTGTTATTGTACTTCACACCGTCCCTCAATAACAATATTAAACAATTAGAAAACACATAAGAACTTAAACTTAGAAAAGCTTATAGCAAATTAATTCCACTTTTGAAATTATCAAAACTAGGTTTCCCTAAAGGCTTAGTAAAGCCATCAGTGAAATTTCGAACCTCTTTACAACATTCTCTGTATTACGTACAGGCAGCGACATCTGACTTAAGCAAATTGCATTACTTACAGCCCCGACCACCTACTTTGCAGTTAGGTTTAACATCGGAACGATATCACTGTACCCACATGATTACACTATTTTTATTTTTAATGCACTAACCCGTGCTAAGGAACAAATTTAAAAACCTATTTAGAGGCTAAACATTTCACCCATGCCGGGATTCGAACCCGCAACCTCTGGCTATCCGTACCAGCGCTCTACCAATTGAGCCAATGGGCGACTCACGGCATCAGTGAAATTTCGAACCTCTTTACAACATTCTCTGTATTACGTACAGGCAGCGACATCTGACTTAAGCAAATTGCATTACTTACAGCCCCGACCACCTACTTTGCAGTTAGGTTTAACATCGGAACGATATCACTGTACCCACATGATTACACTATTTTTATTTTTAATGCACTAACCCGTGCTAAGGAACAAATTTAAAAACCTATTTAGAGGCTAAACATTTCACCCATGCCGGGATTCGAACCCGCAACCTCTGGCTATCCGTACCAGCGCTCTACCAATTGAGCCAATGGGCGACTCACGGCATCAGTGAAATTTCGAACCTCTTTACAACATTCTCTGTATTACGTACAGGCAGCGACATCTGACTTAAGCAAATTGCATTACTTACAGCCCCGACCACCTACTTTGCAGTTAGGTTTCACATCGGAACGATATCACTGTACCCACATGATTATACTATTTTTATTTTTAATGCACTAACCCGTGCTAAGGACAAATTTAAAAACCTATTTAGAGACTAAAAATCCCGGCATGGGTGAAATTTTTGGCTTCTAAATAGGTATAAATTTTAGCCTCTAAATTAAAAATAAAAATAATATAAGTACTTCTTTTCCTAATCAAAAGTTTGTTTCAGTGAAAAAGGATACATACGTAGGACTTAATTTTTTGGAGTCTTTAATTATTATATCATTCAGTCCATTAATTCCTTTAATCAAATTCCTTTTTCATTGAAACCAACTTTAAAACCTCCATAAAATAAACGTTACTAGTATACCCATATATAGGTATGTATACGCACTGTAATATGTACGGTGCGATAGTAGTTATGAGGTTAGAAACTAGATGGCAGCACTGTATCGATACCGCGAGTCGGCCATCTATACGCTAGTAAAATATACTTATCTATGGTACAGTATATATATATATATATATATATATATATATATATATATATATATATATGGGTATACTAGTAACGTTTATTTTATGGAGATTTAAAGTTTGTTTCAATGAAAAAGGAATTAATGGACTGAATAACATAAAAAATCAAAAAGTCCAAAAATTTAAGCCCTACGTATCCTTTTTCACTGAAACAAACTTTTGTTTAGGAAAAGAAGTATTTGCTATTAAGAAATGAAACTGTATAATAGTTTAACAAAATTAAACATATATTTTAATACCAGTCTCCCTGACACGCTTCTTTGTTTTGTTTTTTGGGTAGGTTCTCACAAAAATTAACAATTAAGGATCACTATAGTCACTGTCTCAAAACACCACAACACTTTTGTCGAGTAATTTCTCACATCAAGCCACATTTTAAGAGTCACTTTCTTAAACTTAGGAATCAATTCGAAGCTGGAAATCCACAAAAATTAGGTATAATAAAAATTGTGAAGATATGTAATCTGTGCATTACTTGTCTCTGTTGACATTTGTCTCTGCTTCCTCCCTTCCTGTTTTGTATCATGGCCGGTGATGTACGCGTTGCGATAAAGTTTATTGAATAAAAGAATATTTCGATTTAGTCAGCTAGTCCTTTATTATTATTTCCACTGCAAGTCAAGTTCTCATAGGTTATGGGCTAAAACGCCTTATAGAAATAGGGATTAGCATAGGGAAAGTAAGTAAAGTAAAGTTCACGTCACGCGCGCCGTTCATACTAAAAAATGGCGGCTACGCCGACGAATTTTCCCCAGTTAAAAGCCGAAGCCTTCGATAATTGGCTCTTCAGGCTAAAATGCCTTCTTGAAGAGAGAGGTTTGAAATCACCGAGGCGGAAAAGGTTGAAGAAAGCAAAATTAATCAAGATGCTAAGGCTAAAAGCCTTATTGTACAATGCCTTACCGACAAACACTTAAATCTCGTAAAAGACAGCAAAACATCACGAAACATGCTAGATATACTAAAAGGGACTTTCCAAAGGAAAAGTGTTATCTCCAAAATTACTTTGCGAAGAAAACTATTAACATTGAAACATAAAGAAGGCAATCTGGAAGAGTATTTTGCAAAATTCGATAACATAATACGAGAATTAGAAGCATCGTCGTCAGATGAGAAAATTGCAGATGTAGACAAAATTTGTTACTTGTTGACTGGCCTAGGTGAAGAGTACAACAGTGTCATTACAGCTCTTGAAACGGTAAATGACAATTTAACCTTGGAATTTGTGAGAACAAAACTATTGGATCATCAGGTGAGAAAATCCGAAGTGATAGAGACACCAATCAGTGAAGAAACTTCATTCATTATCACATGCTATAAATGTAAAAGAAAAGGACATAAGTCATATGAATGCAAATCATATAGCAGAGGCAGGGGGCGAGGTTATAGATGGCCGAGAGCTAGACGAGGATCGGCTCATCCTGCACAAGAGGATAGTATTTTTATTGCCTCAGAACAAGTATTTTCTGTCAGACTGTCAGACTGTCTGTCAGACACCATAACCTTTATTGTAGACTCAGGAGCCACCCAACATTTTATACAAGAAAAATATGAAAAATATATGACCAAGATAGAAGAACTGCCACACACTTTGAAAATAAAAATTGCTAACGGTGAAATTTTGAATGCCACAAAGAAAGGAATTTTAAATGTGTAATACTATGAAAAGAAAATACAAATAGAAGCAGTAATATTGCCCGGATTAAGCACTAACTTGCTGTCAGTTCCTAAACTTGTAAGCAATGGTATAGAAGTAATTTTTAAGAAAAATGGCACATTAATAATTAAAGATCAAGAGAAGAGATATTATGGTTCAAAAGAAGGTCAACTATATACATTTAAAGCAAATATTGAAAGTGATACATGTCAACTGACAGAAGAACAAAATGCAAACTTATGGCATCAAAGGTTTGGCCACATGTGCAGAAAGAAGATGTCCATTTTAGGCTTACCTTTTAGTAAAGATATATGTGAATTATGCATGAAAAATAAAGCAACAAGACTTCCATTTCACAGACTACAGAGACCTAGATCAAGTCACATTGGAGATTTAATACATACAGACATAGCAGGCCCTACCAGAGTGGCAACCACCGAAGGTTACAGATACTTTCAAACAGTAACAGATAACTTTAGTCATTTCACACATACATACTTATTAAAAAGCAAAAATGAAGCATCAACATCAAGGAAATGGAAAGACAAAATGAAGTAAAAAGCAAAAATGAAGCAACTGGAAACTTAATTATGTACATCAAGGAAATGGAAAGACAAAATGAAGTAAAGGTAAAGAGAATCAGATGTGACAATGGAGGAGAGTTTACAGCAAAGATATTGAAAGATTTTTGTCAAGAAAAAGGAATAAGAATAGAGTATACACAGAAATACAGTCCACAACAAAATGGAAAAGCGGAGCGCATGAATAGATCTATATATGACAAAGCAAGAACTATGTTGGATGAATCTAATCTACCAAAAGATTTATGGGGACATGCAGTATTAACAGCCACCTTTTTAATCAATAGATCACCATGTTCATCTACTGAGGATAGAGTACCCGCCAAGATAATGAATAAAGAAGTCGACCTAAAAAAGATAAAGATATTTGGAAGCAAAGCATGGGTTCACATAATGCCAAAACAAGACAAACTGTCTAGCCGAGCAATTCCAGCTAGGATGGTAGGCTATGCCATGAATGGTTATAAGCTATGGGACCCTAAGACCAATACAATAATAGTGTCAAGAGATAATCAGCAAGAGCAATCTCATAATAATGATGAAGAGCAAAATAACCAGAAAGTATATACTAAGACAGGTAGAGAAGTGACAAAACCTAAGCATTTAAATGACTATGAGATTTATGAAGCATATTGTTTACTAGCTAATGAGCCACAAACATATCAAGAAGCTATAAGTCAAAGTACAGAGTGGAAAACAGCTGTAGAAAATGAGATTAAGTCTTTAGAAAAACAAGAAACATGGACTGAAGTTGAGCTACCTAAAGATGTTAAACAGACAATAGACACAAAATGGGTCTTTAAAACAAAATCAGATGGAACTAAAAAGGCCAGTGTTGGGTTTTCAAGGAAACAAATAATAACGAATTATTGAGGTATAATTAAATTAGGTTTAAGGAGCTACAGTGCAGTGTGCACGTTACGAGAGTATCAATTGAATGTCAAGCAGCGCCGCCGGCGCGGTGCGGTGTGTTGAGGTGCGCGGGCGGACGGGGGAACCGCTGCAGTGACGTAGGCGAGTCGGTTTTGTCGTAGACATCCTGGCGGCGCTTGGAAGAAGTTGAAGGATCCACAGGAACTGTAGGAGCTGAAGACGATTCCAAGTCTTCTTCGTTCATGAGGGGGCACACTCTATTTAGGGCTCGGCGTTCTATGCCACGGTATATTCTGAAGTCCGCAACTCGGCAGATTCCGTCCTTTCCGGGATATAGTTTATGTACTCGTCCTAGTTTCCATTTCATGGGAGGTAGATTTTCTTCCTTAAAGACCACCATGGAATCTTCTCTTAGGTTTTTATAAGGTGTCATCCATTTTGATCTCTTTTGAAGTTCTGAGACGTATTCGTTATGCCATCTTTTCCAAAACCCTTCCCACAGTGCAGTGGTTAGTTTGTATCTTACGTCCAGTGCTCTCTTCGTTGCAGCAGGTGGAGCCGGCAGTGACGTCAGAGGCCGCCCGATGAGGAAGTGTCCTGGGGTCAAGGGAGAAAGGTCGTGTGGGTCAGATGATAAGGGAGTGAGGGGCCGGGAGTTGAGGACCGCTTCGACTTGTGTACAAAGCGTGCTCAACTCTTCATACGTCAGGCTAGCATTTCCTATCACTCTTTTAAAATGAAATTTAGCGCTCTTGACACCGGCCTCCCATAAGCCGCCGAATGTTGGAGAATAAGGGGGATTGAAATTAAATTGAATACCTTCCTCTGCTGTGAAATTATGAATTGATTTAGGATTCGATTGCAATTCCCTACTCAGTTCATTGCTTGCCCCGACGAAATTAGTGCCATTATCACAAAATAATTGACTTGGTTTTCCCCGTCTTGAAATGAATCTACGAAGGCAAGAAATGAATGCATTAGTGCTTAGGTCACTAACAATCTCTAAGTGGATGGCCTTTGTACAAAAACAAATAAATAAACATAGGTAACATTTCGTAATTCTATTACCACGACCCTTTTTACTTGAAATTAGGAATGGGCCTGCAAAATCAGTTCCACAGATTTGAAACGGATAGTTCTGTGTAACTCTGTTTGATGGCAGGTGGCCCATTAACGGCTCCATAGTTTTGCCTCGAATCCGTGTGCATGTAACACATTGACGGACTACTTTACGTGCCAAAATTCTGCCCTGGAGAGGCCAAAACTGATCTCGAAAGACAGCCAGGAGCAATTGAGGGCCAGCGTGTAATGAGTGAAGATGTTCGGCTCGCATCATTAACTTGGTAAAGTGATGTTTTCCATCGAGTAAAATTGGATGCTTCTTTTCGAAGTTGAAACTCGTGTTGTTGAGCCGACCACCTACCCTCAGGACACCGTTGCTATCGATGAATGGAGACAGCTGTAACAATGAAGCAGAGGTAAGTTGCTTTTGTTTTTTCATTAGGTTTATTTCTTCTTTGAATGACTGTGCTTGTGCTATTTTAATTAGACAATTCAGGGCTGGAGTCAATTCGTGTTCTTTTAGAGAACCTGTAATTTTATTTTTTTTATTCCTACAGTTATTTATGAATCTGTAGATATAACCAAATATTCTTTTTAACTTTGATGAATTTGAGTAATTTTCAAATTGAATTAATTCTATCGCTTCCGGATTACTAATTATTGCTTGTAATGCCTTACACTCAGGTAAATCCTTGCAAGGACTTATATTTTGTGGCCACTCAGACTCGTTATTTATTAAGAAACGAGGACCGAGCCACCAGAGGTCAGATGTTAGGATTTGACTCGGTTCTACACCTCTGGAAGCCATATCAGCTGGATTTAGGTCTGTGGGAACATGTCTCCAAGCATTTCGGTCAGTCAATTTTTGAATTTCATCAATCCGATTGCAAACGAATTGCTTGAAGGATTTAGGTTTAGTTTTAATCCAACTCAGGACGATTGTCGAATCTGACCAAAATACCTTTCGATCAATTGTATAACGGAGAGCTTCGGTAACCTTGGCAACTAAACGAGCACCCAATAAAGCCGCGCATAATTCAAGACGCGGTATAGTAATAGCAGAAAGGGGTGCTACTCGAGTTTTTGCACATAATAGCTTAACAGTTACTTGATCAGATGGGTCCGTAGTGCGTACATACACACACGCTGCGTACGCGTGCTGCGAAGCGTCTACAAAGCAGTGTAGCTCGCAAACGGTAGGTGATTTGCCCATCACGTGTCTAGGTAGCGTTACTGAAAGTAAGAGGTTTAGGTTACTAGCTAATTTTTTCCATGATTTGTTTACGTCGTTAGGTACTGGTTTGTCCCATGACAATTTAGTTTGCCACAGTTTTTGCAGCAACATTTTCAGGCTGACTGTACAAGCACTAAGTAAACCTAGGGGGTCAAAAATTTTGCAAGTATTTGAAAGGATACTTCTTTTTGTTACCTGTTTTGATGTATCTAAATTTATAGCGAAGGATAAAGTGTCCGATTTAGGGGACCACTGTACTCCTAGAACGCTTGTTTCTTTACTGAGGGCTGGAGATTCTGTCTCAAGAGAATCTGAAAATATTTGTGGACAATTAGTGTGAAACTTGTGCAGAGGGAAACAGGCAGAATTTAAGGCTGCGGTGACGTGTTCCTTTATGTATGATAAACTAGCTTCGCTATCGGATCCCGTTAACAAATCATCCATGTAAATATCTTTTTTAATGATTTCTGATATTGTTTTATCTGGACATTCAAGAGCCACTTGTAATAGGCAGCGAGTACTGAGGTATGGAGCAGAAGCTGTACCGTACGTTACAGTATTCAACTGTAACACCTTGAGCGGCAAGGATACCCTGTCGCGCCATAGTATTAGTTGCAGATGGCGTTGGGACTCGTCGATGAGAATTTGACGGTACATTTTTTGTATATCGCCTGTAATTACGTACTGATGCTGTCTGAATCTGATAAGGATATCAAATAAATTATCCTGAACCACTGGGCCTATACATTGTATATCATTTAGGGATTTTTGATTTGTTGTCTTTGCTGAGGCGTCAAATACGACGCGAAGCTTTGTAGTTTCACTACTCTCACGGATAACTGCATGATGAGGAAGATAATACCCAAATTTGGGTTTCTCTACGCTTGACAAATGGCCTAAGGTCTCGTATTCGTGAATAAAATCTTGATATTGTTGCTTAAGGGTTGGGTTTTTATCAAGTTTTTTCTCCAAATTGAAAAATCGTTTGGCAGCCATTTTGTATGAATCACCTAAGCATAGAATTTCAGGTTGCACCTTTATCGGCATTTTTACCGAAAATCTGCCGTCTGGCAAACGAAACGTATTTTTAAGAAAATGATCTTCACAAAACTCTTCATCCTCTGACATAGGTGGTTTTGCAGTTGGAATTTCTTCAAGATTCCAAAATTTTGTTAGATTTTCATTTATTTCCTTTGTAAAGTTACAATGAAGTTTGTGAGGAGGGTTTTCCTCTTTTATGTATAACGGGCCGGCTACAACCCATCCAAGTTTTGTGTTTTGAAGAATAGGCATATTAGGGCCCAGACTGATTTTTTCAGCGTTAAGTATATCATAGAATATTTCGGCACTCAGCAATAGATCTATGTCGGCAGGACTATAGAACTGAGGATCGGCATATTGAATGTTTTTAGGCATGTTAAGTTGAGAAATGTCTATTGATGCATTAGGCAATTGACCTGTGATTTGAGGTATTACTAACAACTTTAGGTTTTTCGTGTATTGGGTTGTTAATGACTGCAACGTTACGTTGCATGCTTCTGAAATGGGAACTTGTACATTGTTAATGCCAGATATTATTAGGGAATCTGAATTACGATTAACTAGTCCCAGTTTTTGTTTGAGTTTTTCAGTCATGAAAGAAGATTGGCTACCAGCATCCAGCAAGACGCGCGCGAGGTAATTATTTTTATTTTCAGGGTTTGTAACTTTCACTAGAGCGGTACCAAGGAGAATCTGTCCAGCGGCACGAATTGACATTGTCACTGGCAAAGAGTTATCAATGTTATCTTTATGCAACATTGTATTATGTTTTTCATTACACAACCGGCATCCGCCTAGGCGGCAGTCGGACACCGTGTGTCCTCTCCGTAGGCAATTTGAACAGAGTTTTAACTTTAAGACTTCGTTCAACCTGGCGTTGAGTGATAAGGATTTAAAGTTTTCGCAATCAATTATTCGATGAGGCTTGGAACACAATGGGCAGGACGTTGACCCTGCATGCTTTGGAGAAACAGAGCTTACAAAACTTTTATGAAGTTTATTGTTATTATTGAATGAACTCTTGTAGCTGTTGGTTTGATTATTTTGAAAATTAAGTCTTGTTTCAGGTTTTTCGCTTCTGTTAGCCTGCGTGGTCTCCAAGACGTCGGCCCTATTGCGAAGGAATTCAATGAATTTGCTCAGGGGGGGTAAGTCTGCTAAATTATTCCGATATTCCTCCCATTTGACACTCGTCACAGAATCTAATTTAGTAGAAACCATATAGATGATTAATGTGTCCCATTGGTCAACTGGCTGACCAAGGGTTGCGAGGGCACGCAAGTTTTTCGTGACAACATCAATTAGGTACCGTATGGACTTGTAAGATTCCCTGGCAATGGGTTCGATTCTGCATAAGGCCTTTAAATGATTGGTAATTAGGATTTTCTTATTATTGTATCTCTGACATAACAAATCCCAAGCTACAAGGTAGTTTTTAGACGTAAACTCAATGGACTTGATGACATGAGACGCACTACCCTCTAATGAAGAGCGTAAATAATGGAATTTGTTGATGTCAGGGACGGATTCATTGTTATGAATTAAGGACTCGAAAGTATCTCGAAATTCTAACCAAAGAAAGTGGTTGCCATCAAAGGTAGGAAGTTTAATTATGGGCAACTTTACATTGGCACCTTCACTTATGGAAGAGAGGCTGGCATTTGCACCTTTCTCTTGGTTCTGAGATGGAGAATGAGAACTGATCAATGTTGAAGCTTCTGATATACTACAATAAAATTGGTTCTCAAATAGTTCTCTCTCTTTGAGTTGATCATCAGGTTTGGAACTCAAAACTTCTATTTGAGTTTGAATTCTATTATATTCTGAGAACAAAGCATCAATTCTTTCTGATCGAAGCGTCAGTTCCTTGATTTGGGTTTCTTTGACGATTGAGGGATTCTGTTTTAATGTATTGAGGAACGTAATAAAGCTCGTTAATCTACCCTTAATAGAACCGCGCATTCTTACTAGGTCTTTTAAATCAACAGCGGTAGTCGCTGCTGACTTCTCCGTCTCCTCTGTATCAGACATTTTATAAATTCAATAACAACAATTTAAACAAATCGCTCGCTAAAGTTTAGATGAAATGTATGACTATTAAGTGTAAACAACCTTCCTGCCTTCGTATCTTCACAATAGCCTACGCTCCGATTAAGATTTCAGTTGATAAAAAACATAAAATTAAATTAAGTCCGAGTTGTAACTATGTAGATTCAAGGTTAAGTTACGCTAGGGCAAACAACAAATTAATTATGTAGGTAAATTTGTGCATCAAACCAGACAAAATGTGCAGCAGCAGCAGAGGAAGGCAGTCGGGCGAGCAGGTACGCAGGCAGCCGGGCAGCGATGTAAACGCGCAACAAGCGAGCGCGCAGCTAGGCCGCGGCGAATAGGTATTTAGGTACCCGGTGCCGCCTGGAATGTTCGGCAACGGTTTTTTTTACGAAGGGGCAATGTACCTAATTAGGCATAAAGTAGGTATACAGTCGACGGCCGATCAACCCTTAAAACCCTTTACAAAGGTTGTTTATAACGAAAACAAGAGTAAAGGTTGATGTGCCGTTGACAGTATAGGAAATTATAAAGATGATTGTTTATGTTTAGGGTAGAAATTTATTGACTCGTAACGGTTTTCTCCTTTGTGCAGTAGCTAACGGCACTTTATTTTAAGAAAGTGGGTAGTACTTATGTAATAATGAGTTACCTACGTAACTTAGGAATGGAAAGAGATCTAGGTAATTGCCAATTTAAGGAGCAATTACTTAGTATTTAGGCATAAGCGTCTATGGGAAGCTGATGATAGTTGCTAGGAAACATCTATTTATGCAAGTCAGCGTTTCCAAGTTGTTACGTAAGTTAGGTATATGATAATTTTAGCTAAACAAGCGTACGAGAAAGATTATTAGGTTCAAACCCGTAGGCTTGCAAGCATATTAGGACTTAATCAGGCTGATACTAAATTCTGTCGCATTTCGAAAAGAACAACACTAACACACAAGTCAAAGGTGGAAAATAAGGAAGGATTAAGAAAGGACAGACACTCCCCTCGTTTATCCAGCAGCGCAGGCACAGCAGCAGGATCCAGCCAGCAGCACACCCAATAGTTCAGCGCCGGTTCGGGTTGGGTCGAAGTCCACTCAGCGTAGGCCTTCCTTTTTCTGGACTCGGAGGTAGATTTCGCAGGATTTCTTCGAAATAACGACCAGATCAGATCGTCCTGTCACGGTCGCCAAATTCCTTGTTGGGTTTTCAAGGAAACAAATAATAACGAATTATTGAGGTATAATTAAATTAGGTTTAAGGAGCTACAGTGCAGTGTGCACGTTACGAGAGTATCAATTGAATGTCAAGCAGCGCCGCCGGCGCGGTGCGGTGTGTTGAGGTGCGCGGGCGGACGGGGGAACCGCTGCAGTGACGTAGGCGAGTCGGTTTTGTCGTAGACAGCCAGGTTGGTAGCCCGTGGGTTCCAACAAATAACAGAAGATTATGTCTATTCTCCAGTCGCAAGAATAAGCACTATAAGGATGGGATTATCACAAGCTATAAATAAAAACTGGAAAATAAGTCAATTGGATATACCAAGTGCATTTTTAAATGGGAAATTAGAAAATGATGTATACATAAAAGTTCCAGAAGGGGTGAATGTGAATAATAAATCAGGAAGAACAGTATTAAAATTAAAGAAGGCCTTATATGGTTTAAAGGATTCTCCAAAATGTTGGAATAAAACCTTTGATACATTCTGTAAAAACATCAATATGACAAGATCAAAGAATAATATGTGTTTATACATGGGTATAGACATATGGCTTATATTATTTGTAGATGACATAATGCTTATGGGAAATGAAAGGGAAGTAAATAAAGTGACTAGACTACTTCAAGAACAATTTAATGCTAAGAACTTAGGAGACATTAAAAATTTCTTAGGAATAGAGATACAAAGAAATGAGAAAATAATACAGATATGTCAAAAGCAATTTATTATAAACATATTGACAAAATTTAATATGTTGAACTGTCACGGAGCGAAGACACCCATGGAGACCGGATTCCAAGTACCTGAAACAGAAGAAGTGATTAGTAATGTACCTTACAGAGAACTAATTGGCTGTCTAACTTACCTGGCAACAATCAGCAGACCAGACATCACCTTTGCAACTTCATTCCTTAGTAGATATCTGGACAAGCCAACAAGAACCTTATGGACTGCTGCAAAACGCATATTGCGCTATCTGAAAGAAACTGCTGAGATGAAATTGACTTACAAGAAGAATAATCACAATAATCACTCTCTTATTTCAGCATTTTCAGATGCAGACTGGGCAGGTGATAAATCTGACCGCAAAAGTGTCAGTGGTATGGTTATCTATCATCAGGGTAACCTTATCTCTTGGGCATCGAAGAAACAGCAAGCTGTAGCACTGTCAACTGCCGAGGCAGAATATGTAGCTGCTGCCATGTGTACCAGCGAGCTGCTATTCATCCGAGGACTTGCAGAAGACTTTGGAGATCAGTGTAGTGCAGTGTTACAAGTGGACAACCAAAGTGCGATCAAAATGATGATGAACAGTGAAAACACTAAGTATTCGAAGCATATAGACATTAAGTTTCATTTTATCAAAGACATTATTTCTAAAGGTGTAATTACAGTGAAATACGTAAGTACCAGTGAAAATACATCGGACATTTTGACGAAACCACTGTGTAGTGTTAAACATAGTTATTTTCGTACTAATTTGTTAAACTAGTGAAGATTACAGTTTCGTTTACATTTGTCAATTGTTGATTTTAGGTTATAAAGCAGAGACGTCAAAATTTGACATTTGATATGTCAAACAGTGCTGTCATAATAGTGTTGCCATTTAAGTAATGAAAGTTTCTGCTAAATTTGTAGTAGCAATTTTAAGTTGAATTTATTTTTATCTTAAAAGAATGTTTTGTTTATAACTTAAAATTGAGGGGGACTGTGAAGATATGTAATCTGTGCATTACTTGTCTCTGTTGACATTTGTCTCTGCTTCCTCCCTTCCTGTTTTGTATCATGGCCGGTGATGTACAGCTTGGCAAAATAGAGTATGGAATAAATGAGGGCGCACTACCTTGCATGTGGCCACCCCTATAGTGTGACTAAATAAGTTTGATACTTTTATTTCATTATATAATCTTGTAAGACTGCTGGAGGAGAAGAATAGTAGCTTCCAATAGTAAAAGGAAAGTAATAGTTTTCGGTTATTTTCATATCGACATGCGAGTAGATTCCCCTTTAAACACAAAATTAAAAATTATTTTTAAATCCTTCAATTTAGTCAATATTTTCGTACAGCCAACCAGGATTACTGAAACTACTGATTTAACGTATTAAAATAGATTCAAAATAATCAGAGCAAGTTATTCTCTGCAGGCCCGTCAAAAGTAAAAGAGTAGAATAATTTAAATTCGATCTGTAAACTAGCTTAACTACGCATTAAGGTAAAAACAAGTGAATAAAATAAATTGATCATTACTTTGAGGGTAAAGTTTTTCACCGTCTTTTGATGTGGTCGTTTTCAGGCTCGATTTTTAACTAATATTATTATTATTTATTAATTTAAGGTTTTATTTATCGACTCAAGGTTTAAGTATCAATATCGACTTGAGATGACTACTAAAAAGGAACAATGAAATCAGTAAAGACCGGTTTAATACAAATCAATATCTTTAATACAAATCAGTATCTTTAGTACAAACCAATATTAATGATTAATACAAAAACCAAACCAATTCATGATATTTTATATCAAAAAGTTAATCTGACTGTAAAAGCTCTTCGTCTAGATATTCCACTTCTGAAAGGACTTCTTCTTGGTTTGATCTTCCAGCTAAGCCAACTTCATCATCTTCGAATTCGGACGCATCACTACTGCTGCTGCTGTGTTTCACATTGTGTTTCACTTCACTTACGTCGATCGATTGCCAGCACTTTTTGAGTTTGTACGACGAATGTACATAGCTTTCATCTAAGTACACTATGTTTTTCTGCAGTTCCTCAGGCAAATTTCGGTTGTCCATAATTACTTTGAGGTATGTCTCGCGTTTTAAAAGCTATATTGTTTTTTTCCATTAATGCAGAGCGATATGTCTGACATTTTTTGTATGAGAAACCCAGTGCCAGCAAAATCTTTCTTAAATGTTCACGACTTCCATCGAAACCCAAATCTTCTCTAAGGACAGGTTCTCAGGTAAGCCTCTGAGAGTAGGCACCTAAAAAGAAAATAGAAAAACATTACCTATAGGTTTTTTCACAGTAGGTACAAAAAGTCGACACATAAGATATGAGTTAGCCTCCAACATGTTACGTAATTCTCACCTGTTTTTTGACAACATAGAAGAAGTGTACTTTTTGCCTAATGGCACACAACGAAGTCGTTCAATTCCTTCCGTGGTCGACCTTTCCTATGTTTTCCTGGGGTGGAAAATTTCCCTTCATTAGTTTCTCCTTCTTGCGCAATCTTTCTCACGGTGTTGACGCTTACACCTGAAAAGCAACAAAATGTTTATATTTTTTTATTTCAAGTATCAAGTTCAGTCAGTTTTGTATACGCCTCCCGTAAAATTTGAAGGCATAACCTAAAAATATTTTAGCCTAATTTTAGCCTCAAACTCGAGTAAATATGATTGTGCTAAGCTAGCCACAATAATATCACAATAAAAACACATTATTTTATTTCGGAAACATGACTAACATGGATAAATACCTGTCATATCAGCGGTTCTCTGATAAACATTGTCAAACGAGGGCAAAATTTGTCCAGCCTCATTTTCAGCTAAGCATCGCAAGAAAACTTTATAAATCACTGCTCTAGCACCACTCCGAATAGTCTTATTCATTCTGAAATTGTGAAATAACAGAAGAAATGCACGATTTATTTAGAATAAACGAAAAACCGTAATAGCGTCGAATGAATGACAGTACAAGTACTAGTGCTTCTTGGTTACATAGGTGTTGCCATCAAACAAAATATTTAGTTGCACCTGTCACCGCGTCACACTCTATTTTGCCAAGCTGTACGCGTTGCGATAAAGTTTATTGAATAAAAGAATATTTCGATTTAGTCAGCTAGTCCTTTATTATTATTTCCACTGCAAGTCAAGTTCTCATAAAAATAAGCATTAAAAACTTTTTCTCGAAACGAAACCCGTTGAGAAAAAGTTGTTGTGTAATAAAAGATCTTGTGTTGCTAGTTTTGACATGTAATAAGCCACCTTCTTGGGAAATTAGAATGCAAAAATATTCTAAATAACATAATTCTAAATAATAAGCTCTAAATGGTCGTATGTTTAGAAGTCATTATTTTATTACAAATGAGCTTGTTTTTGTGAAGTCTTAGTTTATACTTTGATTGTTTATTTGAAGAAGGTTTAAAAAATTAGTGAGCAAAATGACATTGACCACTTTCGGCTATGCGTGAACAGCATGTTCATAATGATACAAAATAATAAATGGTCATTATTAATAAAAACACGAATATTTTTTATATTTTCGGAGTAACCATTTAAACGATAAAAACAATCAATTTAATAAGTTTTCTTCCTGTCTTTTTTTGGCCACTTTCGGCTTTGGTGTTGCCAGTACTAACTATTAATTTAGTATCGATTGGGAATTAGTTCATATCATGATATATGTTATGTTCTTTTTAGTGTGTTTTGTAAACAATGAGGTGCGTTTTGTAAACAATGTTTTGTGTGGAATATGAATAAATAGGAAAAAGTGTATCAAATAATATCTTTAGCTTCTCACAAACCCCTCACTAGCAAATGAAAAGAAATACGACAAGAATCGAATCGGAAATCGATTACTTCTTTTCTGGCAACAAAAAAAAACGTGTCAATAGTGTCAATCACAAACTGTTTTGTCTATTCGCTTCGTCTTTGTGCGGCATGAATATGTTCTTTAACTGTTTTCATCTTTTAACGACTTGGCTTGTGATAATATAGAATAGGTAATTATATTTTAAAAACTTTTTTTTGTGATTATGTCAGTCACATTTTTTTAGTTTTAAAACATGTACGTACCTAAAAAAACTTGAAACTTTTAAAAATGGAGGCCAATGGCGTCTTTCATCTCAACAAGAATGTCGATCCAGCAAAACATTTTTTTTTATTTTTACGTTCAATGGTTACAACGAAGAAAGCAAAATTATTTATTTAAAAATAAATAAGAATTATTGACCAAGTTATCTTTTTACTGATATTCTGTTCACGTTTAGCCTGATGCTCAAACAAAATTGTCAATATCCTTTAAATAAAAATTACGTTTAAAAACCTATTTAGAGGCTAAAAATTTCACCCATGCCGGGATTCGAACCCGCAACCTCTGGCTATCCGTACCAGTATCCGTATCCGTATCTGGTACGGATAGCCAGAGGTTGCGGGTTCGAATCCCGGCATGGGTGAAATTTTTAGCCTCTAAATAGGTTTTTAAATTTGTTCCTTAGCACGGGTTAGTGCATTAAAAATAAAAATAGTGTAAAAATTACGTCCAATTAAACTATACCCAATTACTCTCGATAATAACAGAACTGTTATAAACCCATAGGGGAGAGTTGGGTAAATGCGAACGCGGGGTAAACGCGAACGCAACGATACCGGCGTACCTGGCAGAATTATTCCCCCCCGCACCCTGTCATGCTATAGCTTGACCCGCGCTCAGTGCCGGACCGACGTTGGAGAAGAGAGGCCGCGCGCGCCGTTCAAGGTGAGAATACGTTTCTGTTTTCGCTGTATTTCTTACATTTTTTCGATGACTGCATTTGGATGATTCTATTAATCTATGAGCACTTCATTAAATTCCAAATTAAGGTATGGTAACAACAAAATCAACGATGTTTTGATGCCTTGAAATTTTTGATTGCGGTTGCATAACCTAAAATTTTAATATTTTTTTGGATTGTTGCTTTGTGGGGCAATTACGAACGACTTGAGTGGGGTAATTTCAAACGTTCGCAATTACCCCGTCTTCATTGCCATGTAGGTACTGCTTTATTTAAAAATTCTGTTTTAAGTCGTTCTTTTTTAAAGCTATCTTCATTTGATTGTTACAGATGCCGCGTAATTACGCTCGTAAGACAGACACTAAATATAAAGTGGAAGATTTAAAGAAAGCAATTGAAGATGTAAAGAGTAAGAAACTATCATTAGGAAAAGCAGCAGCTATTTATTCAGTACCAAAAACCACTATTTATGATCATTCGAAAAATTTGAAACCTGAACCGAAAAGAGGAAGAAAGGCATTATTTACATTTGAGCAAGAAAAAGAGTTAGAAGAGTACATCATAAAATGCAGCAAAATGTTTTATGGATTGACTATTGAAAGAGTGCGAAAAATTGCTTTTACTTTCGCAGAACAAAACCGACTTCCACATAATTTTGATGCCGTTACGAAGATGGCAGGGAAAGATTGGTATTACGGGTTTTTGAAAAGACATCCCACTATTGCACTGAGAAAACCAGAAGCAACATCATTAAGCAGAATCGCAGCTTTTAATGAAAGTGAAGTAAAATTGTTTTTTGAAAATCTAGGACTTCTTCAAAGAACTCATCACTTTGAACCTGCAAGAATATATAATGTCGACGAAACAGGAGTGTCAGCTGTTCAACGAAATTCAAAAGTTTTGGCACCAAAAGGCGACAAACAAGTTGGCAAGGCTACGAGTGGAGAACGAGGATCCACCACTACAGTGGTTTGCGCTTTTAGTGCAGCTGGTAGCTATGTCCCTCCGTTTTTTATCTTTAAACGAAAACGCATGAATGTGCAATTGCTACGTGGTGGTAATGCTGACATGGTTGCTGCTGTATCTGATTCTGGATGGATTAATGAGACCCTTTTCGTGGATTGGTTGCACCATTTTATTTCATTTGCAAAACCAACCAAAGATAAACCGTTGTTGTTGATTTTGGATAACCACCAAAGCCACATAAGTCTCGACTGTTACACAGTTTGTCGCAGCCATGGAGTTATTTTGTTATCTCTTCCGCCACACACTTCACATCGGTTACAACCACTGGACGTAAGCTACTTTGGTCCGCTAAAGACAGCATATTATAAAGAGTGCGAGTCCTACATGGCTGAGAAATTAAATTAAATTAAATGAAATTGAAGGAGGGGCGAAAAATTACACAGTATGAAATTGTCGAGCTATTTACAAAGGCATTCAATCGTTGCAGCAACCACGAAAAGGCAATTAGTGGATTTAGAGCTACTGGAATACATCCCATGGACTCCACTAAATTTGACGAAGAATTTGCAGTTTCGAGAAGTGCTGATCCCACCCAACCACAGGGCATCTTGACACCACCACCAGTAGCTATAGAACGGGCACAAAAACCGCAAAGACTGCTGAATGAATATAACCCTCCAGTTAACCACTCGGTGCCACTCTCTGATATTGTGAATCTGCCGAAACTGCAACAGGAACGTCCCAAACGAAACATCAAAAAGAAACATTCCAATATATTAACAAGCACTCCCATTAAAGAAGCTCTAGAAGAGAAAGAACAAAGAAAAGAAAAAAAGCGACAGCTAGAAGTGCTCAAAAATATCAAGACTGAAAATATTAGACTGACTAATGCTAAGAAACAGAAAAAAAAACACAAAAAAAGGAGTAAAAAACCTAAAAGGTTTCGAGGACGAGAATGGTAAGAAAAAGACCAACACCAAAGAGACTGACAAAGACTACTACTGTATTTATTGCAGTGAGAAATATGAGAGCCCACCAATTGAAGACTGGATAATGTGTGGCAGCTGCAGCCTTTGGGCACACGAAAAGTGCTGCGGTGGAGAAAGTACTTCCAGAGGGTATGTTTGTGATATTTGCTGTGACAAATGTTGATTGATTAGCTTCAAATATCACAAACTACGTCTGTTCGTAATTCCCCCATGGGGTGTTCGGATTTGCCCCACGTGTGTCGGGTAACAAGCCGAGCCGGTGAGAGCGTTGCTCTTCGGTTTCGCTTGATAAACGATCATGTATCAAGCCGAGCCGGTGAGAGCGTTGCTCTTCGGTTTCGCTTGATAAACGATCGTGTATCAAACCAAGCCGATGAGTCCGGTGTTCGGGGCTTTCATTGATTCTAGTTAAATTTTCGTATGCTCTCATTTTCGAAAGTCTAGAAGTCCGCTGCTCATCACTCTCCTTTAATATATTATTAGCATTTCTTTCTCTAATTTCTTTTAAACTCACTTCCCTTTCTTCTTTTGTTTCCTCCGAACGGCGCTGTCTCATTAGAGCTGCGAGTTTAGTAGGCCTACCAATATTAAATTCACTAAGGGTATCTACAAAAAAGTAACACTAAAAATTTTAAAATAAAATAATTAACTTTTTAAAAAAATAAAACCAACTTCAAATGCGTAAACACAAAAAAAACTAAAAATAAAAAAATAATTCCTGATATCTATTACCTAATACTATAATTTTCCTAAACTATGTCAAAGTAATTAAAGTTAAACCAGCTAAATATCTTACAATAGTTATACTTATATACCTATTGTTTTTTGGAGTCGGTGCCGGCGCCCGCGTCCCCCGCCGCACCGCGCGGCCCCGCCTCGCGCCTTGCGTCCCCCGCCACCGCGCCGCACGTCTCTTGTTCGCGGCTAAACATAAGCCAGTATTACAGAAGCGTACTCAAGTGCCAATCTCTACTTAAGACTAGTTTTGAGTATGGATTTAATTTTAGAACGTTACTTGAGTCGAGATTCATCAAGCGCGACTCAACTGAGTAATAGCTAATTCGAGAACGATAATTGGGTAGCAATCTCTACTTAAGTAAAGATCAAATCTGTATTTACTCAAGTGTGGTCGGAACCACGCTTGAGAGTCGATCGGCCAGTTATTATAATTGTCAATTTGGAATGTTGAAATCTTGAGTGGTGGTCACATGCAATCAACCACCCCACAAAGAAAATTAAACAAAATGAATATTCTTTACAGATATTTAGCGATGCCTCTACAACTGGGTGGGGGGCGGCATGTGGCCAGGACCGAGCTAGTGGGATATGGACAGACAGTGAACGCTCACGACATATTAATTTCCTAGAAATCTTAGCCGCCTTTTTCGGGCTTAAGGTGTTTGCACAATCCTATCACGACTGCCAAATTCTTCTCCGTATTGACAGCACTACGGCAATATCTTATATCAATCGAATGGGTAGTGTACAATACCCCCACCTCACAAAAATTACAAGAGAATTATGGCAGTGGTGTGAAGAACGTAACCTAATAGTTTTCGCGTCATATATAAGCTCAGCTGATAATGACATCGCTGATGCGGAGTCACGGCGCGTGCACCCGGATATCGAGTGGGAACTATCAGATTATGCATTTAAGAATATTTTACACCATTTTGGTGTCCCAGAAATTGACTTATTCGCTAGCAGCCTAAACAAAAAGTGTACCAAATATGTATCTTGGCAAAGAGATCCAGATGCATATGTAGTAGACGCATTCACGATCTCGTGGTCACATTTTTATTTCTATTGTTTTCCGCCTTTCGCCGTAATCCTAAAGGCACTACGAAAAATAGTTAATGACAGGGCAAGAGGAATCATGGTGGTGCCACTTTGGCCTACTCAAGCTTGGTATCCTTTATTTACAAGTCTCCTCATTTCGGAACCTTTGTCTTTCTAATTTATTCCCATTCCAGCAACCGAGATGTTCACCAAAAGACTACCCTGGTTGCCGGGATATTATCAGGAAGGCGTTCATAAGAAGACGTATACCTGAGGCTTCCATAGCCATCATGTTAGCATCCCTCGCTAACAGCTCACTAAAACAGTATGACTCATGCCTAAAGAAATGGTACTTGTTTTTCCAAACAAACAACATAGATCTGTTTGAAACTTCCGTCCCAAACATTTTGTTTTTTCTGACACTGCTGTATGAAACAGGTGCTCAATATGGTACTTTAAATAGCTGCAGATCTGCCATTTCGCTAATCTCAGGCCATGATATAGGTAGCGATAACAATATTAAACGTTTCTTCAAAGGGGTATTCAGACTACGACCTCCATTGCCAAAATACAACACAACTTGGGACACATCTGTAGTGCTCAATGGTTTAGCTAACTGGTATCCAAATGAGTCGTTACACTTAGATAAAATATCAATGAAACTTGCAACTCTCCTAGCTTTGACAACGGCACATAGAGTTCAAACTATTTGTAAAATAAATATTAAAAACATAGAGTTTTTCATAAACGAGATACGTATAAAAACTTCAGACCTAATAAAGACTTCCCGTCCCGGTGCTGTGCAACCAGTTCTCATTCTGCCTAAATTCCTGGAAAGACCAGAAATATGCCCGGTGACTACTTTAAACTGTTACCTTAGTTTAACCAAAAACCTACGTAGCAGTGACATCTCATTTATAGGTATAAGAAAGCCACATAAACACATCACCTCACAAACTCTAAGCCGGTGGATTAACGGCCGGTCTCAATATCCTATCGATCTTTAACTAAAGGTTAAAATAGCTACCTTTAGTAACTATAGGTGACATTTTGCGTTTCAATAAACAAAGATAGATAGCAATAACACACCGTGACTTTGATCCATCTTTCGGAGTGCCCACCGCTTACCATAGGTAAGTGACTGCATAGAAAAAAACGCTTGAGCGTTTCAATATCACTTTCGAGCTTACTGTCGATGCGTCAGATAACTAGCTGTCAGAGTTTTGCGCCATCGCCCGATTTTGAAGGATGTGGGATATATAAAGGATTTACAGTACATATTTTTACATAAATAAGTGTATTTTATGAATAAAAATGGATAATATGTTCAGTGATGAAAGTGACAATGAAATTTTAGAGCACGGTGTATTTTATTGAAACTACGATGTAGCAGAATTCGAGGATCACCGGGTCAGCGCTTAAATAAACTATGAAAGTGAACTTTCTGACTCAAAATTTGTTTTCAGATTTCGATTAAATGAAACGTCGGTAAATGACTCTTTTAAATATGTTTATTATTAGTAGCATTTGTAGCCCTCGATGTTATTACTTTTTTCTTACAAATCTGGTCCAGCAAGAAACTGATCTCATCTTTTCCAATAGGTCTGGTCTTTATCTGAAAAATAAAATCATAAAATGTATGCATAATGTCTTTTAAACAGTCTACATTTTACTAATAACTTCATCAGTAAACAAATACTTACGGTCAGTTGCTGTGCCATAATTGAAATTTCAGTTGGTTTTGTTTGTTCCTTCTTTCGCGCGCATCTTCTTGGAGAACATGATATTTAGATCATAGATCATTGACATGATACCCGTGACTGCTCAGCGTCAAATCGTTTCGTTGCGTCATAAGAGTTGTGATTTAAAATTATTTAATCGTCGCAAACCAAAAATCACTGCCGTATTTTTTAACGTTTAGTCGTTTTAATATGAAAATACTTGTACACAACTAATTTGGACCTTGAATTTAATGTTTATGGTTATTTCAAAACGTAACGCGATGAAATTCAATTCGAAAAATAAAACGTTTAGGGAGGGTCGTACTTACTAAAGTTAGAGGTGCTATCTATCTTTGATCCAGACGAGGGTGGCATGATTTTTAATATTGAAACAGCAGTTAGAGATAGATTAAGGTTGACTGTTTATCAAGGGTAGCGATCCATTGTTAACTAGAGGTGGTTTATTGAGACCGGCCGTAAGACCACATTAAGTGAATGTGGTATTAGTGACACTATTTTCTCTGCCCATAGCACGAGACATGCATCCACCTCTAGGGCACACCAGCTTGGAGTTAGTGTAGATTTGATCAGAAGTACTGCAGGCTGGAGTGGTACCTCCAAGACCTTTGGTAAATTTTATAATAGAGTTATATCCAATGATGATTATTTTGCAAGAACTTATTTATTATTTTGCAATGTCTGTTTCTTTAAGATAACTTTAAACTTAGTTCCTACTAACTATAAGGAATACTGTTTATAATATAATGTATACATTGTTGATTCTTTTGTAAGAACTAAAGACTGATTATTTAAAATAATTGAACTACCTACACAAAGATTAATAAGGATAAAACTACCTTTGTTATAAAACGTGTAATACTCAATAAAAAACAAGTTGATTAGAGTAACAGATTTATTTTTCCTTTCAAAATACCCAAAAAGTTGATATTTCCTAAATGGGCTCAATTGGTAGAGCGCTGGCACGGATAGCCAGAGGTTGCGGGTTCGAATCCCGGCATGGGTGAAATTTTTAGCCTCTAAATAGGTTTTTAAATTTGTTCCTTAGCACGGGTTAGTGCATTAAAATAAAAATAGTTTTAATCTGGTGGTTGTGGATTCCTGCGCTAACGCTGCATTAGCAAAAACTTTTTAATGCAATCGAATGTTTAAACATTCATTTTTCGCAACCCGGACATCATGCCAGCCTTGCTAAAATACAAGGATCTCTCGCAATCAATACCAGTCGCGAAATGGGGAGTCTGAGTACCACGAGATGGAGTTGTCGCTTCAAAAACTGCCAAGCAGTACTCATCAATTTTGAAGCCATCAAAATGGCTTTGAATGAAGAGGTTGTGGAGAGTCGCGACAAAAATGCTGTAGAAGCCCTAGGGCTGCTAACAACTATAAATAAACCAAAGTTTATAACATCCTTGCATATATTTTACTCTGTTCTCGCTACAGTTAATGTTCTGAGTAAATATTTTCAGACCAAAGATGCAACTTTGTCTCAAGCCAGTGATATAATAGCCAGCACAATTCTCACCTTTGAAACATCTAGAAATCAATTTCAAATTTGGGACGAGATCGAACAGTTTGCAAAGAAACATGACATTTCTGTGGAACCTGTCCGAGTATCAAAAAGGAGGCGTCAGGAAAAGGATTTCCATATTGAGACAGCAGTTGGAAAAAGTAACATCTTAGATATGCCGACAGACACTTGCCCCAGGAATACTGGAAAATAAATATTTATTATCAGGTATTGGACAACATTATTGCCAACTTTAAACGGCGGTTTGAAAATATCCCATTGGCGAATGCAGTAGACGCTTTCCTGAAGCTAGATATGGAGAATGCTGATGATTTTATTAAAAATTATAAAGATATTTTAAAAACTGATGAAGAGGCGTTATATGCCGAGGTAAGGATAATGAAAAACATGTTTGTATTAAAAAAAATTGAGGTGAACCCAGAAAACGTAAAAAAATATATAAATAAGGACTACTGCCCAAATTTATATAAACTGCTTCAGGCAGCATTAACGCTCCCTGTAAGCTCCACCAGTTGCGAAAGGAGTTTTTCTGCAATGAGGCGAATAAAAAGCTGGCTGAGGACAACTATGCTCCAGAATCGTATCTCTCAAGTATCTTTGATAAATATAGAAAATGAATTGGTGAAAAATAAAATAACATCAGAGGCAGTCTTGAACCGGTTTAGCGAAAAACATAGAAAACTTAAAATTGTTTGAAAACATTTGTTTCTTATTTCAATGTTGTGGAGTGGACTTATTTATATTTTTGGTTGCTCTGTTTTTTTTTATTTGTAACAAATAAATAACATTATACCTAATAATATTTACCATCTATTTGATTTACCTTGTTGTTGATAATTTAAGAGCGGAGCTCTTGTCGGTGTATACCTGGCTATATTAGCGACAGTTTTGGTCTGACCAAAATTATGTAGTAAGTTTTTTTCTTTTATCTGTGTCCTGACCAAATTGGTCAGGATAAAGATAAAAGAATAAGAATAGTATAATAGGATAGGATAACTGAAATCCATACTTGATACCTACATAGTTGCGCATGCGCTGATAGTCAGTGACCACCTTGCCGTGGCCGGCCGATTCATGGCTGGGGCTATGGTCCCCCCTAGGAAAAATCCCTAGCTACGCCAACGCGTAGGTGATGAGGTTTGGTTGGGATGGTTCGTCTCAAGGAAAGAAACGTAGACTACAGGAGAGGTTGTAAAAGTTATAGCCAATAGAATGTTCGAGGTGTTAGTTCATAATACGAATGTAGTCTGCAGGCGACATCTCGATCAGCTTATAAGATATCCAGGCGGTGCCATTGCTGGTGGGCGGGAGACGGGTGAAGCCAGCGATGATATGGTCGCTGCGCCGACTTTACCGCCCTCTCCACCACCGCCGCCAACCCCGTCTAGGCCTAGCGCATCTCCGCCCGGGCCGCCTTCACCCGGGCCGTCTTTACTAGTAGAAACCGGTCCAGGCGTCTCATTTCATGAAGATCAAGTAGAACAGATGAAGCCGAGTGACGGACGTCTTGAAAATCGTGATCGGGAAAATGTTGAGGGGGAATAGGGGTTGAGTGGGCGGAGGCGCGAGAGGAAGCGGCGCCGGAGTCATGCCCGCAGGTCTAGCCGCCTCCTGCTGGGGGTGGTACAAAGGGATTAAAAAGTAGGATTAAAAAGAATGTTAATTATAAGCAGTTATTTTAGTTTTAATGTTTCTTTTGTATTGTTCTCAGAGTCTCAAATTAATAAGGGAGAATTGGTGTGTATGTACTTATATACGCGCGCCTAGCGACGTGATTTGTGAACGGTTCATCGACTAGTAATAAACTAGCTACTGCGCTATACGGCTGTTTTACTTGCAAACACTCCAAGCAGACATTCCTGCTGATTGTTTGTCGCGTGATCGCGCATTCCATCAGAATTAAAAAGCCATCCGCTGTGGTGGCACGGACTTGGAAGCAAGAACTCTCGAATTCGTTCCACAGAGCGCAGTTTGCGAATCAGTCGATATGCGATTCGTTCCGAGTGCCACAAAAAGTAAGTTTTTTCGAATTTACTTTGAATCAGTTTACTCGCATAATAATACTTATCAAAAAACTATTGCGTGCACTCTGATCTTGGATAACCTAGCTACAACAGAATGTAACCTAACCTAACCTCAATTGGAAGTAGCATTTATGAAGTTCGCTAAGTAAAAGTAGTGCAGTATTGTACCTTGGCCATCACACATGCTTTGTACCTTGAACACTGGCCAAGGTACAACATATATGCTGTACCTTGGACAGTTGTCCTTGGTTTTATTCCCTTAGTATGAGTTAAATTACTATTTTGTAACAGTGTTACTTACGATATGTTTTATTTATAGATGCCGCGCACCAAGACGCACGTAAAAAGCCGGTTATCGAAGAACAAAAATAACATAACGCCATAAAATGTATAAAAGAAAAGAAATTCACATTGCATGGAGCTGCGAAGCACTTTCAAATACCACGAACTACCCTAAGGCGCTACTATAAATACTGTACGAAAGAAGGTGCGTCAATTAAGGATATTCGTCAACATCTGACAGTAAAAAGAGTATTCACAGAAGAAGAAGAAAATATTCTAGTGGATTACTTAAAAGAGGCAGCGCAACTGCAATTTGGATTAACTTTGAAAGATGTTAAAATATTAGCATATCAGTACGCACAAGCTAATAAAAAAATTAATTAGCCGCTAATTTGGTTTTTAAAAAAAAAATATGTTCAGGTAGGTGGTACCTCCTAGTCTATTTACAGGTGACTTACTAGTTAACTAATTATTAAATCTCAAAATTCCAGGTTGTCGCCGGCCCGGGAATGGAAATATATGATGTTGTATCAAGATGGTCAGGAAGCTCACACGATAGTAGGATTTTCCGGAATTCAAGAGTTCATGCACGGCTAGCAAATAGAGACATTGATGGGATTCTTGTTGGTGCTGGCAGATATGCATGTACATGCATTACACTAACTCCCTTGCGAAATCCTTCAACACCATCTGAAGAAAACTATAATAAAGTGCAAATAAGAACAAGAAACGTGGTAGAGCGTAAATTTGGAGTATTAAAAAGAATGTCTGCAATGTGGTCTTAGGTACAAATTAACAACAACGTGTAACATAATATTAGCATGTTGTATTCTCCACAATATTGTAATGAAAAATGAAAGTTCCAATGACTATCTCTAGGTTTTGAAACTGTTGCTGATTTGCCACAACCTCAACTAGCAAGAAGACATGCTGCAGAAGGGCTAGCTTTAAGGAATGCTATAATAAAAAATAAATTTTAATTTTAACTAATGTAGACAATTTTTGTTTGTAGTTCCTCCTCCATGAGCCTGTTCATTTATTTTTTATGTGCGACTTCTAAATCGTACATAACCTTTAAATGGTTTATTTGCACTTTAAACTTTTCTTCTCGCTGTTTTAAATCTTGTTCCATTATTTTTATTTTATATTCATCTATTGAAGAGGGCTCAGTGTTGCACCTGCGTCTATTTCCACTATATAATGGTTTATTGCCAAGCGCACTAGACACCTGGTAGTTAGCCAGTGTCGGCTAGGTCTACCTCACGATGGGCTGGTTGAGAGAGCGGAATGGGAGGTGAAGTGAATGGACTTACTTGGTGATGGTGGATGATGGGTCGCTTTAGCTGTTGGGCAGATGATGAGCGGTGATGGATGAGCTGATGCGTCCAGCGTACGGAGAACACTCCTGCACTGTTCACTTATAGTCTAATATTGTCAATATATTGTTCTTTGAGTTGATAAAGTTTCTTGGTCACCAAATGTCTATCACTTCACGAGAATTCGAGCACTTATCACGCGCGTATGTCACAGTGCGAATGTGTATGCAGATGGATGGATAAAATTAGTAGCGAGCGAGCGGCACTAGCGACGGCACCGGAACGATTAATAATGAACGATGAGTGACCACAGATTCATGATTACGTCGCGTCGATTCTCGCGCGAACATCCTGGGGGGCCGGCCCAAACCTCCATCTTCAATGGCTAGTGGGAGCCTGGCAATCTTGAGGACCGGTCGTCTAAGGGTCCCTGTGCTGGTATCCAGGTCCACTACTCTTACAACGCCATCCTTTCCAGGTAGGAAGCGAGTGATTCTTCCTCTCTTCCAGTGTAGAGGCGGTATGTTATCTTCCATGATGAGGACGAGCTCACCGATTTGAGGAGGGGAAGTAGGAGAGATCCATTTGGAGCAGGTTTGGAGAGTGTGGAGGTAGGATTTGGTCAATAGAGCCCAAAAGCGCTGAGAAAGTGCTTGAATGAGTTGAAAACGTTTAAGGGCTGAGAGAGACCTATAATCAAATGAAGTCTCGGGAAGAGCTGAAAGAGGACGGCCAATTATGAAGTGGCCTGCCGTCAATGTTTCGAAATCTGTGGGATCTGAAGAGAGTGGGCACAGGGGCCGAGAGTTCAGCACAGCCTCGATTCGTGTCAATAATGTAGCAAACTCCTCAAACGTGAGGTGTTGCTCACCAACTACGCGATAAAGCAGTTGTTTTGTAGATCTGACTGCTGTTTCATGTAGACCACCGAACCACGGTCCGGAAGGTGGATTTAATAACCAAGTTATGTGCTGATTGCTAAGATTATGTGTGATTGCATCATCGTTGGAAGCTAGGAAATTCTGAATTGCAACGAGCTGATTTCTAGCGCCTATAAAATTAGTACCGCAGTCTGAGGGTATGAGAACGGGAATACCGCGACGCGAAATAAATCTCTGTAATGTCGCGAGATAGGCATCACTGCTGAGCGACAAGACTGATTCCAAGTGAACCGCCTTTGTTGAGAGACACACAAATATACAAAAGTACGCTTTCAAGAGTTCTGCATTTTTTGATTTGACGAGAAACGGTCCTGCGAAGTCTATTGATACCTGACTAAATACTGGTTGAGGTGTAACTCGGTCTATGGGCAGATCGGCCATTACCGGTGCCTTAGACTGTGGGCGACATCGGAAACAAGTAATACATTTGAAAACGCGATGTCTGATAACGCGACGTGCTGATAATATCCAGAACTGCTGGCGGAGTATTGCGTGTGAAGTGTCTCTGCCAGGATGGCAGTGTATTTTGTGGTAGTGATCTATAATGAGGTGTACGAGAGGACTCGAACTAGGCAGAATGAGCGGATGTTGAGCGTCATACCTAATAGCAGCATTGGAGAGTCGACCTCCAACTCTTAAGAGTTCATCTTTTATCAAGGGTGAGAGACGTTGGAGTCGAACTGTGCATATTTTATTAGTTTGCAAGCGATGAATATCCTCTGCAAATTCATTGTGCTGAACAGAGCGGATCCAAGAGAGCAGAGCGTCTCTGCGCTCGTTAGCAGTCAGGGGACCTGAATGTCATGCAGATTTAGGGTGCTGACAATTAAATTGAAAGCGTTTAAGACAAGCTGTTACTCGAGTGAGCTGAAACGAGTGAGCAGATCAGTGTCCACATCAGGGACTGCTATATGGGCTTGTACTTTCTTGGGCTTAAGGCCAGGAATAGCATGATGACCCAGAGCTGGTGGCATCTATGGCCATGTTTCAGGAGACTCCTTGAGCCACACTGGTGACCACCAAAGATGATGAGTCAACATTGATTGTGCGGAAATACCTCTGCTTGCACAGTCTGCAGGGTTGAGATGTGTTGGAACGTGTCTCCATGTTATTTTAAATGGGGTTGAGTTTATTTTAACTACTCGACTAGATTCGAAGACCTGAAGTCGATGTGGAGGCGTATTAAGCCATGCGAGTACTATTGTGCTGTCGGACCAGCAAATATATTGAGTTATAGGTATATGTGCCGAAAGCTGGGCAGAAACACGAATTATGAGTTGTGTGAGTAGGTTAGCAGCTGAGAGTTCTAGCTTGGGGATTGTGAGCCGATTTTTAATGGGTGCTGCCTTTGACTTGGCCACGATGAGATGTACGCTAGCGCGTCCATCGGCCTTCACCTCGTGAAGATATATGACGGCTGCAAAGCCGGTTTCTGAGGCGTCTGCGAACCCGTGAAGCGAGTAAGCAGAGCTGAGTTTATCTGGGCTACGGATGTGTCTGGGAATACGGAGGTGTGAGAGCTGAGGGAGATCTTCGGCGATCTCCAGCCATTGATTCTGTATATCATCAGGTGTGGGATCGTCCCATACTAGTTTAAGAAGCCACAGCTTCTGAAGGAGAATCTTTGCTCGAATAATGACCAGTGTCACCCAACCGTTGGGGTCATAAAGAGACGCTACTGCGCTGAGTATCGTTCTCTTTGTAATGTGAGTTATAGGTGAGAGAGAGGTACGATACGTAAATTCATCAGATTGTGGAATCCACTGCACACCGAGCACGTTAATAGCGTTAAGGTCTGAGCTGACATCAAAATTCTTGGGCATGTCACATTGGTCTTTTGGGAATCGTTCAAGTAGTACTGGGGAATTAGGGATCCATTTACTGAGCTGAAAACCTCCCAAAGCTAATAATTCTATCAGCTCGGTTTGAAGTGCTTGAGCGGATTCTATTGAGTCGTGACCACACAGAATATCATCGACGAATATGGAGTCACGTATAACTTTAGCAGCTGCAGGATAGCTATGACCTTCATCATCAGCTAATTTTAAGAGTGTGCGGATAGCATGATATGGACTTGAACGTAAACGATACGTGACAGTATTTAAAGCGTATGTGAGTAAGGGCTGATCTGGTGATGATCGCCAGAGAATGAGCTGAAAGCTTCTGTGATCTGGGTGAATGAGAATGTTCCTAAACATCATGCGTATCAGTACTGAACACCACAGGATGGGTTCTAAAATTCATTATTATGTCAACAATATCCTGTTGAAGGGCTGGACCAGTGTGGAGACAGTCATTAAGGCTGACGCCATTTGAACTCTTGCAGCTGCCGTCAAAAACTGTGCGGAGTTTTTCCGTTCCGGACTTAAAGATGCCATGGTGAGGAATATAGAAATGAGGCTTATGAGTAAAAGTATTGGGATGACATAGAGACATATGAGCTAAATTAATATATTCTACCATAAAATTATTGTATTTTGCGCGGAGGGGCGGATCTGATTGGAGCTTCTTTTCTAAATTAAGGAATCTACGTAATGCAATAGCGTGAGTGTTACCGAGTTCTGGAGCGTTGGTCAGAAATGGCAGAGTGACCATGTAGCGACCTGAAGTGTCACGAGTGGTAGTTGTGCTGAATATTTCCTCACACTGATCTTCCAAAGGACTAGTGAGTTTGTTTAGTCGGGCGTGGGGTTCTTCGGTTTCCCAGAACCTTTCAATACTTTTGAGAATCTCGTGTGCAGATAAGTCAGTTTCCGACTGGGAGTTGATAACGTTAGCTGAGTTACACTGGTTTGTCGGTGTTGCATATAAGTCCTCAATGGGGCCTATCAATGCAAAGTCAAAAATCGTGCCGAAGGCTATAGGCTCCCCCGGGCCTAACGAGACCTTAGTCCCGTCCAGAACTTGGCCAAGAACGTCTGAACCTAACAAAAGATTGATAGGAGCTGGTATATTGTATTCCCGATCTGCCAAGGGAATCAGTGGTTGCTTACTCAACCGTGCAATGTGTGGGACCCTTTGTAGAGGTAGATAACCGGTAAATTTTTTTAAAACATGTGCATTAGCCATAATCGTAGGCGTGTCACTATGTGTAGGTCGGCACACTATTGTGATTGATGATTTTGATTCCTGTGTGAGTTGGTTGCCTACTCCGGCGATTTTTAGTGTTGTTGAATTTGGCGGTAAATTTAAATTTCGAGCCATGCGCTGAGTTATCAGTGTTAGCATGCTACCGCAATCTAACAGGGCTCGTGCTGTGTGATATTGACCATGCACGTCTGCTATTTTTAGTGAAACGGTAGGCAATAAAATCGGTGAATTAGTTACGTGCTCTTCAGGTTGTGCGGAATTATAACAGTAATGATTTACTGTTGAAGCTGAATTCGCGGAGTGAGCTTGTGATGTGTGTGTATTTGAGCTGTGTGTGTGAGCTGAGTGTGTGTGGGCTGAATGTGTGTGGGCTGAATGTGTGTGGGCTGAATGTGTTTGTGTGTGCTGATTTTCTTCATTTTCTTCGTTGTGCTCTGTTATTGTAGGTAGTCATGGTTGGCCACCTGCACTAGTCCTACAGGGGAAGCGTGAGTTATTGGGCGGGTTGTTTTGGGGCGAAGGGGTCACTTGAAATGCGTGAGCCGAAAAGTGTTGATTGTCATGAGTTTGGCGCTGCCTGGGTTGCTCTCGCAGATGAGCGGATGTATGAGTGGGGGATGGAGCGTTGGGGCGATGAAGAGATGTGTGGTGTCTGGCGTTTCCACACTCTTTGCAGGTACGTGTGGACTTGCACTCATTTTCATAATGGGGGCCCAGAGAGCGTCGACAGCGGTTGCGGGCCTGAATGAAGTCCCAACGGCCTTGGATCGGTTGGTCGTTGTACTGTGGGCAGGCGATGAGCTTGTGGCTTCTATCTCTACAAAATGGGCAGGGCATGTGGTTAAATGCGGTAGTCTGATGAGCTGACTGGACCGAGTAAACGGGCCTGTGTTGAGCTGGGTATGTGGAGCGGTACTCTGGCCGACTCCTAACCGGGGCCACAGGGCGAAATTCTTGGTGCATGGGCTGACGAGGCGATCCTCGGGGAGAAGTAACAGGGGTATGAGTGCGGTATGAGGCAGGCTGTGGCGATTGCTGCCTAGGTTGTGGGTGGACTGGATTAGACCACTCGGTCTCGACACAACGTGCGTGGTCATCTAGGAAGCTGATAAGATTTTTAAGTGTGGGCAGAGTTTGGCGCGAACCGTATTTACGCTCGAAGAGGGTTCGGAGCTCACCTTTAAGTTTTCGTACCACTATGGACACGAAAACGTAGTCACAATCTTTCATAGGCAGATCTAGGTTGTTGAGTGCACATTGAGCGGAAATGAGCGGAGTCATAAAGAGCGTGCGGATGTCTGAGCGTGCATGAATATGAGGTAGCCCTAGGATAATGTCTACGAAGCGGTCGATCAATACGCGATGATTTTCGTAGCGCCGGGTGAGAATATCCATGGCCACGGCAAAATTCTCGCTGGTGAGCTGAAGATGGGACACCAAACTGCGTGCCTCGCCTGATAGGCACGAGAGCAGGTAGTGGAGCTTGACAGCATCCGAAATGGTAGCCATGTCATCGGTGAGGCTTTTGAAAATGGCTATAAAGGAAGGCCAGTCTTCAACCTTTGAGCTGAATTTTGGTAGCGCAATTTTGGGCAGAACTGTTGCAGGCGTGGCTGAGGTGAAGGGGTGAGACGTCTGCGGTAGGGCTGAGGCCACGCTTAGCTTTTCGAACGCGACTAAAATGTCGTTGTAGTCGGCAATTGCGCTTTCGTATTTGCCCGTGTAGGCGGCTTCTGTTTCATCAGAGAGGTCTTCGTCGTCTAGAACTTCGTGGTAGACGTCCTCCAATTTACTTATATGCTCCTCGAGCTTTGTGTACCTAGCAGTAAAGTCGGCCAAACAATACTGCTTTGCGTCCTTGGCGAGCACCGCTATAGAAATTTCCTTGAGCAGAAGGATGGCTTTTGATGCCTCACGGAAAATGGCGGCTTGAGATTTGGTAGGCATGGTGTATGAGTATGTGTGAGTTTGCAATAAACAGAGAAGAAATCTTACAAGTTGAACTCTATGAAACCAACAAACCGGGTCAATACGCTTGGGCTGATACGTGAAGGTACTAGACAAAATGGATCTTCGGCCTGAAATATATATGTATTTAAATTTAAACAATGAGGATAAGTTTTGGTAATGGAGCTGAAATATATAGTAAGAGGAGATTTTTTTTTTAAAATAACCTGTTTAGTGTAACTTTACTTAAATGAGCACCCTGTATTTGTGAAGGCAGCAAATGGCAAAGAGAAAGACAGAGAAACAAAACAATTTTTTTTTACACCCTGTACCTATAATATAACTTTGCTGAAATGAATAGCCTGTATGTATAAAGGCAGCAGATAAATAAGAGCAGAAAAAATAATAATAATGGGACACCCTATATAATGGCACCTAATCGAGCAGTCTGTACACATACAATGTTACAAGGCAATGAGACTCTTTTTTTTTGAGTAATTAAAACTAATGGGACAAGTGTATTTTGTAACACCCTGTATATATTGATCTGAGTTAAAGGAACCGTTTGATTGGACAAAGAGAGAAAAAAGAAATTAAACATAGAAAAATAAAGTGAATGAAATACTTTTCACCCCGTATGTATTGAGCTGAGTTGTAGAAGCCGAGTTATGGGCTGAAAGAGAGAGAGAATAAAAAAAACAAATTAAACTAAAAAAAGTGAATGAAATATTTTCCACCCTGTATGTAGCTGAGTTGTAGGAACTGTGTGATGTGCCGAAGAGAGGGAGGGATAAATAAACACAAAAAAAAATGTGGATAGAATATTTGTCACCGTGTATGATTGAGTTTATGTGCGGAGACAGACAACTGAGTAATAAAGAAACAAAAAAAGATTTTTTTTTAAACACCTTGTGTAATTGTAGACTTTTAGTCCGGATTGAGCTGTGAGCTGTGTCTGTGCCATCATGCCTAGTAACATTGACGACGGGAAAGCAGTAGGCGCTGCGGCGCAAGCCAGCGGGAATCCCCCGCAGCCAGTGTCGGCACCCGCCCCACCTATCTCGGCGCGGGCGCGCCGCGCGCTTGCCCGTAGTGTGAGACAAGCAACCGACGACGCGAGCTCCGTCTCTGCTCACCATGATTAAGCTCTGCGAATCGGAGCGAAACCTGGTCGGACTTTTCCGATATAACAACACCCGAAAGTAAATCCGGACTAAGAGTCTACAATGTGTTGTGCTTACGAAAGTTTTAGTTCAAAAACCTTGTGTAATTATGTTTACAAGTGCAATAGGAATGACATGTAATGAGAATAATACGCCAGCATAGAATATTCAACAAAATGAATATATAAATTTATGTTTAAATTTTTCAATGACACCAAAAGTCTAATTTAGTACTTATTGATGTACTGATAACTAAATTTCCGAACGTCTCGTAAAACCACTGATTTTATTGTGCGGAACCTATGTAAATAGGTGCGTAACCCTAACGAATATTATAGCGACGAGTATGAGGACCTCGGCCCTTGTTGTTAACTAAACAAACTTTTAAAATGTATCACGTCATGGAATGTTAGAAGTAGGCACTAGTATTTTTTATCAACAGACTTCGAGACTGCCAAACCCTTTACTTAATTTTAATTTTTGTAAATGAATGAATCACTTATGGAGGACTAAACAATAGCAAGTAAGTACGTCCGTAACCGAAAAGAAGTTACTTATTCTATTCGGAGATATTATTTGAGCTGAAAATTAACATGGAATAATGAATGCATTCACACAAAACGTAACAAACACAAACAATTAGCACTTATGGATGTAAGTACCTAAGTACTAACACATTTATAGGTAGGTAACCGTAGTACGTAGCAACACGAAATACACGAATCGAAGCTATAGGTAGGTACCTCAGATCATAGAAAGAAGGAGATATGCCCTAGCCGCGAAATAAGTCCGGTACCGCTGTCGCCACTTTTGAATATGTGTGCGTTTTCATTACATGCACAATATTGTAAATATAAGGTTCACGCACACGTCTGTCCAGTCATTTACTAGCGTTCTAATCTTTTAATTGGTTCGCACACTATGAAAAACAATTGTACGAATACACTCGTACACGTAAACAACAGCGTCGGTGAACTCCTTAGGGATGGAACACTTGTATCAAATAATACATCTATCGATAAAATTATCCGATTAGAGGTTATTCATTTATTAACAGTATACTTCGTGTTGGGATGATACAAAAAAACAGAGCGTGTTAAATTTACAAAACCAATATTATGAAAACAAATAAGCCTATTTTAATTAGCTGTCCTGTGAAATGTAAATATTTATTAAGTATGTGTCTTTTTGACAGTATTTGTGGCTTCAGTATATGATAAAGACGCAAACTTTGCTTTCTACTGATATAGAATTTGATAATGATGATGACCCCTGTACTGTATACTAATACGATAAGTTAAAAATGATTATATGTTAAATTTGTTGGACAGAACACCACTGAAGCATACTTGGTAGTGACTCTGTCCGGAAAGCTAGGTCTTCTGGGTTTCAGTCCTGGTAATGGAAATAACTAATATTTGTGTGAAGAGCATGTCCACGGTCAGGGATGCATTTGTACCTGGATCTTGGATAGTTCTTTGTATTTTATTTAGTATATGAATCCCAATGTAACGTGAAATGCACTTACATTACCATTTACAAATTGGCTTTAAATATTGGTAACTCTGTTAGGACTCTCCGGCTGTAAATTAACAGCAGTTTTTGTTGGGTGAAAGAAGTGCTGACTTTTTAAGAATACAAAAGCAATTACTTTCTCATTCTCTGAAAATAATTCACCCAGCTATATAAAAAATAGAATAAAACACACGTATAAACTCGAAAAACAACATTTTTCTGAAGAAATTGCATATAAGCAAGTACCGACATACCATATTGTGGTCTCTATTCGAGAACTTGTCGGATCTAAAATGGTAAATAAATTATTATAATACTGAAAATGCTTTATTTAACTTGTTTTTCATTACATAATCGAATTTCATTTATAACATAACGCTCATAAAAAATTAAATATATAAGACTATGATTTAGTACCACAACCACATCACCTGATTTGTTTCTTTAGAAACACTTTCTTTTGGAGAGTTATGCGTCGTCCATATAAATCATCTCATTAAGTAGATGCAAAAAGGCCAATACTATTATTATTATTATATGAAATGAAGATTAGAATAAAGTGATAATTGAATATTCTAAACCATAAATTTTATCGTAATTTTAAATATACTGGTACCTCAACCTTTATGGAACTCGTTATTACTGGTATTTTCAAAATAGGAACTGTCCACGGAATTATTTTTTCCCCCACTTTAGCATCTGGAAACACTTCTCTGTAAAATAGATGGAGCAAATGGTACTTTATTTGAGAGGAAATCAGTTATACCCTCTGTATTTTGATCCATTTTTCTTTCGTATTTAAATATCTTTATTAGAAACTTTGTGAAATACATGATCGAAGCTAGGCCTGTTTTTAATAAGACCAAATCCTTCTACTAAAATAAAAGCTTCCTTAGCAACGCAAGCTGAAGTCTACGCAGATGGAGTCGCGGGCAATAGTCGACGATAAGACTAGATACCTAGTCTTACAATAATTGGTTCTAGTAATTTTGGAAGTCTGGACGAACGATTATAAATGCCTCAATAATATCGATACTTAATCAGTCTGAAAAAAAAGGAACTACCCCATCACTATGTCTCCAGCTGACCTACTGGAGAATTTGACATTTCGCGGCAAATACATGCGGCCGTACCTCGAAACATCGCATTGAACAATGATCAGTTTTGCGCGACGGTTCACTGCGGGCTGGCTTTTCCTAGTTAGCAAACCTCCACGAAAATCCTATATAGAAACAGCAGTGGAGTAACTACAATGTAATAAATACGTCCCATTTATGTTCTTAGTAATGGGATGCACATTGCACATAAAATTATTATAATTATGATTTTTCGTAGTTTTTAAGACGAATATAGGGAGTAAAATAGGTTTACCGGTGAAAAGACACTCCGCTGTTTTTGAATAGCATGTATCACAGCGATTTCTGCAGGTAATCACTGCGCAATTAGGCATTTTTCTCAGATGTTACTACGACGGCTGGCGCGAAGCGATTGACGGCCATATTTTAAAGTTTCGCAGAGGTTAGCCCAAATGGGCTAACGTTGGGCGACAGTGCCACGCCCACAAGGCACTTCTCCTTATTTTTGTGTTCTGAGGTAGGTACCTACGCCGAGCTCTCGACGTTTCTGAAATGTTCCAGTACTATGAACTTTTTCACACACTACCTACTTATTTTTATTTCTATGGATTTGAGCAGAAATAATAGTTTTAGGTACTTTAGACTTATTTTATGGAACTATTGATTATGGGCAGAGATTCACTTTATAGTTTACTTGGGCTGAGATGAAAATAACTAGGTATGGGACCTTGTTTACGTAATTATCAATAGGGAACTTTTTAATTTGTAATTGGACAATAGAATTTACGTACTTATGCGTAAAATTTGGTATATATTTTAAAGGGAACGGGCAGAAAATATGACAAGTGGACTGTATGATGGGTTGCCGGATCAATTTACGGCTCGAAGACCAAAAGTGATAAACAGTGGACTGTATGATGGGTAGCCGGTTCAATTAACGGCTCGAAGACCAAAAATGGTAGTTAGCCAGTATCGGCTAGGTCTACCTCACGATGGGCTGGTTGAGAGAGCGGAATGGGAGGTGAAGTGAATGGACTTACTTGGTGATGGTGGATGATGGGTCGCTTTAGCTGTTGGGCAGATGATGAGCGGTGATGGATGAGCTGATGCGTCCAGCGTACGGAGAACACTCCTGCACTGTTCACTTATAGTCTAATATTGTCAATATATTGTTCTTTGAGCTGATAAAGTTTATTGGTCACCAAATGTCTATCACTTCATGAGAATTCGAGCACTTATCACGCGCGTATGTCACAGTGCGAATGTGTATGCAGATGGATGGATAAAATTAGTAGCGAGCGAGCGGCACTAGCGACGGCACCGGAACGACTAATAATGAACGATGAGTGACCACAGATTCATGATTACGTCGCGTCGATTCTCGCGCGAACAACACCATTGAAGCTTTTGAGCTAGATGGCACTGGCACAGTTTTAGGCACTGCTGTAGGTGCCGTATCCATTAATGGGAGTTCTGCCACTGCTGGTTCCACCATAATAATTGTTTGACATTTTGTTTCACCGCGACTCTTATTGTCGAGTCAATAAACCCCATCATCATCATGGTCAGACTGTTCTGTAACATATATTTAAAAATTTGACCATTAGATGACATAATATGTGAATCTGTGATTTTGATAACAGGACTGTAAATAAAAATTATTACCTTGAACTGCATCGCTGTCTTGGATTTTGATGGCTGGAAGAGGCTTATCTAAGCACTTGAATGTGCTCAGTGTCCATATATGGGATCGATGGACCACCGCCTGTATAATTTCTCTGGGTTTCCACTGTTTTTGCCTCCCTTACCTCCCTTAGCTTTCATACTGTTCCAAATTTTTTTTAATTGTTTAGTGTTTGCCTGAAATATTAATTATACAAGGTGTCCAGAAAGGGTATCGGGTATTTGTAAGTTCAATGAAACAATTATTAGCATATGAATTGTAGAATTATTTGGATATGTTATTATATATGTTATCCAAATGATGACGTTGCTGGCATTCTTCTAAACGGAAACGAAGATTGGCGATAACACGTTGACACATAGCTATCGATATTGCTGCCATTTCTGACCTGATGCTTTGCTTTAACTGGGTTAGATTCGTCGGATTGTTTTGATAAACCTTACTTTTAAGGTATCCCCATGCAAAATAGTCAAGCGGGCTAAGGTCGGGGCTCCTGGGAGGCCAGTTGATGTTACCCCTTCGCGAAATGACTTTATTAGGGAATAATTCGTTAAAAACTTCCATTGAGTCATTTGAGGTGTGGCAAGTGGCACCATCTTGCTGGTGAACCACGTTCTTGAGTTGAAACCTGCAAACTACTGCAACTCTGGGACCAAAAAAATACGCAACATATCGTAATAACGGTCACTATTCGCATTAATTGCTCGGCCTCGTTGATCTTCATGAAAATAAGGACCAGGCTATGCAGGGGTCGTTCATGCTTTCGTCTCGGATTCGCCACTGCCCAGTACCGACAATTTTGCTTATTAACATGACCATTCAGGTGAATTAGCTTCGTCACTGAACAGTATGTTGTTAAACTTGTTAAATCGCTGCAGCATTTCGTTCGCAAAATTCAGTCGATTAGCATTGTCCGTATCCTTCAATTCTTAAACCAATGACGATTTTTTGATGTTCAAAGCTTGGCTTCGCTTTCGGATGGATAAAGACGGATTTTGACGAACCGACGCCTCAACTTCTTCAATTGTTTCTTCATCGCGAACTGAACGAGGACGGCTAGAGTTTTGAATTTTAAATGTCGCGCCTGTATTCTCGAACATCCTGATCCATTTCCCTAATGCTATCGTCACTTGGCGCGTGGCGTGTACGATATTCCGCACGATAGAGACGTTGAGCAGTCACAATTAAATCACCATTACGATAATACGCTCGTACGCAATATTCCACAAAATGGCGGACGCCACGAACCCCTCCCAGCACCCTTTAGACGCCCCGTTTCGAATATGGCGCGAAAACAAATACCCGATACCCTTTCTGGACACCTTGTAAAATGTAGATACACGGATATAAAGTCTGAGCTAATCTAGGTATTTGTAGCACCTAAAGCTGATGAGTGAGATGTGACAGTTTCTTGTATTATATTATAATTGAACCGGTGAGGTTAAAGAAAAGAAAAGGTTTTATTTAAAGTAGCGCAGAAGCTGCGGCTTAGTGAACGTTACAATTCAAACTAGGTGTCCATTTCAAAATCTAGATCATTTTGGAGAAAAACTTAGTCTTTTCAAAGTCCTTAATTAAAATAGTTTACATAATTATTATAAAACATAGAACTCATACATTGTACTGGTTTAAATTCCAGACCTCATTGTCATCTAGATAATCCTTTATATTATAGTAGCCCTTTCGGCACAAAGTTTGCTTAACATATTTTTTGAACCGCGATTCAGGCAAGCTTAATATATCTTTAGGGATTTCATTACAGAAGTGAAATAGTTGAACCGGGAATCAAACCGGTGCGCGAGAAAAAAGTTGTCATTTTTCAAAAGTAGTCAATTGAGCCAATTGGTAGAGCGCTGGCACGGATAGCCAGAGGTTGCGGTTTCGAATCCCGGCATGGGTGAAATTTTTAGACTCTAAATAGGTTTTTAAAGGAGAATGGGCAACTTGGACTATCAGCGGACATTAATAAATCTAGCGTTAAATAAAAGTACTTGTAGTAAGCAATAACTTTTGCTAAGAACATTGCATTCGATGTAAAAAAAAGATATCTTAATGTTAATGTTCTATGTAAAAAAAGTAGCTGAATTCATTACAATACTAGCAGCACATTATAATAATAGTAATTAGTATTAATATTTTCGCGTCGCACACGCTCTCTCAGTCGTCATTGTCGTCGTCGACTATGTACCTGCTCCGTGGGCGACCAATCAGCTACGGGCGAGCACAATAGAATGCCGGACGGCGGCGGCAACCCAGCGCAGTCCTTCGTTTACGTTTGTGTCGTTGTGTACTGTGCGATTATCTCCTGCTCTTGTGAACCTTTTGACCTTTGCGCGTACTCCGGACTCCTGTTTTCTCCAACTACATAGATAGATAGAGAACACTTTATTGCACAACCAGAAAAATATTACAACCATGATTATTAAATCTAAGTAATTTTATACAATTGGCGGTCTTATCGCTAAGAGCGATCTCTTCCAGACAACCTTTGGATGGAGTGGATTGCATGAAGAATATAGTCGGTACGTGGTGCATGTACATAAATAATTAAATCGAAAATATATTGATAACAAACAGCAAGGGAGTGCGAGAATATAATTACTTATAATTACCTACGATATAATGTACATATATTTAAATAATAATATACATAAGACACCTAAAAAATAAATACATATCCAATTAAATACATATAGGTAAGCAACATATACTTAAATAATAATATACATAAATACCTAAAAATAAATACTTATACAATTAATACATATTTAATAAGCAACAGTTTTCCAGTTTATCCAGTGAGATAGTGGGATTTCACCACATACATACTTGACCTGGCTTTTGTATTAATTGATTTTGATCTCCTTGCGAACTGGACTTTGTTTAATATGGCAGACAATCACCAAATATGTGTTTTGTGCAATAGATCAGTGAGGAATAGAAGAAGATACGAAATCAGACGAACTCTGTTTGATCAAAACACTACTATTGCTCAATATATTATGGAAGCTGTTGCGCCACTGCAAGTAAGTATTGTTTTTTGAAATATAAACATTCTAACGGCTGCAAAGTAATTACAGTTCGATTACAACTGACTTTTAATAGCTTTACGATGCTTTTCATTCTGCTCAGTCCTTTCTCTTTTCGCTCTGTTAATACTATCGATGGCTCGACAGTTAGTGCCCCTAACTGCGGAGCGAAGGGTCTCGGGTTCAAATCCCGACCAAGGCCAACATTTGTGTGATGAGCACGAATATTGGCAGAGTGGTCATGGATATTTTTTTTTACATTTATCGTTCTATGTAGGTATATACACAATATGTTATAGTATTTCATACATAATGTTGTCAAGTACCCATAGTACAGAATAACCTGCACCCGTAGCACAGTACTGTGACAAAACTCACCTCACATGAAATGTCTGATAAAAATGGCATTTGTCAGCGTTTGCCTTAGGGGCTGGTTATTTTAAATAAGTATGTGAATGTGTCCCAGGTATGTATTGTTATTTAAACACACTTTGGCATTTATGATGCATTTAAGAGTGTGTATCTTCTCAATAAATAAATGAATACACCTTTGTGTTCTCTAGACTTTTGTTTTATTTTTTAATAAATAAATGTATATTTTTTCTAGATCGAATATAACGACCGAGAGTACATTTGTCGACCATGCTGGCAGCGAGCTCAACGTGCTGTACAGTCCAATCCTAATGCCGTGCAGCACCAATGTGTACTGGAAGTAGAAGAATATTCACGAGTGCCCAATACTGCAGCTAATTGTCTATTTGACAGATGCAGAAGAACAAATCTTCGTCGAATTCCTAACAACATAAAAATAACACTTTTGATGAATTTCAACTTGTACATACCCGAAAATGCCAGAATGTGCGAACTACATTTACGAACCAATGACTGGGAGGAGATTATAGATAGTCCAAACCTAAGACATGATTTTAACACCACACACTTTTTACATATTATGAGTCTTATGAAAGGAGCCGTGTCGAGAAGCTCTGTTTTAGACTTTGAAAATATCGAAAACTGGAAACTGATGAAATACATATTCGATTAGGACTGAGTCGGGAACATTTCTTAGAGATCTTAGAACAGACGCCTTCCTTATCAAATACATCTAACTCCAGAACCAGTGTAGCTATATATTTAATGAAGTTGCGGAGTGGTGAAAGTAACGAAAGGCTAGCGACACTCTTTGCAATGAGCAGAAGGTCATTAGAGAGGCATTTAAAACAAGCAAGAGACAACTTGCATACAGAATTCGTGCCTAGACCTACGTATCGACCACATAAATAGGAGAATGGTCACTGAACGCAATCTCTTCATTCCTAATGCGTTATTCGGGAACCCTGAGACTATAATGGATGAAAAAAAAGCAATAACGATAATGGATGGGACTTATATTTATATCCAGAAAAGTTCTAACTACTCATTTCAAAGAGCTACATATGGTTTGCATAAGTACGCAAACCTTCTTAAACCTTTTTTAATTGTATGCTGTGATGGATACATACTAGATGTTTGTGGACCTTATGCAGCCACGGACTCGGATGCGACCATATTACAAAGAATCTTATTGAACGAAGAAGGTGCGTTTCATTGGTTTTTTGAACAGGGTGATATTTTCATCCCCGATCGTGGATTCAGAGACGTTTTACCCGATTTAAGGGAATTCGGTTACTCTGCCTATATGCCAGAAACAAAAGATCGTGGTGCAGACCAGCTTACGACGATACAAGCTAATAAAAGCAGACTAGTCACCATATGTCGATGGGTGGTGGAAGTTATTAATGGACGATTCAAACGTGACTTTAAACTGCTCAGGCAAGATTACTTCAATCGGGCATTACATCATATGTTCGAAGATTTTAAAATAGCTGCAGCACTAATTAATGCTTTCCAGGAGCCTGTGCAAGACAGCGTACATGCAGCTACATTTATAAATATTATTAATGATCGCATGAATTTACCAAATATCCTTGCGGAATACGTCATTAGATTCAATGTAAATAAGCGAAGAGCGGCGTTCGAAAACATGCGTGGAGACCAATTTCAAGATTTTCCTAATCTAACAGAAGAAGATCTCATACTCTTTGCCCTTGGCACTTATCAGATCAAGTTGGCTCGAAGCTATTATGCTGAACATGTCAGACAAGGTTTATACAGCATTGAATTATATAGAGAACAAGAAATGGTAGGTCTCAATGATTACATTGAAGAGCAAGACATTTGGTTATTACGGGTGCGGATACTATCAAGACATGTTAGATCAAGAATCTATTATTCGGACATAATAGTTGATCGCCAAAGGAACGGCCGAGAAGCCATCAGTCACTATTACTGCAGTTGCTTAAGCGGAAAGCGCACCGTGGGATGCTGTGCACACGTAATGAGCGTTGTCTGGTATTTAGGCTGGGCAAAAAATCAAGAAGAAGACATTCTGTTACCGGCTGGATAATTAAGTGCAATCATAGAGCACGAATAAGAAAGACACACACCATACACATTACAAATACAAATACAAATAATGTTTATTTATATAAGGAATAATACACAATGCCAGATAACAATGGTACTTAGATATTAAAAAGTAAAATTTTGTGTAAACAACAAGAGTAATGGTGACTCCACACTAGGCATAGCCTGTATCGTGGGCGTCAGGACATGATTAGCCATTATTTATTTACAATTACAATAGGGCAATCTAAGCAGGCAGTCTATTTCTATTAATTACATTAATCTCATTTAATAATTATAATAGGTAATTATTGAATTTATACAATTTCATGCACAAATATTTAGAAAGTGGAAATAAAAATACAAATTAATTATAAAAAAAAAAGAAAACTTCATGCAAAATCAACTTGTTTGGCTGACCCCTTCAAGCTATTAAAATTTTCCCTAGAATGAAAATTTTGAAATAAATTAAATAAATTGCTACTCATAATACGTGACAAATAGTGTACAGAATGATATAGAGGACTGCATAGGTTATTTTTGTATTGTCAACAGGGTCTCAGAAGTTGCGTAGTTCAAAGTTTTTAGATAGTTGGTGACTACCACCTTGCATTCTCTTAGTGAAGAATTCTGTACATCACAGTATTTTAGTATTCTGTTATAAAGGAAAGGTGAAGAGAAATTAGAAAAGCGTTGTGCAAAAGAAGTTCTTGTTTTAGGAACTGGAATTCTAAAAACTCTTTTTTTGGATAGTTGGGTGTATTCAGGAGAGTTTAGGATCCTCTTGTGTACACCCAAAACAGCTCCAAGGATATATAGTTGTCGGACTCGGAGAACGGAACAGTCTTGGTATAAACTATCAGTTGAATATAGGCGAGGTCAGTAGACCTCGCCTATATTCAACTGATAGTAATGTGTAGGTAATGGTAATGTGTAGTAACACATTACCTTCAAAACGGAGCGCTGCGCCCTCTCAACCTTGATCATGAGCGTTTTAGCAGAAGCTCCCCAAACCGATATACAATAGGTGATTAATGATTGGCAAAGAGTGAGATAGATGTTATGGAGTAATTTCTTATCAGCACTTTGTCTCAAGCACTTCATTATGCCAACCACCCTTCGAACTCTGGCAGACACTGCTTCAACATGTGGCCCAAAAGTTAGACGTTCATCTAATTGAACTCCCAGGTAGCGTGTACTACTGATGCGTTGTACACCCGGGCAAGAGCAAGATTGGCTGTCGGGATCACTGCATTGATGTATCGGAATGGCTGGCAGATTAGCGGGGGCAGAAGCTTTAGTAATGTGGAAAGCTAGATATTTAGTCTTCTCTGTATTAAGAGTTAACAGATTGTTATTAAGCCATCTAGCTATCTTGTTCATTCCGGCGACTGCCTTATTATGAACTTCATTTCAGGATACCCCGTGAAATATAACTGCAGTATCATCAGCGTAGCACACCAACTCTGCGTCTAGTGACGGAATATTCACGATATCATTTAAATAGACTAAAAACAGGCTTGGCCCGAGTATGCTTCCCTGTGGTACACCTACACTCAAGAAGAGGGGGTCGCTAAGGGATTTATTTATATTTACACACTGTCTCCGTCCACTAAGGTAGCTATAGAACCAGTTTAAGGCTATCCCTCGTATGCCAAGTAACTCTAGTTTTCTGATTATCCTCACCAACACATACACCCGCACAACCGTTTGCACACTCGGACACACACTTATTTCATAATCACACAGTTGCTATAATACTTCCTTCTTTGAAAAATAACGCAAAAAACTTTACTGAAAAACTATGATTTTTATTTTTAGTATTTTATGTTAGCTTTAAGTAACAAAAAATAAATGTGTCAACATATATTATATTGCATTAATTCACTTTTCCATCCAAAAAAATTAGTAAATAAAGAAATAAACGTAGTAAAACGTAGATTTTTAAACTATAAAAATGTATGTAGGGTAGTCTACAATATTACATTTTACTTCATTCACTGATTGATCTTGGTGGTAATATTTTTTTTACAGTAACAAAGGATTAAAAGAAAACATTTTATACTATTTTTATTTTAATGCACTAACCCGTGCTAAGGAACAAATATAAAAACCTATTTAGAGGCTAAAAAATTCACCCATGCCGGGATTCGAACCCGCAACCTCTGGCTATCCGTGCCAGCGCTCTACCAATTGAGCCAATGGGCGACTCACGGCATCAGTGAAATTTCGAACCTCTACACTATTTTCTGTATTACGTACAGGCAGCGACATCTGACTTAAGCAAGTTGCATTACTTACAGCCCCGACTACCTACTTTGCAGTTAGGTTTAACATCGGAACGATATCACTGTACCTACATGATTATACTATTTTTATTTTAATGCACTAACCCGTGCTAAGGAACAAATTTAAAAACCTATTTACCCATTGGCTCAATTGGTAGAGCGCTGGCACGGATAGCCAGAGGTTGCGGGTTCGAATCCCGGCATGGGTGAAATTTTTAGCCTCTAAATAGGTTTTTAAATTTGTTCCTTAGCACGGGTTAGTGCATTAAAATAAAAATAGTATAATCATGTAGGTACAGTGATATCGTTCCGATGTTAAACCTAACTGCAAAGTAGGTAGTCGGGGCTGTAAGTAATGCAATTTGCTTAAGTCAGATGTCGCTGCCTGTACGTAATACAGATAATAGTGTAAAGAGGTTCGAAATTTCATTGATGCCGTGAGTCGCCCATTGGCTCAATTGGTAGAGCGCTGGCACGGATAGCCAGAGGTTGCGGGTTCGAATCCCGGCATGGGTGAAATTTTTAGCCTCTAAATAGGTTTTTAGAAAACATTTTATCACCAAGTCATTCATGGCCGCGGATAGGCCAGCTCCCATACATTTTTGCCCATTCTCCTTTGTCCTTAGCACGGGTTAGTGCATCAAAAAAATAAAATAGTATAAGATTATTATATATTTGATAAAATTAATTGTTTGACGAAAAAGTCCTTTGGGGCACTTTGATACGGTAACAACTTCCCTGTCCCCATACAACTCATTTTAGTAAAGCCCCACGTCCAGTGTTTTTTTTTAATATAAGCTTTATAACATTACTGTAATCCATAAAAACATAATTTCGTAATCATTATTTCATAAACTACCCTCATTCTGGTGGTTTTTTTTTGAGTCACATGTGACTCACGAACGTAGCGTAAGAAATTTTCTACTACACGTTCAATGAGTCATATGTGAGCGCACACGCGGAAATCCTTTTTTTTTGTTTAAACGTCAATCAACTGTCAATATCTAATTGGGTTAGAAAGTAATGTGATACTTTGAGGTTATAATTGATATTTTATTGAAAGAAAAGTTCGTTTCATGCAATAATTGTTGCTTTTCGAGAAAATGGCCAAAAGGTATACGAGTGAAGACATATTGCGTTATTTGGAAGATTCAGATGAAGAAGCATTTAGTAGTGGAAGTGACGATGAGTGGCAGCCCGATAATGAAAATGAAGAAATCGAGGATACAGAGGTAATTGCAAACTATATAGCAAGTACTGCAGAAAGAACTGAGACTCCGTCGCCTACACCAGCAAGTCCATCGTCACCCAATCCAGGAAGTCCAACAACGTCATCCAATGCGTCTGAAACCCAGTGGAAAGGAGATGTTTTGCCTTTAGGTAGGGAAACATTTACAGGCATTCACGGTGTACAAAATATGGCCGCAATTATTAGTGAAGATGGCCAAATTAGTTTGAACAAAATATATGCTTATTTTGTACCTGATGATTTGATTGATGAAATGGTCATCCATACGAATAATTACGCTGGGTTATTGAAAGAATTGCGTACCGCAGAATTTAGTCGAATGACGAGATGGAAAGACGTCACTAGAGAGGAATTGAAAAAATTTTTTGGAGTTCTAATTTACATGGGTCTCAATCCTAAGCCCTCGATTGAGCATTACTGGAAATTGGATGTGCTGCACTATAATCCTCTTATGCACAGAATAAATATGTCTTACAACAGGTTTAGCTCCATTCTACGATGCCTGGCACTTTACAGAAGTCCAAATAGGTGTCATTGGAGAGCAAAGAACTCATAAAATAGATCCACTGATACAAAAAATGGTTGACAATTTTCGTAGTCTTTATATGCCAGGCGATATTATTGTCGCTGATGAGTCAATGGTAAAATTTCATGGGAAATTGCTAATAAAGACATATAACCCGGCAAAAACAAATCGTTACGGTATGAAAATATATAAAGCCTGTACAGTAAATAGTTACACATGGTCCTACCAGATTTATTCTGGGATCTCACATCAGTTAGAGGGTCTTGATAAACCTGGTTCAACAGTCGTACAGCTTACAGAACCTCTTTTAGATGCCGGTCGTATCATCATTGCTGACAACTATTATACCAATTTACCATTTGGCTGAGTATCTGAAAGGTCGCAATGCTGACTTGTGCGGCACTTTACGTAAAAATAAAAGAAATTTGCCGCAAGAAGTAGTAACAGCGAACAGAACAGAGAAACTTCTCCAGAAGGGGAGAACAAATAGCTAGACAAAAGGACAATCTCTATACTGTACTAAAATGGCGTGATAAGCGAGATGTATTCATGATCTCAACCTGCCATGGAGATGGTATGTCTAACGTGACTACCAGACGAGGCGACGTCATAAAACCCGATGCAGTAATCGATTATAATGATGCCAAAAAAGGCATTGATATTTCTGACCAACTTGCTTCATTTCATTCTCCCTTACGTAAAAGTTTGACGTGGCACAAAAAGATAGCAGTAGATTTACTTGTTATCTGATTTAGATTATCAATGCCAGATGCATCTACAACGAGTTGACAGATGGCCCCAAGTTGACAGTTTTACAAGTCCAAGAACATCTGGTCCGACATTTTCTTGGACCTGCAGCATCAACCACAGAAACGAATCTCCCTCAAAGGTCTTCGATCTCCTCTAGCTCTTCAGGAACTTCAATTGCTTCTTCAAGCAATTCTGGACATTCTCTGCAAGAAATTCCTCGAAATGCCTTCGGTAAACTCGTAAGAAAAAGATGCTATGGATGTTATATGAAATTGAAAAATGAGGGATTAGTAGCTCGTAAAGCGAAGCAAGTACACACTGAGTGTAAAAAGTGTAAAAAGTCTTTCTGTTTAGAATGTTATAATGAGAAACATGCTTGATTTTGTTATTTTTTCTTATGTATAAATATTCTAAGTACGATTAGAGCGAATATGTTACATTACACAGTTTATTTTCTTTGAATAAAACCTTGCCTTTAATACTTACTTGAGTTTTATTTATTGCAAGTTTCTAGTAGTAATTATATAAAAAATAAAAATAAAATCGCGATTTTTTATTAAAAACTTCATGTTTATTGCCATACGCCCAGGTTTGATTCAAAAGAATATCCCTTCACGTTCATTACAAAAATTGTGCCTTAAACTGTATAGAGAAATGAGTCACCTGTGACTCATGAACTTATTCCAAAACGTTCCTGTGAGTCATATATGACTCATCGGACAGGGAAGTTGGTAATGTGCGGTGTACAATGATACGTATCAATCTGCCCCTCTAGTGTATTTAAGTGCCCCGTCAAAAATAATAGTTTATTCTATTGTTTTTTTTTTCTTTTTTCAGAAAATGGTGCGCACGTACAAACCCAAAACTGATAGAAAAAATATCAATGAAGAAAACATTGAAGATGCAATACGTGAAGTATTGTCAAAGACTTTATCTATACGGAAAGCAGCCGACAAATATGGAATCAAAATTGCAACCCTACAACATCTCATAAAAAAGCCAGAAAATCATTTGAAGCTACCAGAACATTATCTACAAATGAAGCATCCTCTTCATTACAAGCAGAATCTTCTTTATCACAAGCAGGTCTATCGACACCACAAATAGCACCATATATGGAGATGGCACTAATAGCATCATCTTCAGCACATAATACTACTGCAGCTTTATCATCACACACTGCTACAGCTACTTCATCAAACATCTATGGTTCCAAGTATACCGTTGCACAAGTTTTTTCAACCGAACAAGAAAAGGCATTGACTCAATATTTATTGAATTGCAGTAAAATTAACTACGGCCTTACCTTGAAACAGCTTTTGACTTTGGCATACGAGTACGCAGAATCCTCAGGGTGTAATTATCCAAAATCCTGGAAAGAAAACAAATACGCTGGAAAAGATTGGGCTGCTGGCTTCAGGAAGAGAAACCCAGAATTGAGTCTACGAAAACCAAAAAACACAAGCGCAGCAAGAAACTTCGCTTTCAATAAAGCTGCTGTATCTCAATTTCATGATAATTACGAACGCATAATGAGACAATACAATTTTGCACCCGATCGAATAATAAACTTAGACGAAACAGGCTTAAAAAAACATAATAGTTTCAGCCAAAAAAACATTCATAGCTTATACTGTAAAAAAAAAACGAAATTCTTGCAGGTCATACAGTAACTTCAGAGGGAGTAAAACTTCAGCAGCGGTCACGAAAAAAGATTCTGAAACAAAAGAATGCCAGTGCTAAAAAGATTATTACCGAAAAAAAATGGAATGTGCCATCATTGACAAAAAGTCTCGACTAGTGGAATTGACATTAAACTGCAAAAGGCTCCAGCTAGTAAAACTTGAAATAAAAAAAACCTTCATTAATTGCTAATAAGCAGAACCTAACTAGCAGTTATTAATTTTAGTTACTAAATACCTAGTTATTTTTATATTCTTTAAGTGGACTTTTTAAATGCTAATTCTTTGTAATTACATACAGGAAAAAAAAATGTTGATTGGTTAATTTTTTGATTAAAAGTAAATGTAGTCTTTTAATGTCTTTATTGTACAGGCACCTAAATACAAGATTGAGCCATACTCCACCATGCTGACTCCAAGTACAGGGATTCAAACCACCTGCATCACCTGCGTGGCAAGCAACAGTGAAACCATCTAGACCACTGATGGTCACAGGCATATGGTTCTATTTGGTGAAATATGGATCATGTGCGGTAGTAATTCAAGCCTTGGTTACCCCTCATCATGTCATTGCGGCAAAACTATTACATATGGCATGAACTAATCAGCAAATGTCAGTCCACTGCTAGACATAGGCCTCTCCCAAATTCATGAACTAATAAAACTTACTTACCTTATTGTTGAAATGTGTCAATAGCAGGGATGCACGTACTGAGATGTTTTTATTTGAAGCCTGTTGTGTTTCCGGCTGATCTGTGTTCAAGGGGGCTTCATTTTCTCCATCAATAATATGGTTCTCATTTATTGCCATGTTGTGGAGTATGCAGCAAGCTACAATAATATTCATTGTAGTTTCCAATTTTACTCTAAGGCCCATAGAGAGACATGGAAACCTTCTTTTCAACACCCCAAAACACCGCTCTACAGTGTTCCTCGTCACTATATGGGAATGGTTACAGACCTGTTCACTCGGTGTTGACGGAGTCAGAAATGGAGTAAGGAGGTAACTGCGGCATGGGTACCCACTGTCTCCTAACAGACAACTGTTCCCATACCGCCCAGATTCAAAGTCTGCTCTTATGTAGGAGTCATTGAAAATTGAGGTATCATGCACAGAACCAGGCCACCTGCATATGACATCACTAATCCTGAGTAGATGGTCACACACTGCCTGAACATTTAGGGAGAAATACCATTTCCTATTTCGGTATAGTTCAGCTCGTGGACCACCTGGAGACTGTATTTTAATATGGGTGTATTCACAGCACATATAACATTGGGAAAACCACCAATGTTGTACCCTGATTTCACTTCGTTTATTTCTACTACGGTTTGTGGCATTTTTATGAAGTTAGGTCTCAGCTGGGCAATAGCAGAGGACATTTTCTTTATAATTCAGCAGGCAGTCGTTTTGTGTATTCTTATATTGTCTGCCACAGTTATCCGGAAGGCCCCTGTTGCGTAGAAGCTAATTGTATGCAGAATTTGCTCCACAACGCTTATGGCATTGCGCCTGATAGTATAGGGCATTATCTGAGTTCCAATCAGGCCCGCAATCATCATAATCACTGCCTTCGGGACCCGAAACCGAGTTCGAAACTCCTCTTCATTGAACTCTTCCATATGGTTCATTCTTCTCCTTGAGCGTCTGGTTCTAGCAGCCGCGCGTCGTTGGGGCACTTCATCATCACTCGATGAGATTTCCGAAAGCGAAGACATGGAGGCTAGCAGAAAATAACAGCAGTTTTCGAGCAAACAAGCCAAGTTAATTCGTCGATCTACTACGATTAGTTGACAAGGCGATTTGACATTTCAAAATAGATTTTAAACACAGATTAGCGCCTAATCTTTCCCCAGGAAACCCAAATACAGTTTGACACTTCGTTTGACGTTTCATTTGTTAACTGATTTGATCTGTTTGTTAACTGAATTGATTGGCGCACAGGAAACCCAAACAGTGCTTAATCGCAGATTAATTTGATCGTAGCGATTAATAAATCTAATCAGCCCCTAGGAAACCGGCTCTAAGGGAACAACATGTTCTTTATGAGTCGAAACTTCTTTATATTATAATATAGTTTATTATGTAAATCATATCTGACAACATACTTTATTTTTAGGTCCCAACTTTAAGAAGACTCCTCCCATTAGTGAGAGAAGATCTTGGGTTTGATGGGAGCTGCGAACATTTGCGGAAAGTGCTCCATGCACTTGGTTTCAAGTTTAAGAAATGTCAGTCAGACAGAGCGGCATTAATGGGAAGGCCAAATATTGCTGCAAAAAGAGAAAGTTTCTTACAAACTATTTTGGCGAACCAAATTTACCCCGGGAACTTCAAAAAGATATCATTTATTTGGACGAAAACTATGTCCACCAGTCATATAAATTAAAAAAAATGTTGGCAGTCTGTGGATGTAAGCGGTGTGAAGCATAATGTCGCAAAAGGTAAAAGATACATTATCGTTCTCGCAGGCGGTGAAAATGGATTTGTTCCTGATGCTTTGTTCATTTTTAGTGGAACAAACAAGAATACTGACTATCATTCGGAAATGAACAAAACCAATTTTACAAAATGGATCAGTGAAAAATTGAATCCCAATTTGCCTTCGGCATCGTTTGTGGTTATGGACAATGCTCACTACCACTCGGTGGTTTTAAACAAAGCACCTACCTCTGCCACAAAAGTAGCTGAAATGAAGCAGTGGTTGACTGAAAATAACATTCCATTTGACAGAACATTAACAAAATCGGACTGCAGGAGGACACTGATGTATTTTGGTAAAAGAATAAGGGCTTGTGCACTTTGAGAGGCTATATTTAAGAAAGTACAATAAAGAAAATCATATTTTAACACAACATTGATTTTCCTTCTTCAGACATAAAGGACAGAACACAGACAACTAATAATAAACAAAACTGTTGCTAAGTAACAATTGTCGATGATCACTCTTCACAGAGGTTCTATCTTACATCATCGCCACTTAATCCACAATGTTGAAAGGGTTAACCCTTTCGGACCGCTCTAATACAATTGTGCGGGTGACAAAGTTGAGTATAGCTTATTAGTTTTACGGTGGCAGTGGACGGGCCCAGTATCGTACGATTGTGCGGGAAGCAAACTTTCACCTCCCGCGCAAATTTTGTCTGACGCACAGTCGGCGACCAGGTTTTAACCTGTACGGTTCGTGACTGATGGAACAGATAGCTTTGACCACATATCAATATTATATGGCCAATACTGGTATACAAATGAAACCAGTTTGTTTATTACGGGATATAAGGATATTTTTCGGAATACATGATGCCATTGTGGTATGTATAAAATGTCCAAGACTGAAGATGTTATGGAATGAAAAATACAGGTATGACCCGATTGCGAATGCAATGTCTAGGGAACGATTTTTCCTTCTCAGGACAAATTTGCATTGTGTAGACGTTACAGCGATGAATCAGACTGAAGCCAAAAATAGGTTATGGAGGGTACAGCCTGTTATCGAAACCGTCCGAAACAGATGCCTGCAGTTGCCAAGACATGCTGGTAACTATTCAGTCGATGAATAAATGATACCGTTTGAAGGTTGGTGCGATATGAAGGTAGCGGTAAAAAACAAACCTCGTCCAGCAAGATTAAAAAAATTCGTGCTGACTACCTACAAGGGGCAAGTACTTGACTTTGAAATTTATCAAGGCTCTACTGCAAACTTACCTGATTCGGAAAATTTTGGAGTTGGTGCTTCTGTGGTATTACGCTTGGCCAATACACTCCCAGAAGGCAGTTTTCTTTATTTCGATCGGTATTTTTCCTCACTGCCGTTGATGAAAGAGTTAGTCAAAAGAAAATTAGAAGGAACAGGAACTTTGATGGCCAATCGATTTAACACCAAGAAGAAAACGCTGTATGAATTTAAGAAAGATAATAGGATGACTAGAGAAGAAAATGAGGAGGTTGTCAACAGGGAAAACACCTTGAGCGTCGTAAAATAGAAGGACAACAAAGGAGTATTCATGGTCTCAACTGCTTTTGGAACAGAGCCGCGAACAGAGGTGTCAAGATGGGATAAAAGAGGAAACGATACATTGAAGTCTCATGTCCAGCCATAGTTAAAAATTACAACACTTTTATGGGTGGTGTTGATGTTTGCGACCAGATGATGGAGGCTTATAGAACATGGCGTAAAACCAGAAAGTGGCCTGTGAAAGTGTTCCACATGTTCGACCTGGCTATAGTGAACTCTTGGTTTGAGTATCGTGCTGACTGCAAAACCAATAATCCCAAATCTAAAGAGATCATGGATTTGTTGGCATTCCGATTGTCATTTAGTGACCACCTTCTGAATGGCCCTCCAAGAAAGAGACCAAGGGAAGATCTGGAAAAAGTTGATCTCATTTAAAGCATTTGTTGATTATTATAAATGTAAAACTAGAACAAAGTTGTGTTTGAAATTTCTAATAAATATTTTCGTAACTTTCCTGATTATTTCATTCATTCAGAAAAACGTTAAAATAAGGCGTTAGGCCCAATTTGATACAACTGTGACACTCATTTTTGTATGTAGGAAATGAAGGGCCCAGTATGATAAAATTGTGACCCTCACAATTGTACGTAGGAAACGAAGGGATTGATACAATTGTTGGTATATGAATTTTCCAAGATGGCGGCGGAAACTCTCGAAAACAAAAGCAGATTCGTAATCTGCTGCCCGAAAGATTCAAGTTCAAAATTACAATTTTTTTTTAGTTTAAGCGCAGGTCCGAAAGGGTTGTAACGGTGCAAACCTCTTCACACCATTTTTATTTCTTTTTCCATCTATCATTTTCAAATATTTAAATTATGTACGTCACACATTCTTCGATTTCGCTCATTTTTCATCACTACTACTTTACGCTTTGACCAGTTCTGACTTTTTACCTGCTTATCCGTTTTTATCCAGTTTTTTCTGTTTTAATGAAATATTATACTAAATCTGCAAATAAAACCACACCTGAAGTCGTTCCAGAGTTTATTTATTATTATAAAATTATACCCAACGTTCCACTGGCGCCCAACGAAAATAACGAAACCCAACGTCACCCCACGGCTTGATACGCTGAGACGAAAAAGCCCATCCACCGCGACTACGCTGCGAGTGCGAAGGCGAATACGAATACGAGTACGAGTACGATTACCACGATTATACGTGTGCACAATCGTCGAACTGCTGCTGCTGCTTCATACCCACGACCCACGACCTCATTCATCAAATACGCATCCCTTGGAGCTCCACAGCCTTGCTTAAGGGTTCTGTCAGACTTCTTCCAGTTCTGAAGACCTGTAAGATTTTTTTTTGTTAAGTGTTGTTAAGTGTTTTATAAATAAAATATTAAATTAATTTTAAAGTGCGACTTGACTTCTGGACCACAAGGTAATTCATCCTAACTACTCATTGACCATTCTTCACTAACTAGATTCACCCATAGTAACAAATTTTTCGGCCCTAATAAAAGTCCTATTCTATCTATCTGCACCCCACCTAACCGAAACATACCACAGTTAGTATACACCAACAGTATACAATCAATAACTTCTACACGCATTTATCAGACAGTTATACAACCACAGGCTGCTCACTAGCAGTTCCATAGACCTCGGTAACCTGGAATTTATAATTCCTGGTGGGACTGGTTACTAACTTACGTTGCCTCAGGAGAGTATCCTGGGTAATTACACGTAGACAGTCTAGCTTTACCCTCTAGGTCTTCGAGGCCGACTCGAAGGTACGGCGAAGCTGCACTCATACAGTCTATTGATAACAATATTATATTATTAAAATTTAAATTATAATTATTTACAAAATCTTTGCAAACCAAATTTCTAGACGTCAGTAATTCTGACACCATTCATTGTCATAAAATTTTGCAAAATTCAAAACAAAACCTCCACAGGTTAAACTACAAGGAACTCTTTGGCAATAAAATAAAAACTTCACCATTTTTAGTAATGAGGTAAGGATTTACCTCATTACTAAAAAAAAATATTTTACCTCGTTTCTTATTATCCTTATCCTTTTTAAATATTTTACCGCCAACTTGTACAAAACTTTACCGGACGTATTTCTATTTAATACGATTCATTGTTCATCTTCAATTGTGAATACTTGTAAAATATGTATATACCCCTTAGTTTATTTATTTACCTACCTTAACGGATATGAACGCCACCTTTTTATAGTTTTAATTTTCTGTATATATAATCACCACATTACCTTTTCGGACACATTTGCGTCATACTATTTGTCTATTTATTTATTATTTATACACCACTATTCTTCAGGACATTTGCTAACCATTTTTTTTAGAACATCCAAACATTCTAAAAATATTGTAAAGAGGTTCGAAATTTCACTGATGCCGTGAGTCGCCCATTGGCTCAATTGGTAGAGCACTGGTACGGATAGCCAGAGGTTGCGGGTTCGAATCCCGGCATGGGTGAAATTTTTAGCCTCTAAATAGGTTTTTAAATCCAAACATTCGATCAGGTGCGGCGACAAGACGTTAAATAAGCCTAGGTCAACTAATTTATTTATCAATCGCGTTATCTAATTAAACGCGTTACGGTGTTTACCCCACCATAGCTCTTGAGAGCACTACTACGACGGATTCTACCCCGTCGGGTACTATGTACCCAATATTATAAATATTGTTTAAATGTAAATAACTCATAGAGCGGATTGTGACTCAATAAATAAGCCTTACCACTACCGAATACCAGCGGGTGGTAACTGGCTAAATAAGCCTATTACTAATTTAGGCCAGTTTCTGGATAAATCTAATTAATAAAAATAGATTTTGTCTATACTGAATGAACGTCTTCACCTTCACTTTAGATGAAGACAATGCTAGATGATGCATGCTAGGGATGAATGATAGATGATGAATAAAAGTGGAACTGCCTAATGTAAATATTCATTGTAGATATCACCCCACACACTCAAAATTTTTTTTCATCACCCATCTTTTATATTTTATTTTAATATTTAAGAATAACTATATTTACTTACCATCCCACATCCCCGACCTTCATCGACCTTACTCTGGACCTTTGACTATAATTTTTTTTTTTAACTTGAAAATATTTATCAAAAAAATTTTTTTTTTAAATATATATTTTTTTAAATAAATATTTTTTTTCGTAGCCAATTATGAACGGCGCAAAAAGCACAAACGATTGCATCTACTGTTTCCAAGTTAGTCAGTATTGGCTTTTCTAATACCCGGAATCTACTTGTTGGTAGAAAACATAAAATTTTGTGATAGCAATACTTTTTCTCTCTCTTCTACAATCGGTCTGTTCATCACAGTACTGTGCTCGATAATTAAACGTTTAAAAATACCTTGAAAGCCTCTTTCACTACAAACATTGGTGCCGAAACCCGGGAAAGGATCGGGGGACGTCATTTATTGGAGGCAGCAACTTCGCGAGGATATTTCGTGAGTTTTTGCAATATAAAAATCTTGCGCATGAGGTCCTGTCGTCATTCGCAAAAATGGCGTCCTGAAGCAACTCTTGGTGAGAGAACGAGAGCGCGCGATACAACTCATCGAGTGCGAGCGAGACAACGAAAGAGCAAGGTACCACGGCGAGCTTGACGGCAAAGTTGGCAGCGACAAAATCCGGTGTGGCAATATACAAAGAAATTTTTCTTCCACACGGTTCACTGTCAATCCGTGAACAAAATATAATCTGTGATCAGAGAGTAGACAAGCAACAACGACACCTGTCACTACAAACTAACACTTTTTTTTCCTCAAATTGCGACTATTTCGATAGAAAAACAATTCAATTTAACAATTTGGGCGGTTACATTGCATACAGTTTGAAGTAAAGTGCGAAAGGAATGGCGCCCACCATACCAGCTACGTCGGCTAAGGCCGCCTCGGAACAAACCGACGATGAAACGAGACGCGATAATTAAGCGGGCGATGATAGGACAGTTTAAAGGGCAACTAACACGTGCTGAGAAATATGCCGCAGAGCAGGCTGGGCAAGTTCTAATAGAGGAGGACGCGGTCGTGATGCGGCTGGAGCTGCTACGCAATGGACTCCAACGTTACAAAGAGGTTTCTCTGGAGCTGCAGCTGCTGGTGGAGGAGGATGACGATAAGTGCTTCGAAGAGGATGACGTGGAGGAAAGGTGCCTGGCAGTAATGGCTCAATTGAAAATCATCCTGCGAAAATCTGTGAAACCTGCAGCAGGACCACAGGATCTAGAAGCGCATAAGGAGCAAAACTTCACTGCAGTCATGGAGGATTCCACACCAGTGTCTCAACACAACAGGTTGCCGCAGTTGGACATACCATACTTTGATGGGAAAAACATCACTAATTTCAAGCCATTCATCGACATTTTCTTTGCGGTAATTGATAGTGACATTAGATTAACGCCAATTCAGAAGTTGTTCTATCTAAGAAAATATGTAAAAGACGAGGCTTCACTTCTTATCGAGGGTTTGCCATTGGTGAACGAGTCATATACACAAGCAATAAAACTTCTCAAAACCAGGTATGAAAACAAAAGCATTCTAATAACGCACCATGTTAACTTAATTTTGGATTTTCAGCCAATTTCAAGGGGTACCTCAGCTGAGCTTAGGCAGCTGGTCTCAAGTGCTCGACAACAACTAGGTGCTCTTCAGGGCTTAGGTCAGCCAGTAAATTATTGGGACATGCTAATGATTCCCATAATCATACGAAAGTTAGATAGTTACACTATCCGAGCGTACTATGCAGAGAGGGATCAAGCAAGCCTGCCAAACCTGGAAGATTTTTTAGCATTCATTGAACGAAGGGCAATCAGTTTCGAGGAAACCAATATAGCATCAGGTAAGACTGCTCCCTCTGCTCCCTTGAGATTAAAAAGCACTAATGTGGCCAGTGTTAAAGCAGGAATAAAGTCATGCTTATTTTGTCAAGCAAATGATCATAAGCTGTTTGTTTGTAAGCAATTTCAAATGTTAGGCTCACGAGAAAGGCTAGACTTTACTGATAAAAAACATTTGTGCAAAATATGTCTGAATTCACACGACAAAAAATGTGTTTTCCACTTCAAATGTTCGTTTTGTAAAAGTAGGGAACATAATTCGCTTTTGCATGTAGACAATGGGGTGTGTAACCTAATAAATTCAAAAATAAGCAAAACCAGTACCACACCTGATGGCATGGTACTGCTGCCTACAATTAAGGTCAAAATACCAACGAATGATGGTACCTACATAATTGCTAAAGGCTTAGTTGACAGTGGTAGTCAAATGTCATTCGTGACCACCAATTTAGTAAATAAACTTGGTGCACAAACATTTAATTATAATGTGAATGTAACAGCTCTTGGTCAAAAGCAGAAACCTGTTACCAAGGCTGTCAATTTAGGCTTACATTCCAGGCACAATGATTATCAATGCTATGCATTGTTTTCTGTGGTGGACAACATCACAACATTTCTTCCACAGACAAGATTTGATATCTCAAACTTAGCCATTCCAGCTGGAATAGAGTTAGCCAATGATGAGTACAATGTCCCAAGTGAAATATCATTCTTAATTTCAGCTGACATAATGTTTAAAATTATGATGCCAGGAAAAATTGAATTAAACAAGGGAAATCTCATTCTGCTACCTACTAAATTTGGCTACATAATATCTGGAAATTTAGAAGCAAAAAACAATTGTTTTTTAGGGCAAAGCTGTTCTAATCAAGTTTCCTTGCATGCAGTGATGGAAGATAAGGTTGATAGTGTGTTAAAAAGATTTTGGGAGGAACAGCATGTCCCTCAAGTAGGCACAATACTCACAGATAAGGAGAGCCTGTGTGAAGGTGAGTTTTGTAAAACTGTGCAATTGATAGATAACCGTTTTCAGGTCAGCCTTCCTCTGAAAACCCCTGTAGAAGATTTGAAAATAGGAGACTCATTTTCCATAGCTTTACAAAGGCTCAACAGCTTATGCCAAAAATTCAAAGCAGACCCCCAGCTAAAATTAAATTATACAAAATTTATAAATGAGATAATAGACTTGGGGCATGGTAAAATCATAGACCTCAGTAAAATAAATATACCTTTGGAACGCTGTTACTTTTTACCACATCATGCAGTGATGAAAGAAGATAGTACCACAACGAAGCTTCGTGTGGTATTCAATGCAAACACTAGAACCAGGCTCAAGGTTAGTCTCAATGATGTCCTTGAGGCGGGTCCTGTGGTACAAAAGGACTTGTTTGACATTTTGATATTGTTCCGTACCTATAGGTATATAGGCCTGTGCGACATTAAGCAAATGTATAGACAGGTATTAGTACACCCCTCACAAACGCATCTGCAGCTCATTTTGTGGAAAGAGCATGTCGATGAACCCCTACTCTGTTTACAGCTGCTGACAGTTACATATGGTGTCAAGAGTTCAGCCTTCTTGGCAACCCGCTGCTTGGTAGAGTTGGCTTATCGGTTTGGTGAGCAGTATCCACTGGCGGCTTCGGCCTTATTAAATAATACCTATGTTGATGACTGTTTGTTTGGAGCATCTACCTTAGAAGAATTAAAACAGGTAAGGGATCAATTGATTGACATATTGAGGTTAGGTAGCTTTGAACTGCACAAATGGTGTGCTAATAATCAAGAAATGTTATCAGATATTCCTGAACAAAAACAACACTTTGACAAGGTCCAAATAGGTGCAGGGGAGTTAAAACTAAAGGCTTTAGGACTATTGTTGGACTTAGAGTCAGATTCATTTATATTATGTAAACCCAAAGGTAAGCTTCCATCTGTATGGACGAAACGAACTGTACTAAGTTTCATAGGTACATTCTTTGACCCCATGGGATTGGCTGGGCCAATTGTAACTCGAGCTAAAGAATTTCTACAAAAAGTTTGGCAGGCTAAATTAGACTGGAATAGTCCAGTAACGGGATCGCTGTTGCTGACTTGGAATGCCTTTGTTCTAGACTTGATGAGTATGGAGCCCATTTATGTCATGCGTGACACAATGATTTGTAATGCAGTCTATGTAGATCTAGTAGGATACTGTGACGCATGCAGTATATCATATTGCTGTTGTTTATACCACAGAAGTGTGCACAGAGATCAGGTTTATATGCGTTTGTTATGTAGCAAGTCTAGGATAGCGCCATTGAACTCCAAGCTTACTATACCAAAATTAGAGCTCAATGCTGCCCTTTTGTTAGCCAAGTTATATGCCAAGGTCAGTCCTACTATAAGCAAGGTTAGATTTAATAGAAAAATATTATATACTGATTCACAAATTGTGCTCTGCTGGTTGAGAAATGCGCCTGAAAAAGGGCCAGTTTATGTTCATGACAGAGTCAAGACGATAACAACCCTATCTGAGGGTTGCAGCTGGTTCCACATAGCTGGAACAGACAATCCTGCTGATTGTTTGTCGCGTGGTTTGAATCCATCAGAATTGAAAAGCCATCCGCTGTGGTGGCACGGACACAAGGAAGCAAGAACTCTCGAATTTGTTCCACAGAGCGCAGTTTGCGAATCAGTCGATATGCCTCATGAAATGGCAATTAGTGTAAACTGCAATGTAATTGAGGAGGTGATCCCAATGTCAAAATATTCTTCTATTGTAAAAATACAAAGAATTTTAATTTATGTTTTGCGATTTATACAAAATTGCAGGGTAGCAAAAGAGAAAAGGTTACAAGCTAGGAACTTGTCTGCCTCCGAATTCAGGCAGGCCATGATTGTCATAATTAAGCAGGTGCAAGGGTTGCATTTTGTTGAAGAAATCAGTTGTTTACAAAAATCTAAACCAATCAAAACTAGCTTAAAGCAACTGCACCCCTTCCTTGACAATGTAGGTTGCATGCGTGTCGGAGGCAGACTGGAGAAGGCAAACATCCCTTATTCTCAAAAATGTCCCATCATTTTGCCAAAAAACTGTCATGTGTCTAAACTTATTGCTCTAAATGAACACATGTCATTGATGCATTCAGGGCTAAGACTGACACTTTCAAGTCTAGCTCATAAATACTACATAGTTGGTGCCACAGTGCTTGTAAAAAGTATAATTAATAAGTGTGTCCGCTGCTTTAGATTCAGGGCAAAAAGTGCTAAGCAACTTATGGGTATGCTGCCTCGAGATAGGGTAGTTCAAGATAAAGTTTTTAATAAGGTAGGTGTTGATTATTGTGGACCATTTAAAATAAAACAATCCTCCATTAGAAGGTCATATGTTAGCAAAGGCTATGTATGTATATTTGTGTGCTTTATTACCAAATGTGTTCACATCGAATTAGTTTCAGACCTTACCACGGATTGCTTTTTAGCCGCTTTCAAAAGATTTTGTTCTAGGCGAGGCATGCCACTGACTGTTTACTGTGATAATGCTTCTACATTTAAAGGCGCAAATAACCAATTAAGGCAATTGTATGAGCTTCATAAGTCTCAGCAGCATCTTGATACTGTAAAAGATTATTGTTCATGTAAAGGTATAGATTTTAATTTTATACCCAGTTATTCCCCGACCTTTGGTGGGTTATGGGAGGCGTCGGTCAAATCAGCGAAATATCATTTTAAACGTGTCATTGGCGATCTACTTCTTACGTATGAACAGTTTAATACTATAATAATACAAGTTGAAGGTATTCTCAACTCGAGGCCAATCACTCCACTTTCAAATGATATTACAGATTTTTCCTTTTTGACACCGGCCCATTTCCTTCTGAACAGGTCCATAACTGCGCCCCCCGAGCCAGAAATAACTGCCTCTAATATTAATTCACTGCGTTTTTGGAAAAAATGTAATAAAATACAACAGGATTTCTGGCGCGTGTGGCATAAAGCTTATTTGTCTCAAATGCTTAGTAGGCCAAAGTGGCAAAACGTTAATGCGAATCTAAAAGAGGGAGCGTTAGTGTTATTAATAGGAGATAACTGTCCACCATTGCAATGGCCTGTGGCCAGGATAACGCATGTGTTTAAAGGTGATGATGGTCATGTACGGGTGGTTGAAGTTAAAACTTCCACTTCTTGCCATAGAAGGGCCATAAATAAAGTGGCTGTATTACCAATATATTAAGTTTTTGTTTTGATACATAGGTACCTATCCGCTAAATTAATAAAGTTAAGATATTTGTTATGTTAGTACCTATGATTAGGATAGGATATATATTCACTAAATGTAAAATTAAGATAGAAATGTAAAATATGTCAACATTTCTTGAAATACGTTAAGTAAATACTTAAACCGGCTTCAGCCGCTATGTTTCTATGCAAATGTTTCAACTTACTATTGTTCTTTTTTTTTAACGCCATTAGATAGCCTAAGATAGCCTGGCTGGCAGTTTATGTTGGTAGAAAACATAAAATTTTGTGATAGCAATACTTTTTCTCTCTCTTCTACAATCGGTCTGTTCATCACAGTACTGTGCTCGATAATTAAACGTTTAAAAATACCTTGAAAGCCTCTTTCACTACAAACACTACTAACTAAGATTCCAAATACATTTTCGATAATGCCTCTTGCCCGAGATAATCTGTAGTTAAAAACTTTTTCTTCTGTACTGAGGTTTACACCTGGATACGGCTTCATTAAATAAGTCTTTAGTGGAAATGCCGCATCTCCTACAATGACTCTACTGTCAGGTAATAAGTTATTTTCCAGGTCTCGGTAAATCGAACAATTCTTAAAAACTCCTCCATCAGATGCGCTACCACATGCGCCGACATCTATATACGAAAAACAGTAGTCGTGATCGGCAATAGCTAACAATACGACGCTGCTTGTTTTTTTATAATTAAAGTATAAACTTCCACTTTTAGGAGGAGCTTTAATTGACACATGTTTTCCGTCTATAGAACCATAACATAAGGGAAAATTCCATCGTGTTTTAAACCCCCTTTCGATGTTTTTCCATTCTTCTGCATTTGGCACCTGTAAAAAAAGGATAGTAATTAAAATCTCTCCTATTTAATACAATTTTAGACACAAACATACTATAACATTACAATTACAGTAATTTATTTTGTTTAATTACAGAATAACATGGATACACCAAATAGCAATGAACCAGGATCATCGAATAGCAATGAATCAGGACCATCGTTGGTTCCACGCTCTGAAAATGGAGAAAATGAGTCGGCAGAAGAGATACCACAATTTACCCCACCCACAAAACCTAAGCGGAGCAAGTTAACACAAATATCTAACATGATAAGTGACTTAAGAGAAATTAACGACAGAACATGCGTTGAAGAAACAGAATTAGATCTATTTGTTGGAAAAAGCGTCTCGGCACAATTGAAACAATTGACAGAGGAACAGGCAGTCATTGCTAAGGAAAAGATACAGAGTATATTGACACAATGCAGGCTTACAAATATACGAGCCAAGAATGCGTATTCTTGTCAAATGCAATTGCAAAATAATTGGAATTCTACACAAGTTCTTCCAAGCTTCACAGTACCCCAATACTCTCTGCCAACAACTACAATCTGTCCTCCTCCAGAGCCCAGTCCATCGACATGTTCTTCTTCGTGTTCCCAGTATACTACTTATATTGTATCCCCAGAAACTACATATAATTATGAAAGTTACGGCGAAAGCGTAGACAACAGTGATGTCATTCAACAAGCTTTCGATAAGGCTTAATATCACATGTTAGTTGTATTTTTAAAAATGTGTGCCTTATTATTTCAATTTTAAGTAAATAAATAAACTCTTACCTTAATAAACTGTTTTAATGCTTGATAGATTGCTCGACAAACTTCTGGTATGAATTTTGATATAGATGGTTTGGAAACACGGTAAAAATGACTCAGGCTTCGATAACTCATTCCAGTTGCTAAGAACGATAACGTTACTTCTAATTTTATTTTTGCTGGTAATGCATCTCTCATCAGGGTGTCTTGGCGCTGAATCGAGCTCTGTATAAGTGAAAGTAACTCATCAAAGTTTTCAGCAGTAACCCGCAACGCCAACCTGTACTCAGAAGGATCTTCTAATCTTAGTTGTTTCAGCAACAAGGCAGAAGCACCAGTTATAGGTCTATCGCTTAACCATTTTCTTATCCAAAGTCGTTAGGCTTTCTTTTTTTCTAACATATCAATCAACTCTTCTTTTAATAGTGCAGAGATGTTCCTTAAACATTTTTTTTTCAATAGACTTTGCCGCGAAATCATTATTTTTTACTTCAAACGTGTGCACACCCGAAGAAAAATCCGCGAATGAAATGGCCTCGTCTAAACAACAGGGGCCAGGCCAACACTGGCTTGTCGCAGGACTGGCGCCAGCATGACTGGCTTCGTATAAACTCTGCTGTTCCACTGTCCCTTTTAGGTACCTAATCACACGTTTCAGCGCTGCCATATGAGTTGAATCATTGCAGTTGTTGAATTGGCTCAACATCGTAACTGCAAGTGATATGTCTGGTCTGGTACAACATGCCAGGTACATGAGTGATCCTATAATCTCTTGATACCGCGTATCATCATTCTTTGGACCAGGCTTCAGACGCAGATTTGCCTCGATAGGTGTGCTAACTGGTCCACCTTTTATCTTGGTGTAAACGCATTGATCATAATTAGATCGCGTAAATCCCATTTTCAAAATGTGAGTATGATTTTTTTCGTTCCAACATCGAGCCGCTTGTTTCAAGCCATACAAAGATTTCTTTAGCTTGAAAACTTTGTGATCTTCCCCTTTTGAACGAAAAATTCAGGTTGTTCCATATAAATTTCCTCCTGTATATCTCCATCAAGGAAAGCGGAGGTCACATCTAAGTGATCTATGCTTAGGTCCTTCTCAGCTGCCAGTGCAAGAAGAAGACGAATCGACGACATTTTGACAACGGGTGCAAACGTTTCGAAAAAATCTGTGCCTGGTTTTTGCGAATAGCCCTTAGCGACTAGCCTGGCCTTATGGCGCTGTACGCTACCATCCGCCCCAACCTTGAGTTTAAAAACCCATTTCGACTTTACGACGTTTGCGTCCATAGGTCGATCAACTAGTTCCCAGGTTTTATTAACCTTCAGGGAAATAAACTCGTCTTTCATCGCTTCTAACCACAGCTTTTTGTCTGAACGCTCTATGGCATCTTGAACCGATACAGGATCAGGAATATCAGCGACGTGAAAGTTATAGAACATGTCCTTATCTCTCTTTGGACGTCTATCTCGAACTGGGTAACGTCGTTCAGTAGGAGCAACCATGTTATTTACAGGATCAGTAACATTTATGTTCATTGGATCTCGTAAATCTTCTATCACATGATTCTCTGAATCGACAGTGTCGAAGAAGTTCTCTCCAGAGTCTGATTCATATGTTGAAGGAGACGTACTTTTTGAACATCTACATTGTCATTCGGACGGAACGGTCTAGAGTCTTCTTGACTTAGTTCAATTAAGACATCCGGCCTAGCCACCGGTACCCCCACTGCAACAGGTCCGGCTAAACTTGGTACCTCTGGTTCAGTGGTAGGATGACTAGTCCCAGGAATGTCATTTTGCAGATATATATCCACATAATTGTTTATTATTACTTTTGAAACAACCCGCCAAAACGTTATCTTGGACAATATTGCGTCGCACAGGAATTATCACGTCACATGGCAGTAAACAAACCGATGAATGTAAGAACGACATGAATGGCCGACGCCATTTTTACTAAACTGTGACGTCACTATATAATCGGCCGATCCAAGCCGTTTTCGATACAATTGCTGCAGATAATTATCAAATTTTATCCGGTGTGTTTTTAATAAATAATCTTTTTTTTTTTTAGTTAAAATGCCTTATGGCAGTTTTAAGGCTCATAATATCGTTGTACTACATTATACTCGTTAAATAATACTGTTTTTTTACATTGTCAAAAAGCGTATTGTTTTTTAAACTCTATAGATATTCAATAAAGTGGACTTAATAATATAACATCACAAAACGGCTTAATGTGGTAAAAACGTCGATGTTAAACGTGGTAAAAAATCGACCTTTTATTTTTTATCAACTAAAAAAACGATCATCAATTCAATATTTAGAATTTCACAATATTCACAAATGTCTGTCAGTGTGGGCTTCTAAACACGTGTGCCATATTTTGTAAATGTATATTTTCTCGATATCGATAATAATTCTTTTTGGTTGGATTATATATCGAGCCTCTTTATACTACTATTCTCTGTATTACGTACAAGCAGCGACATCTGGCTTAAACAAATTGCATCACTTACAGCCCGGACTACCTACTTTGCAGTTAGGTTTTACATCAGAACGATATCACTGTACCCACATGATTATACTATTTTTATTTTTAATGCACTAACCCGTGCTAAAGACAAATTTAAAAACCTATTTAGAGGCAAAAAATTTCACTCATGCCGGGATTCGAACCCGCAACCTCTGGCTATCCGTGCCAGCGCTCTACCAATTGAGCCAATGGGCAACTCACCGGCATCAGTGAAATCTCGAACCTCTTTACACTATTCTCTGTATTACGTACAGGCAGCGACAAGCAAATTGCATCGCTTAAGCAAATTGCATCACTTACAGCTAGCGATGGCAATAATCGAGCATATTGAATAATCGAGTACTCACCTCTTGAGAGGTTTCAATAATCGAGCGATTCTGGTGAGCGAATCGCTCGAGTGGTTGGATAAGAGCAGCTGCGCACAGTTTTTGATACAAAAAACTTTTTCACTTAAATAAAATTAAAGTCATTTTATTAATTCAGCATCGATATAATCAAAAAAGGTAAAACTAAACAAATTAAAACATATTGTTATTGTACATGGCGTCTAAGAATAATATTTGGTTAAGGTGTTTTCCAGATAACCTGTTTCTGCGACAATTCTTCACATATCCTGCTTTCGAGAAAACTCTTTCTGAAGGTACAGAAGTGGCTGGTATGCATAGGTACTTTTGATGCAGTTGGTAAAGCTGGGGAAGCGTGGCAGCATGAATTTTCCAAAACTCGCTTGGATGCGATTTGCGTGCCAAATAAGGCATTTTTGAGTATTGTTTCATTATGATTATGGCACTTGTGGTCGGAGTTATTGACTTTATTTTATCAGTCACTCTCTGATCAAAACTCGCCCATATATTCGGCGTTTGATCTGTTGCATTATTGCCTTCCTCTACAATCTGCACAACGCTTGTTTGGTTGTTTATAGGTGGAATGTCTTCTGCTGATTGGTAATTATCTAATGCTCTTGTCTAATTAAAGCCGAAATTTCTTCTTTTAGCCAAGTTTCTGCGGCTGTATAGTGCGAATCTACCTCGAATCTACTTTGTTATGCCATATTTATTTACCTACAGTTTAAAATTTTACACACACTATTAGTACCTATACACTCACACGCCACGGTGGTACCGTAGTAGGTCATAGGACTCGGATGGCAATGACTGAGCTAAGCCATGATATCTGGCTCAGTTACCCACTAATTGTCATACTACCTGAGGGTATAAAAGGTTTCGCAATCTATTGTTCCCAACATTCCTTTTTCGGCATCCGAAGTGAACACAAGTAATTAGTCATCAACCTGTTATCACCAAGTGCTTTAATTAGCCCAAGACGCGACGCGTGTGTTTAAGTTCCAACTTGTCTGTGACCTGCTATTTTACAATGGAATTTGAAGTCACAGGTATGTATTATTAATTTACTTTACTATTTTGCCTTTTCCTTCTACATTTTTTTTTTAAATAGAGTGCTACGCCAACGTGGCATTTTTTATGTATTTATGTCTGTATATTTTTTACGTTGAAGCTTTTACTTATGTTTGTACCTACTTGTACCATTCAATTTGGTATAGAAATATGGGTTACAATGTCTACTACTAGGCCTCTCCAAATTTAGCTGCGTCATGCTGCGTCTGTAAGGTGCAGCCAGGTGCTACGCCGCGCGCCTGAACGCGTAGCAGGCGCGTAGCACTTGCTACGAAACATGTATCTATTTTGATCCGCTTTTAACGTATTTTTATTTTGTTTTAGGTACTAGTATTAAGTGTTCTTTCAAAAGAATGCTTGTACTAGATACTTGGCTGTCTATTAAAGACAGCAAATCTGAACTGGAGCGTTGGCATCGAGTTTTTCGAGACCTAATACAATTGCTGCCTGATGTTGAGAATTACATTGCTGATGACTTGGAAAAAAGAGTTACTAAAGTTTGTACAAGATTGGTAGCAATTTGGAAGCAAGTCACGCGCAACCATTCTCGCATGGTCTCTAAGTACGGAGACTGGCTGAACGAAATTGAAGTTTGCGTTCTGCCAACTTGTGCAACAGTAGGGAGCCACAACACCCAACGGCCAGCAGCAGAAGCTTCGACAAGCACCCAACAGCACCAGCACAGGAAGGACTTTGAGGAATGTAGCAAGAGATCAAAACGCCGCAGGCTTGCAGAGTTAAGTAAAGTAGACAGTTCTGCGATAAATTCTTTGTTGGACGATTCTAGTCTATCTAACGCCGCTGCATCTTTAAATTTCAGCACTGACGAAGTCTTGTCTCTTATAAATGAGACAAAACTGACTAAACATCAGTATCTTTTGGTGAAAGACTTCGTTAATGCAAAATCACCTAATGCATTACCATCTTATCAAAAAGTGTTAGAAGCTAAGAAGCGGTGCTATCCATCGCAAGAGTTTATCACGGAATCATCTGCTGAAGTAGAATTACAATCATTGTTAGATCATACTGCTTGCCGGATACTAGAATCCCAAAAACCCGTTTTGAATAATATTGACCCTAATAAAGAATTTGTTTTGATTGGAAAATGGGGTTTCGATGGGAGTACGGGGCACAGCGAATATAAACAGATTTTTGGAGATTCTGGTATCGATGATGATGGCAGTATGTTTGTTACTTCATATTGTCCTCTTCAATTGGTTTGTAAGTCCAATACCTCCGACCCAGATCAAATAGTTTGGAAAAATCCGCGCCCTTCTTCCACCAGGTATTGTAGGCCTATTCGATTCCAATTTGCCAAAGAATCCAAAGACCTTTCTGTGCAAGAAGAAGCTTATTTCAAGACTAAAATTGATAGTTTACAACCGACTTCTTTCACTCACGGTGAATATGAAATAAAAGTGCAGCATTCTTTACAATTAACCATGGTTGATGGTAAAGTGTGCAGTGCTCTGAGCGATACATCTTGTAGTAGATGTTATATTTGTGGTTCAACTCCAAAAGAGATGAATGACATTGATAAATCGCTGAGCAAAACTGCAGATAGTGGTACCTATCAATTTGGACTATCTCCTCTTCACTCGTATATCCGATTCTTCGAATATTTAATTCACGTTTCTTATAGATTAGACATAAAGAAATGGCAGGTACGTTCTTCAGACGAAAAAGCTCTTCTTGCACAAAAAAAACAACATGTGCAGCAACAGTTTAGGCAGAAACTTGGTCTAATAGTCGACAAACCGCGAAGTGGAGGAAGTGGCACATCTAACGACGGAAACACTGCCAGAAAGTTTTTTTCTAACTCAGCGGTTTCAGCGGAAATTACTGGATTAGATAAAATCCTTATTGACAGATGTCATAATCTGCTGCAGTGTCTTTCGTCGGGATACAAAATTAATAACGCCACTTTTAAAGAGTATTCTCTAGAAACAGCACGTAAACTTGTTGCTACCTATCCATGGTACAACTTGCCATCGTCTGTACATAAGGTCCTCATTCATGGGTCGGAAGTAATTGAACACGCATTATTGTCAATAGGTGAGCTTTCGGAAGAGGCCGCCGAATCTTGCAATAAATTAATCAAACTCTTCAGGCGTGACAACACGAGGAAAATGTCTCGGGTTGTCACAAACACCGACTTGATACATAGACTTCTCCTTAATTCGGATCCTTATATTTCTAGTTTAAGAAGGTTACCACAGAAGAAGAAGTCTATTCTATCAAAAGAAGTATTAAATTTGTTGTCGGTTTAGGAAAAAATGTAAAAAATAAGATAGGTATTTATGTTATTTTTTACATAACTCCAATTATGTAAATATAATATTTTTTGTCCAATTGTGTGTTTGTACTTAGATGTTAGTTAAGTATTTACTTTATTTGTAATATAAAATGTAAATAGTAAGGTTTAATAGTTATTAAGTTGCAAACCTTCTTTTAAGTGTAATAAAAATGCATAATTTTGTAAATAAAATAAGCTTTTTAAGATTATTTTGTTTTTTTTTTATTGTGTTATGGCTTAAAGTATTACAAAACACCATAATAATAATAATCAGCTATGACAACGACAGTCATTATTATCGCGAAACCCTATGACCGCTACTCTTAGGGCGTGGAACCAGTGTGACGCCTCAGTTTAGACTTAACTTCACAGTTTCACACACACGTTTTACTTTAATAAGTTACTCAAACTCTCGAAGTTATGTGGTGCACGAGCGAACGCCTATGAACGAGCAAACTGTCAACTTCCAAGAAATTCAGTACCTACCTACAACATAACGAGTTGCTCGATTAATCGTTAGACAGCGAGCGTTGAGTGAGTTGAACGGAAGGTGTGAGTGGGCGAACAAAAACCGCTCGGATTAATAATCGAGTAAACAACAACCGTAGCTCGAGTAGTCCGAGTTACGCAAATAATCGAGCAGCTCGAGTAGTTTCTCTCGATTATTGCCATCGCTACTTACAGCCCCGACTACCTACTTTGCAGTTAGGTTTACTAAGTTGTATTTAAGTATAATGTGACAGAATATGAAGTATTATATCTCAGAAAAAAGCAGGGTCTTTTAAGTTTATATTTCCAATTGTGGAAGACAAAGCAAGTGTGGATGTTAAGCCCGGTTCCTATATTTAACGGATCGTCATCCGTAAAAGTAACTGTCCGTTTTTCTATTACCAACTACGAGTCGTTATTACTGTTCCACAATGTAATTTCTGTACCAGTTACCGTACGGATCTCCGTTGGTGCTATGTTTTCTTCCATACAAATAGGAGTTTCATTCGATAGCGCCACATATCCCCCAACACCGGAACTATTATGAGCTATGTCTCAGCTATGTTTATTCAGTGTTGCCCGTAAAACTAACTGATTGCAAGTTATGGCAAAGGATATTGACCATTTTGTTTGAGCATCAGGCTAAACGCGAACAAAATATCAGTAAAAAGATAACTTGGTCAATAATTCTTATTTATTTTTAAACAAATAATTTTGCTTTCTTCGTTGTAACCATTGAACGTAAAACTAAAAAAAAATATTTTGCTGAATCGACATTCTTGTTGAGATGAAAGACGCCATTGGCCTCCATTTTTAAAAGTTTCAAGTTTATTTAGGTACGTACATGTTTTAAAACTAAAAAAATGTCACTGACATAATCACATAAATTTTTTTTTAAAATATAATTACCTATTCTATATTATCACAAGCCAAGTCGTTAAAAGATGAAAACAGTTAAAGAACATATTCATGCCGCACAAAGACGAAGCGAATAGACAAAACAGTTTTGATTGACACTATTGACAGGTTTTTTTATGTTGCCAGAAAAGAAGTAATCGATTTCCGATTCGATTCTTGTCGTATTTCTTTTCATTTGCTAGTGAGGGGTTTGTGAGAAGCTAAAGATATTATTTGATACACTTTTTCCTATTTATTCATTCCACACAAAACATTGTTTACAAAACGCACCTCATTGTTTACAAAACACACTAAAAAGAACATAACATATATCATGATATGAACTAATTCCCAATCGATACTAAATTAATAGTTAGTACTGGCAACACCAAAGCCGAAAGTGGCAAAAAAAGACAGGAAGAAAACTTATTAAATTGATTGTTTTTATCGTTTAAATGGTTACTCCGAAAATATAAAAAATATTCGTGTTTTTATTAATAATGATCATTTATTATTTTGTATCATTATGAACATGCTGTTCACGCATAGCCGAAAGTGGTCAATGTCCATTGCACTCTAATCTATCCCGCCTAATATAAGTATGTTTTATGCGTAATATTTTTTCTTGGATATATATTCTTTTGTTAGTATACCACTCTTAATTTTTTTTCATTTTGTTAATATACCACTCTTAATTTTTTTCATTACTTACATTTTTTGCAGGTAAACATAGGTTTATACATTTGTGATCGGACAGACCAAAATCTTTTACGTAGGTCACATTTATAATTTCTTTTTAGTTTACAAAAGCTAAATCTATAATAGTAGAGGTTGGTTATTCTAGTTGGTTCGTTTACGAATGTTCGTTAGAGTCTTGATCCCATCTCCATCACGTTGCATCACTGTATATTTAGCCCCTCCTTTTATTTGGAATGGACTATTCAATGTACAATGATACATTTGAATGGTTTCGAGCATAGCTCGTTGATTGTGGTCAAGATAGACTACTGTCTGTGAAGACAATAGACCTAAATTCGCATCGTATTTAACCCATAAACGCCCAAAGTAAAACCAGCGAGATTTTCTTGATTCTTGCTTTATTCACATAATCAATAACTCTTCATTAAGACACTAAAAGTGAAAAAAAGGCAAATTTTTCTTGATTTTGTAGGGGTGTACCCAAACGAGTACAATGGGCAGATCAGGAGAGACATTGACCAAAACACGATTTCTCCACACAAAGTGTATTTGAGCACTTTTGGCAACGCCAATGTACTCACTCTAGTAGGGCAAATGACACACCTTAGTGGATTTGTGATCCTTTCAGGATTGTGGCAGTTGTTCTGATGATATACGTCCACATGATGGGCGGTTTCTTGAGGGTTGTGACCGTCGCAAATAAGCTTGAGCGATGTTTGTTCTCAATCCCAGCTGAGCGAGAAATTCAGAACTTTCTTTCTTTTTGTAATTAATATGCTCATGGAATCTTATCATACGTATATGTGTATCTGATGTATATAGATTTAAGAGGACTTGAGAAAAGATGGTCAGAGTGGAGTTTTTCCCCCGCAGCCTTTTTCTCCACTACACTACGGCCCGAAGGCAGCGGCTTTCACTTTCATGTTGCATTGTACTTTGACATTAAGCAAATAGAATGTAAATTCTTTACGTTGAAATAAATTGAATTGAATTGCATCTTATTTTTTTTAGTCTTTTTTGCACATTTGTGGCAGCCCCTTTGGAAAATTTTAATTTCATTGGTAGTTCCTTGCAATCGCGGTGGTACGTGAGATTGCAATTTTTGGTGGTGCAACTTATACCATCTGATTTTGTGGTTATGGTTCTTACACTTTTCACACTTTGACGTCATTGTAGATAGTATCACGCCCTCTTTTTGGATTGGTAAATAATTTTGAAACTCTTAAGTTGATTTTCTAGCTGCAGCTAATTTGTGATTTTACTCGTGCAATCAATACAGTCTTACGAAGTGGTTTATTTCAAAACCGCTAGATGGCACTAGTTGTAATTATACGGTAGGGTTGCCATCCGTCCCGGTACACCGGGACATCTCACTGGTTTCGAACTTCTGTCCCGGTTGTCCCGGTTAATATACAAAATGTACCGGTATTTCAATTGCAATGTGTAATGCGCGCACAGGGACGCGACGCGGTGGCTAAGGGCCCTGCCGTCCGCGCGCCGCCCCTCGGCGGCGGCCGCCTGCTGTGCTACCGGAAGAATCACGGGTCTCATGGAAGAGACCCGTGCCCCTCGGTGGGGACATAATGAGTTGATGATGAGGGGGAGTAATTGTTGATGGTGATTGACCGCGATGGTGTGTTATCTAAAAATTTAATAATTTCTATGAATAAATTTTAATTTTGGTTGAGCTGAAGTTTATTTGGCTTGTTTTTCATCACAATAGTCTAGATTTTGAACTGGCGCCTTAATACTACGACATTAAATAAATGAAGATTCAGTCACAACGTGCTGCGCCTTATTACAGTATTTGCGATAATGATAAAGGCTCGCTTTAATAAATTAGCGTTTCAGTGAAATTTTTAGGCGATTTGGGCTCCTTTTTTTCTAAATATGTGCGACTTTGGCCGGCCCAGATGTGGCAACACTGCCGCCCGCCTGTCAGTGCCCGTTCAGTACTCGCGCATGCTTGTGTTATTGCTGGTGTCGATTTCGTTGTGCATCAATTAATAAATCGAATCGACGGCGCCTTATAGGGAGAAAGGAAAGGAAAGAAAAGTTTAAAATGCCAAAAGGTAAGTTTCTCAGATGAATACACAAAAGAGTGGTCGTTTATAAAGAAAGGCAGAAACGAATTCGAAGCGAACTGCATAATATGTAATATATTTATTTCCGTGAGCCATAGTTGAAAGAATTCGATACAGGACCAACTTAAGTCTAATGGACATAAGTCTAAGATATCGACAGCTTCTACTGCACGAGATATTTCATCATATATGGTAAAAGAAAACACGCCAGAGGAAACTTTAGTATGTGCAGCAGAATTAACAACGGCTTACAAAGTTATTAATCACCATCAGTCTTTAAATTCATTGGACTGCAATACAAAATTGAACGCTACCTTGTATCCTGATTCTAAAATTGCCGCGAAACAGTCAACTGCGCGAACTAAAGCTACAGGAATAATAAAAAAAACATATTGGCACCACATTCTGTGGAAAATACTAAACAAGAACTAGAGAAATTTCCCTTTTACGGAATTTTAACCGATGCAAGTAACCACAACGCTGAAAAGTTGTTTCCCCTTCTTATTCAGTATTTCTCGGAAACCGATGGTATGCAGCTAAAATTGATGAAATTGGACTCTTTGGAAAACGAAACATAATAAACTATTGTTTCTTTCTGCATAAATACACTGAATAACTTAAATATTTCATTGGAAAAGTTTATCGCGCACAGCGCTGATAATACTAACATAAATTTTCTAAGACGAGAGACATGGGACGAACGACGTTAATTTCAAACTGAAATCAAAGCTCTCGAAAGATATCGAAGGCATTGGGTGTCCTGTTCACATCGTACATAATACAGCATCGACATTTTCTGACGTACTTTCAGTTGATGTGGAGTGAGTGGTACTCAAGATTTACTAATATTTTTCGATATTTACAGTACGCAATGAACGTCATAAATCTTTTTGGGAGGCAGCTGATTTCATTCATGTTAATTTACAATCTCACACAAGAACTGGGTGGTTGTCATTATTGCCGGCGATAGAACGTATTCTGAAACTGTGGGAACCATTAAGAGATTTTTTTTGCTGAAACCAGACCGCCGAAGCCGATATTAGATTTCTTTAACCACCCGTTGTCGCAAATTTATTTTCTGTTTTTACATAGCCAATCGTTTTTATTTGAGAAACAAATAAAGAAAATCGGGTAAATATAGACAAAAACTTAACTTCTACCTAGTTACAAAAAGACTTACTGATTATGGATTTGAGTAAGGAACATGAAATTTCTTCGAAGCTTCCCACGGGAAAGGCCTTCTACCTAGTTACAAAAAGACTTACTGATTATGGATTTGAGTAAGGAACATGAAATTTCTTCGAAGCTTCCCACGGGAAAGGCCCTGCTGACGGTGTCGGCCGAGCAATAAAGAGAAAAATGGACCAGCACGTAGCTCATGGACACGACATCACAAATGCGGAAGAAGCATATTCCTATTTACTAGATAATGTTAATGTCGATATATACTACGTTAGCGAATCAGATATTCAACAGATGAATCAAATGATTCCTAATTATGTGATGATTCCTGTAAAGGGAACTATGTTATCGCACCAGATAATATTTATGACCATCAAAATAAAGATAAAATTTACAACAGGACTTTGAGCTGCATTTGTGAAGACAAGCCTTGTGTGTGCGGATAAGACATGAAACACCATGAACTTGTACAGCCACAGCAGACGAATGAGCGAGAAAATATAAGACCTAAACAGAAAAGAGAAAAAAACTCCACAGCCAAGCTCGGCACAATTAGCAGACAAACGTACCAAAAGTTACATTAATAAAAAGGTTACTATATTATCTTCAGTCATACTGAAATCAAAAAACCTTCCCTTTATGCTGTTGAAATCTATAAATAACGTGACCAATTATTTTTTTGTCAGAGCGGGACTTCTGCGGAATTAAGTAATAAATAAAAGTTAGGTATTAGTGTTGTACAAGTTTTTTTAATATAGAACATAGAATAATAACTCAACATAATCAAAGCAAAGTAGTGGCGTGGATTCTAGTTTGTATTTTTATATTTATCGGCTGAACAAATTTGTTTTAAAATATCGGGTCTTGTTTTTAGATAAGTGTGGAACTCAGTACATGATTTATTTATATTTATCTTCGTAATCAAAATAGCTTTTATTACTGCGACACTCAACTGTGTTTTATCACTTGTCCATACTTTGTTCATTTGAGAAAAACTCTTTCCACAGGTGCGTTACTTCCAGGCAGACACATAATGTACTCAATAATCGTGGAAAAGTTTGTTATATTCAGATTATTGGTACGAAAGTGCTGGAATAATTCGACCCAACGATTTTCAGTAGAAACATTCTCGGTATTCCAGCCAGAGATTTTTTCATCTGTCACAAAGTTTAAAATAAGTGAAAACTCGTCAAAGACTTTCGTATCTTGGCTGCTGCTAATAAATCCTTGCGTAATTAGTAAATCCAGCACTTTCTGTACCTCTTCCCACATAGGCACTTTTGTTAAATTTGCCCATTCAAACACTTCCAGTTCTGTGTTAAATTGACACCACTGCTCCAAGTATTCTTTGCTTGTTTTATAAAACTCAGCCGCCGTAGCGTTTAAGCTCTGCGGGTCAACTGCTGCTTCTTCTTCTGCTCTTTCTTGTAATTTTCCCAACAGGTTACGAACCATGTGGGGAAGGAAAATCGTATTCTCTTTTAGTGCCAGGCTATCTCGGAGACGATTAATTACCTTGGCAGACTCTATAGCCGACACATTTTGCGCTTCGATTTTCAAAACAACTTCATGAAATGTCGCTGAATATTATCTTACCTTTATATACATAAAGGTAAGATAATATTATGTGAAGTGTATTTACTCTGTGCATTTCAAAACATTATGTTTATAAAGCTTTAGCCCATGCTATGGTCTCTTAGAACAAACGATTCAAAAAATAACTCTAGCGCCATCTAGCGGTTATGACCAATACTACTACAAGCAATGCTGTCGCTGTTTATATGATTTCCTTGCCATTTCAAATAAAATTTTCGTTCAGGTAGAAAATATTATTAGTTTGATTGACGACAATTTATGATTTTTAAAATGCTATACAAAGCCAAATTCTTTGTTTTGTTTTTTAGACTCACTTAGAGATTAATTGGGTTTCGGATGCACTTAATATTTTATATTTTATAGGGTATCTGAAATAGAGGTAATATCTATATAGATTTCACATGGCTACACTTTGTGCAAAACGTCAAATTCCAAAAAATTGAAAAGTTTTCGTAACGTTTCGAGCAAAACTTTGTTAGTCTTTCGTTTTTCTTTTAGAATTTCTTTTATTATTTATCTCGTTGTGTAACGCTGTTGAGTTGAACAATACTTCCTCCAGCTTTCACTTGGATCTGACTTTTGTGATGAGATAGGACTCCATGTGCAGTGACAATATGAGATTGGACTCCTTAAGCAGTGACAATACGAGATAGGACTCCTTATGCAGTGACAATATTTATAACACCTGCGGATATGTCGCATAAAAGATGTTGTGTGACTGGTTGCACAATGCATGTATCTGAAGGTAAGTAGGTGTAACCTAGAGTATTGAAGGCAGAAAATAGTCTACAATAGAAAATAGAACAATAGAAAATAGGTTGCCATTTCCAAAAAAATAATTGAATTGAGTACATATTGAAGATAGCTATAGAAAGACCATAATCACAATAGACCTTTATAGTAAACTCGAATTTAATAATTATAAAAGCACCCAATGAATTTTATTATTAACACATAATTTTGACAAAGAATTCTATGTAATTGCAATTTTTTTTTTCCCTTTTGATCTTTTGTTTTCTAATGTATAAGTTGTAAATTAATTAAATTAAATCCTTACTTTTAAGTATTTTGCTACGCCTTAATTGGTAAAATTACACGTGCAATATCTGATTATAATATCTATGAATACTGTAATTTATGGCAATAAATGAATTGAATTGACCATAAACTCATAAACTGTTGTTTTTTTCTGTTCAGGTACCCTGCACTATTTCCCAAATCCCGTTAGAGATGCTGAACGCTCTGAAACATGGAAAGCACGAATTGCAGCAATCTTGGGACAGCCAATCTACATAATATATTTTTGGGTAGTGGTAAATATTTTCAAAGTGAAGACGGCATATTCTTCTGTTTTTAAAAATGTATATTTCATCTTCTCCGGCAAGCCCAGCATTCGTAACCCATTTTAGAAATTGTTGACTGTCCGATTTAGGGTTTGGAAATACATGCAGCGTCACACCTGTAAACATTAAATTATTTCATTATATACCCAGATCCCAGAAGGTGCTTTCCAACTAATGGGCTTACGGTTTGCAAACTATGACCAACTTGACCAATCTTATAATAATGTTCTGAGTTACAATAGAAGATACATGTTTACCGTGTCACATAGTGATAAATAATTGCTCATACTACCTTCATCCTCAGTGGACGTGCATGAAGAAACTCAGCATCTTCTTTGAGGCATGGTGGTATTGGGAAGTCAAGTTGGAAGAGTCAATTTCTCACAAAAAGTATCACAAGGAGTCACTGTCTCAAAACTCAAAAACTTTTTCACCAAACGAAATCCGTTGAAGAAAAGTTGTCAGTCATAAGAAATCTTGTGTTGCTAGTTTTGATGTGTAATTAGCCACCTTCTTAGGAAATTAGATTGTAAAAATATTATCTAAATTGCATTATTCAAAATAATAGTCTCTAAAATTGTATTGGTATATTTATCCGATATTATTTTATTAAATGAGCTTGTTTTTTGAAGTCTTAGTTTATACTTTGATTGTTATTTGAGGAAAGTTTCAAAAATTGGTAAGCAAAATTTTGCCGTAACTTGCAATCAGTTAGTTTCACGGGCAACACTGAATAAACATAGCTGAGACATAGCTCATAATAGTTCCGGTGTTGGGGGATAGGTGGCGCTATCGACTGAAACTTCTATTTGTATGGAAGACAACATAGCATGGACTGCATTACAAATCATTGTGTCACGAATGACATATATGGGCTCTATATTCATCAAGTCTAGAACAAAGGCATTCCAAGTCAGCAACAGTGATACCGTTACTGGACTGTTCCAGTCTAATTTAGCCTGCCAAAGTTATTGTAGAAATTCTGTAGCTCGAGTTTCAATTGGCCCAGCCAATCCTAAGGGGTCCAAGAATGTACCTTTGAAACTTAGGACAGTTCGTTTCGTCAATACAGATGGAAGCTTACCTTTGGGTTCACATAATCTAAATGAATCTGACTCTTAGTCCAACAATAGTCCTAAAGCCTTTAGTTTTAACTCCCCTACACCTATTTGGACATTGTCAAAGTGTTTTTGTGTTCAGGAATATCTGATAACATTTCTTGGTTATTAGCACACTGTATAAAAAAGTAAGGAATTTATATTCATTGAAGCAGGGCAACCCTGAACCCTTCTTTTTCAACTTCACATTGTGTTCATACATGCTCTTTTTTACAATAAACGTATTAATTCAGTTTCGTGTTTTTACTACACAATTTGGTGCCGAAACTGTTCACCGAGGTCTAGACTTCAGGCACGAGTGTTTGCAGCGAAAGGTCTCGTGTATTTCTTCATATATTCATGCAAGAAGATCGACGCCGTTTGCCGGGGCAAGTCGCAATTTTGTTTTGCAATCACGGCCCAAGGGCGAGCGCGACCACGAAACGCAAACTCACAAACATTCGGATCGACCGATACAAGTCAGCGGGAGCGGAATGAAACGCGCCGCGCGGAATGAAACGAAACGTCAGCTGTCATTCAAGACGTCAAGTCAAACCGGTGTATTGTAATTTTCACGTCTTCGCTACAAGTTGTTTTCGCCTGGATTAAACATGTTTCTTTATAATCTAAGCGTGATTACGACTGCAAGATGAGTGAAGCAGATGAAGCAAAGCGAATACGCAAGGCCATAAGGCCATAATCACGCGATGTGAAAGATATGTGCAGGAGCAGCGGAAACAGGTTTTAATCGACAAAGAAGGCCTACGATTACGAATTGAGGAGTTACAACAAGGACTAACTCTAAATAGGTTTTTAAAAAAGGACTAACTTCCTATAGGGAATTGATCGTAAAACTTCTGCTACTAACCGACGAGGAACCTCCGGTTGATGACGACGCGGAAGACAGATACTTTAAAGTTGTGGCTGTTATGAGGAATATGCTAGAGAGCACGGATCAAAATACAGGAAACTCAGGCAAAGAAAGCGACGCACCGCTGTCACAGCAGCCAAGCAGATTACCAATACTGGAAACAGCACAGTTTGATGATAAGAAAATGACAGAATATAAGCCGTTTATAGACATCTTCAAGGCGGTTGTTGATAGTGATTCTTCGTTAGCTGAGGTACAGAAGCTATTTTATTTGATGAAATGAAAAGGTGATGCTTTATTATTAATTGATGGTCTTCCTTAAACTCATGAGTCATACAGTGAGGCATTACAATTACTTGATAAGCGATATGATAATAGTCATCACTCATCATGTTAATGCATTGTTAGACTATCCTCCAATCCTACAGGGTACATCATCTGAATTTAGGCACATTGTATCAGTGGTCAGGCAACATTTAGGAGCATTAAAAAATCTTGGTCAACATATTGAGCACTGGGACATGATCGTCATACCGATCCTGTTACGAAAGTTAGATGCACTTTCCTCCCGGATCTATCGCTCCGAGCGCGACACAACTGCCAGATGTGGAGCAATTACTAAACTTTATAAAAAGAAGAGCAATTAGTTTCGAAGAAACCTGGAAACCTTCGAAGAAAATTACATCTAAAAATAATTTATTACAAAAAATGTGCATTTGGCCAATAGCAGTGACATTCCAACGGAATCTTGCAAATTTTGTAGAAAGATTGATTTTTTTTTAATGTAAGGAATATAAAGCTTTGGAATCTCAGGAAAGTATGGCGTTTGCCGCAGACAGCAATTATGTAAAATTTGCTTAAGACAGACACACCAAGAAATGTAATTTCCATTTTAAATGTTCCATATGCAAAAGCAAAGAACACAATACCCTACTGTGCCACCGAAGGTCTCGGGTTCGATCCCCGGCCGGGTCAAACTAGGAAACGAACTTTTCTAGTTTTTCTTGGGTCTTTGATGTTATCTATGTATTTATTGTATTAAATATATCGTCGAGTTAGCACCTATAACACAAGTCATTTAGTTGTACTTAGTATAGGGCTAACGAGATCTGTGTAATATATCTAGAATATTATAATTATTATTTTGCATTCTAATATTGCAGTGTTTTGGCATTATCTTTTCTATACAATTTAGGCATGCCATGATACTTTACAACGGGTAATGCGCGAGAGACGCGGAGGGGCGGACGTGGATGTGACCACTTGCGCGCCTAATCGCAGATCGGACGATGTACTGCTAAATCGCTCAAGAAGAAAAATCTCTCAAAAAACGGAACTAACTGTTTATTTTTGTACTATTGGTTTTTAACGTGATCTTGGGTGTTTGTGTCTCCTACTGGAATGAAGTGAGCTGGCCATCAGAACAATTTAAACTTTTTTACGCCGGCCCGCGGCCCGTGTGAAGAAAACGGAGACGAGACGTTCCCAGAGTAGAGGTGAGTGACATTACTATTTTGTGTAGGGAAGCAATGCCTAAACCGATGCCCAGGAAACCAGGACTAGCCAACCACTGACTGTCGAAGGTCTTGAGCGTAAACATGCAGTGTGTAATTTTTCTAATAAGAAAGAAGTAAGCAATTCAATAGTTCTGTTACGCACAATAAAAGCTAACTTTAAAGCAAAAGATGAGTCATATGTCACTGCCAGAGGATTGCTGGATACCGGCCGCCAATTGTCATTTGTTAATGCGAATTTACTTAGTAAATTAGATATTTTTCCATTTAACTACAATGTTAATATCACTTCTCTTGGTCAAATGCCGAAGTTGGTAACGAAGGCTGTCAATATATCAATGTACTCAAGGCACAGCGATTACAGATGTAATACACTGTTTTCAGTTTTCGCACAGCCCTACATACCTTTAGGTAAGGAACGATATGAAGATGTCAAACAAGTCCTTTTGTACCACAGGACGCACATCAAGGACGTCATTGAGACTAACCTTGACCCCAGTTCTAGTGTTTGCATTGAATACCACACGAAGCTTCGTTGTGGTACTATCTTCTTTTACCACTGCATGATGTGGTAAAAAGTAACAGCGGTCCAAAGGTATATTTTACTGAGGTCTATGGTTTTACCATGCCCCAAGTATATTATCTCATTTATGAATTTTGTATAGTTTAATTTAGCGCTCGTGGCCTAGGCGAACCGAGTGATTGGAATCAATCACTTGGTTAAGCAACAACAGGCGCGGTCAGGTACAGGATGGGTGAGCGTCCCGTGACTACCGCTAGTGGCATTTTTCCGAGCGCTTCAGTGCTTTGCAAGGCACGCTAAGCCGTTGGTGCCGGCTGTCATATAATGGCAGTCGTTAAGCCATGTCAGAGGCCTTATGGGCGGCTTGATAACTTCCGGACTTAGCCCCCGTGGTGGAGTATGGCCTAACCTTCCTGCGATGCAGGAAGAGACCCATGCCCCAGCAGTGGGGACATACAAAGGTTGATAACGGTATAGTTTAATTTTAGCTGGGGGTCTGCTTTTAATTTTTGCCATAAGCTGTTGAGCCTTTGTAGAGCTATGGAAAATAAGTCTCCTATTTTTAAATGTTCTACAGGGGTTTTGAGAGGAAGGCTGACCTGTAAACGGTTATCTATCAATTGCACAGTTTTACGAAACTCACCTTCACACAGGCTCTCCTTATCTGTGAGTATTGTGCCTACTTGAGGAACATGCTTCTCCTCTCAAAATCAGTCTTACCTGATGCTATGTTAGTTTCCTCGATTGCCCTTAAAAGCTACCAGGTTTGGCAGGCTAGCTTGATCCCTCTCTGCATAGTACGCTCGGATAGTGTAACTATCTAATTTTCGTATGATTATGGGAATCATTAACATGTCCCAATGATTTACTGGCTGACTTAAGCTCAGAAGAGCAGCTAGTTGTTGTCAAGCACTTGAGACCAGCTGACGTACCCCTTGAAATTGGCTGAAAATCCAAAATTAAGTTAACATGGTGCGTTATTTATTAGAATGCTTTTGTTTTCATACCTAGTTTTGAGAAGTTTTATTGCTTGTGTATATGACTCGTTCACCAATGGCAAACCCTCGATAAGAAGTGAAGCCTCGTCTTTTACATATTGTCATCATCTTCCACAAGCAGCTGCAGCTCCAGCCGCATCACGAGCGCGTCCTCCTCTATTAGAACTTACCCAGCCTGCTCTGCGGCATATTTCTCAGCGCTGCCCTTTAAACTGTCCTATCGTCGCCCGCTTACGTCTCGTTTCATCGTCTGTTTGTTCCACATGTATTAATTTGAGGCACTGTTCTTTGTCCATGACGCTAACGCGCGACGAACGAGCGAGGCAGGCAATAGAGGCTAATAGAGACAGCGCAGATATGAACATGCGTCGTTCAGTGGCATTGCTAAAACCAATCCCTGAGTCGTCGCATTGCGTTGGAAAGTATTTGAATAGAATTAAACAAACCTATGGTATATTCTTTTTATTTATGTGTGTGTTTATTTATTTATATATTCATTCATTCATTCATTCATTCATTCATTCATTCATTCATTCATTCATTCATTCATTCATTCATTCATTCATTCATTCATTCATTCATTCATTCATTCATTCATTCATTCATTCATTCATTCATTCATTCATTCATTCATTCATTCATTCATTCATTCATTCATTCATTCATTCATTCATTCACTCATTCATTCACTCACTCACTCACTCACTCACTCACTCACTCACTCACTCACTCACTCACTCACTCACTCACTCACTCACTCACTCACTCACTCACTTACTTACTTACTTACTTATTTATTTAATCAGTTTGGAGAATCATCAGCTTAAACTTTTAACATAACAATGTGACTTAATCTCTAAAAGCTAATATCAGATTCTCGCCAGTAGTTACACATTATAAAAACTAAAACACGTGTGGACACTTGCTAATCCATGCAGTAAATACAAAAAAAATTAAAAGAAAAACAAGCCATGTAACATAATTAGACATCGCTCGCAAAAAAGGGCGAACTCATTAGTCGCCTTAAAGTCGATACCTTTGTATTGAACAAATCAAGTTCACCGTGTAATTTAAGTAATTTATTATAATGATTACTCGCACGCACAATAAAACTATTTTGTCTATAATTAGTTGAAGATTTAGGTTTTGCCAATAATGGGTTATGACGAACTCGGCTGGGTATGCGCAGGCTGAGCTTAAGCAACTCAGAGCAATCGAGAGAGGAGGATGCGATCTTGTGTAAGTATACCACGTCCGCTATATTGCGTCTGGATTCAAGGTTAAGGAAATGGAATTTCTTGCATAACTCCAAGTAATTTGAAGACTTGTAGGGTATCTTGAGGCGAAAACAAAGAAACTTCAAGAACTTTTTTGTATCGATTCAATTCGATTTACGTATGTGGTGTATTTTGGGTTCCAAATTTGGGATGCATATTCAAGGGTACTCCTGAGCAGGGCACAATATAATAATTTAAAGGTTTTGGCCTTTTTAAAGTCTTTTGATATGCGCATAAACAAAGCCAAGTGATTTATAAGCCTTTGCTATTATTTTATTAATGTGATCATCAAATAGAAGCTTAGAGTCATGAGTAACTCGATGGCCGCGTAAATCGTAATTGAAGGTGATTTTTTTGGTTTTTCGCGTGAACGTTACCACAGAACATTTACTTGGGTTCAAATCTAAACTATTTTGCAGACAATAAGAACGAAGCTCAGTGAGATCTAATTGTAATTTGTTGGCTTCTTCAGTGGAGGATATGGCTGAGAAAATTTTCATATCGTCGGCGAAACATAGTAATTGTAATGAATCCAAGCAGTCATGAACATCGTTAATTAGAATAGTAAAGAGGAGAGGTCCCAGCAAAGAGCGCGCGACCCCGCGACCTCTGGCTATCCGTGCCAGCGCTCTTCCAACTGAGCCAATTGGCGACTCACCGGCATCTGTGAAATTTCGATCCTCTTTACAATAATCTCTGTACCTATGGTATTTTTATTTTATTTGTGCTTGAAAAAAAAAAGTCAAAGTACCGTTTAGATATTATGTTTTGATCATTATCAGATTGATCAGATTTGATCAGATTAGGGATCTGTATTATTGATGAATCTTAATATCAGCCTGATGGCCGACATTTGGAAATGCATGGAAACGTTAAACAACATCGGCTGTCCCAAAATGAAAACAAGCAACCCATTTTTTCGCTTTTTTTTGCAGTTTTGGGTTCCTTGTTTCCAGGCGCACAATTATCTATAAAAAATATATAATTGTATGTACTGGTTTTTGAGTTATTACAGAAATTAGTTTTCAAGTAGGGTGGTGGCGCCAATTATCGACCGTGTCAACTTTTTTTTGAACTTTGACTGCTTCTAATTATTAAGTTAATGGGTTTTGCTATCTTGCAATGCCTTTTTTGGGTAGAGGGATACTGAAACTCCATTACGACACTCGTAAAATTACAAATCCTTTATTACTTTTAATAATATGGATGATTTTTTTCCGAGCATGCCGATTTCTCTTAATATCGGCTTATAACACCCTAATCTCCGCCGTCTATGACCCTAATAGCGGCATACCTTTTCTGAGGTAAGGTAAGTTAGGTCAGTAAAACTACTAGAGAAAAAAATTATAACGTTTTATATTTTAATTCGGGTACTTTTTAATTCGGGTCTTTTTTTTACATGTCAGTCTAAAAAATTTAAATAATTTCTGTTATTATAAACTCACTATGATTCAACATTCATAAGAAAAACAAAAGAACTCCAAAAACTAATTATTATAAAAATAAGTACCAAATAAAGTCAACAGAAAACTTAACTTCTCTTAAAGGATTTTCAATTTAAATGAATTAAACAGTGGTGGCAACTAAAATCTTCTTTAGCCACATCAATATATTTTCGCCCACGATGAACTGTACACTTTAAATGGAACCATCTGAGGCATATGTCGCATCCAATATTTTTGTCTTCATCTTCTTTGACATCACTAGTTAGTTCTTCTTTACAGCCAGCACAAAGAATTTTCTCCTTTCCTAAAATTATGCCTTGAGAAGGTAAATCAGTGAGGTCGGTTTTGCGATTGCTGTCTTTTAATATTCTCCTCTTTACTACTTTTGTTTTCTTTGGCTGGTTAATTTTTTTTATTCTCTTTTCCAGTTTCTTTCTTTCTCTCTCCGCTTTATTCTTTTCAATTCTTTTTTTTCTTTCCTCACGTTGTTTGACAATATTTTCCTTTTTATCTTCTTTCTCCTTGATGTATTGCCTCCAGGTTTCAGATGAAATAGCTAACGGCATTTTTTCTTCTTTAGGCTTGGTTTTGGTGCGAAAATCCAGTGCTTTCGGAGCATATAAATGTTTTCTTAAAGCTGGCGATACAACATACCTAGAAGTTGGCGTGGATGTTTTAGAATTTGGACGACTGCAAGCTGGGGAAGATTTTATTTCGGCTAATGGTGATGCCGGTAGAGAAAAGTCAAAGTCCGATGCAATATCAATATTATTCATGGCGCTAATTGATATCATTGGTATTTCCTCAGTCTTTGCTTCATATGACTCGCGAGTTTCACAAATTTTATTCAGTGTATGAACATCATCGTTCTCACGAGTAGGGCTGGAATATCTGGAGTGCTCGACCTTTTATCGTTTTGGTTTGTTTCCATATCAAACAGAATGTCATCAGTCAGAGGTATTACAATGACACTTAGGTCTTCATTCGATAATGCTTTCACATTTGTGTTTTCTAAAATAGAAATTGAAGCCTGGCTGTCGTTTGAATCTTCTAAACGGCATGTTTTAACAGGTGACATGCAGGAATCAGTATATTTTAGTAAACCTTGATCATTCGATACATAGTACACGCCTTCACGCGTATCTCGCAAACTGTCGTTTTCAACAAGATTAATATCTTCCTCTTCGTGCGTTGTGATTTTTGTCGTCTTAGCCTTTTTTATTGTCAAATCCATTTTTTCGATTTTATCAAAACTATTGTCCACTTTTCTTTTTAGTTTCGAACTGTTGATTTTTTTGTGTAGGCTTTCTTTCTTTCCTGCGATCGTTTCTTCTATACGAGTTAATTCTATCCCCGATTCTTTAAGCTCTTTTTCGTAGATTCTTAACACTTTGAACGTTGTTTGTAAGTCAATTTCAGATACTGTGTCGTCGTTGTTTGTGCACTCTTCATTTTGTTGCAATAGTGATTCCTAAATATTCTTTATACATTTAGTATAGTCAACTGCATCGGGATTAAAAGGGTATAAACCACATTTTCGAAAGCCATTTATTAAGGTGTCTTTAGTAATTTGTTTCAATGTTTGTTCCAGCAAGGGGCAGAAATTTACTTTTGACAACTTTTTATGTGAGTTATCTTCATCGTCTGTCCTATTTTTTACTGTTTTTCGCCATTGAAGTTTGAGTGGCCTGAAAACACTAACATCTGCATAATGTGTGTAGTGTTCGGGGCCAATGCATACAAAATTATGCCATTTCATCGCAAAATTTGCTCAAATATTGAGTTAGATGTGACTTGTGTCCATCAACCAGAAAAAGAATTGTCTTGGAGATGTTGTTAGAAGACACCCAATCATTAAAGCCATTTGCAGCATATTCATAAAATATACCACTTCTCATCCACCCACTATCCGATAAGCCAATAAACCAGGAGGATGGTGTGCTATTAACAATTTCTTTTGGTGGTCTACGGATGTAAGGGAAAACAACCATGAGGGACAAATATTCTCCTGCTGCAGATATGACTAGCAAAACAGTTATTGTTTCTTTTCACTGCCTTTTGCAACTTCATAAATGCTCTTCCATCCCTTGGGCCCTATTACTTTTCCTGTCCTCGGGCAAATACTAAAGCTTGTCTCATCCCCGTTAAATATTCTCCGCGGATCTTGTAATATGTCTTCATATCCGATTGATTTTAAAAGTTCTTGCAGGTCTTTAAACCACTTTCGGATATATTCTTCCGTAACTACAGCGCTGGCTAGTGTGATAGCTTCTGGAGCTCTTTCATTAAGAATTGGGTGTCTTTTTAAAAACAAGGAATACCACTTTTTGCCTGGTTTTCTATTTTTAAACGGATTGGGTCTATTATCTTCTTTAATATTATTTTTAACGGTATTTATCACGTTACTCCGTGTTCTGGGAAAACCGCAGATAGCCATCCGTATCAACAATTGAACAATTTCTTCCTCTTCATTTTGGTTTAACACGGTATCTCTACCAACTGTGCAATCTGTGTCTATTCTTCCATGAAGTCTGTCTTGTAAAGTGGTCCTCGGAATGTTGTATTGTCGAGATGCTTCTCTGATGGTCATGTTTTGATATGTGACGGCATTTACTGCATCTCTTATTCTACTACGGTCGTATTGCAAACGTTTTTCTTTTTTTTATCCTTTGCGAGTTTTGATTGGGCTGGCATGATTTTGGCATACCTACCTGTTGACAAAAAATAAAATACCTAAGTAGGTACCCAGTTGTTCATTTTGTACCACGTCCCTGTTTATTGTCAAGAGTAGTAGGAAAGTAGATAGATATCCAATATTAAAGTGGCCGTTATTACGCATCGATTCCCTTTATATCGGCCGTAGCAGATAAAAATCGATTTTAGGCGGCCGACGTTAGGATCTAGTGATCAAACTGAGCTCTTGTTTAATTTTTAACCTTATCAATGTTACTGCTAACGTATAAAATAGCTAAACATGCTGTTTAACGTTTTCGTGCATTTCCCCAATATCGGCCACCCGGCTGATATTAAGATTTGGCAATAATACAGATCCCTAATCTCGACCCTGCGCGATTATTTCATTATTTCAATTGAAACAAAAATTTCAATTAAATGTAAAAATATACTATCTAAACGGTACTTTGACGGTCTTTCTGCAAGAACAAATAAATAAAAATACCATAATTAAAACTGTTTTTATACGGATTTATGCTCGTTTATTACATTTTTACAATTTTCCAACGTTTCGGCACTTTTTCAGGTGCCGTGGTCCCGGATGACCATCCGTCATGGATGGTCATCCGGGACCACGGCACCTGAAAAAGTGCCGAAACGTTGGAAAATTGTAAAAATGTAATAAACGAGCATAAATCCGTATAAAAACAGTTTTAATTATGTCTACAGCTCGTGTTAACCTTAGAAAATACTAAAAATACCATAGCTATGTTTAATTCCATTCAAACACTTACCACCGCAATGCGTCGACTGAGGGATTTGACTCGGCAATGCCACTGAACGACGCACGTCCGTACCTGCGCGTACTCTATTGCTAACTGAACGTTCAAATGTTGAGGCACCCACACCAAATTATGCTTCGCTGCTCAATTCTCGCGATTAATATTTACTTGTAGTAGTACTTTCTGTACTCCACGGCCATCACGAATAATTTAAAGGATTCCAATATTATCTGAAAGAAAAAACTCGTAAACGTTTAGTCTTTGGACCAACATTTCCCGCGCGCATGCGCAGCAGTGACACCTGCCGGCGTGCGCGCCATCGTGCCTTCATATTCTGTTTTCGTGCGGAAGCGGCCATTAGCGAAATTTTTTCGAAAAATATTTGTTCTATCATAATAAAGTGGTGATAATTGTGTTAAAAGTTGTGAAAAGAAGCTGTAGTGTATATTGCTTCTTTAGACATGGGGAAAAAGAGGAAGCATAGAGATAATGAGGACCTGGAGAAGAGAGTACGTAAGCTTGAAAAAATACTTAGTAAGCGACGTAGGTTCTCCAGTCACAGTGCCTCAGATGCAGGTGAGCTACGAGTATTTTTTTTCTTTCTTAATTTCAATTTTTTTTGTACTGTTTTTTCATGGTAAAAACTCTTGCGCAAGAATTTTTTCTTTGCTTCCACAATGTTATAACATTTATTACAACGTTTATCACAACGTTGCTACATTGTTGAAATCGAAACGCAGATTTTAAATCGGAATGATGAACTTGACGTTTCTTATTTTCAACGTTTTACCAAACGTTTCACAATAACAGGCCGGCTGTCAAAAAATTGTATAGGAACAACACAATTTCTTGTTTTTTATTCATTCATGTATGTATTGCGATGCTTGCGTTATAATTTGATGTGAGTAATTACGATTTGTGGTCGGGCTACATAACAATTGGTGCGTGTATTGTGCTTTCTTTGTGAGAGTGGAAGTAATGACAACACTATGTTGTTTAAGGCGTATAACCGCCTCCTGGAGTTGATGCGAACAGTACGACTTGGGACTGTTACCTTCAAAAATCTCCCCAAGACCAATCTTCAGTAAACTATTTTGATGCGAACAGTACGATCTGGGACTGTTTCCTTTATGTTTTTTTTGGACACAATCTTTGTGCTTATATAACCGTTGACTAATAAAAATGTGATGCGAATGATACTCATGGGATCATTACCTTCACTTCTTTACATTGGTTTGTTTGCTGTCTTCCAGGATCTGAAACTCAGTCAGTTGAGTTCATTGATACTTCCGATAGTCCTGCTATAAACGAAGTATTACTGCTGATTTTACACATATTTATAGTTTTGAATAGCTGAAGTATTTGTTAGGCGCAAGAGAAACAACCGTCTTTAAGGACACTCGTTTATTAACTGCTAAATCATATACATTCTAATAGATCACCGTACGGTGCGCACGCACACATATGCCACATTCCTCCCCAATTATTCTTGAAACCTGTTAACCAAAAAACTTAAATTAACAGACTTACAAAATAGATAATTACACTATTTTTATTTTTAATGCACTAACCCGTGCTAAGGAACAAATTTAAAAAACCTATTTAGAGGCTAAAAATAGGTTTTTAAAATAGATAATTATTATTTACTAATAGAATTGCTTATAATCTACTTTCTTTTTTGGTTGCCGTGAGCGAGCCATTGACGTGCTAGCTAAATCCTCATCAGTTACTTCAGTATTACTAATATTTGGACACGCAATAGCTTGTTCAACCTCATCCGTTCGCTCACCTTCCCCCAATACACAATCATTTGTTTCAACCGCCTCAGACCACTGCTCCTCCTCCTCTACACCAAGTGCAACTCCCTGCTCACTACTATCGCATACTGTCACAGGCGGACTCTCGACTGACTCTGTTGGTTGCGGTGAGGGTGGTGGAACAAGAGTCTCATTCGGCATTGTCCACCTCCCCTATGTCTTCACCCCCGTCATAATATGTATTATCTAAGTGTTTTTGTAGTTGTCCTGTTGTGGCATATTTTGTGGGTAGTAGGGTTTTTTCATGTCAGTCTGTTTCTCGATTAAAAAGTAATAAGGTCACTACGTGGTTTTATTGATTTAAAATATCCAAAAACAGGATATTTTTGGCGACGAAGGGCTAATTCACGCAGTTTACTTAGTGTTCAACATAATTGTGTTGAAAATGGCGAGTACCTCAGCTGCAGTTGTCGGAAACATTCTCATATTTGATCACCGGGCACAAGAATGGAGCATTTTTAAAAGCTGTTTTAAGCAAACGTGTATCGCGAATGAAATCAACGACGTATCGGATAAACTGTTTGTGAAACGAAGAGCTTTACTTTTGGCAGCTTTGGTGGAAGATACTTACCGCGTCGTAAGAGATTTGGCCTTCCCTAAAGACTTGGAGAAAATGGATTACGAGGAAATAATTCAATTGCTGGATACCCACTTTGCCTCCAAGAGAAGTAGCTTTGCCGAAAGGTATATTTTTTACAAGGCAGAGCAACGTATGGGAGAGGATCTGGCTGAATGGGCGGCGCGAGTGCGAAACTTAGCCATGTACTGCGGGTTTAAGTCGGAACTCGTCACAGTGCTAAGAGATCGATTTGTTTTTGGCTTAGAGAATAACAAAGAACGAGAAAAACTGTTCACCGAAGACGTTCAGTCTCTCACTTTTAATAAAGCTGTAGATTTGGCGAAAAGCATAAGGTGCGCGCGGCAAGGAGCGCAGTCTTCGCGTGGCGAGGCATCTCCCGCGTCCTCTCAACCAGTCTTCGCCATTCAAGCTACCGGGAAAGGCGTCGCGGGCGCAGGCTCGTCGGGAGCTACACGAAAACAAAAATGTTGTGAAACGTGCGGCTATAGAAATCATATCCGAGAGCAGTGTCGTTTTATTAATTATACGTGCCAGAAGTGCTTAAAAAAAGGCCATTTGAAAAGGATGTGTAAGTCCCAATCCCAGGGTAACAACTTCTATTTGGCGGGCGCGGAGGTGGACGACACAGTGGAAGGTATTTATGACCTTTTTAATATTAAGAGCGTGAACGGTGACCTCATGAGTCAGTCGGTAAGCATGGCCGGCAAAGACATTTTATGTGAGGTAGATAGCGGCAGCGCAGTATGTGTTATGCCGAAAATAATTTACGAAACTTATTTTCAACAAGAATTTGATTTAAAACCTTGTAAAGTGGTATTGAATTGCTATAATGGTAGCAAGATCTCGCCATTGGGGTATTTAATTTTGTCAGTAACCTACGAAAAGCGCACCGAAACAATAAAACTATTTGTTATTGATACACAACAAAACAAACCAACCTTATTCGGTAGGGATTTTATTGCTAAATTTAATTTACAGTTATATAGGGTTGAGAGCAACAATTTGGCATGCGAGGATGTCGGAGCGGAGTTAAAAAGGAAATACTAGACATTATTTTCAGACCAGCTAGGCCGTTTCAATAAATATAAAGTTCATTTGAAGACAAAAAGTAATGCCGAGTATAGATTTTTTAAACCCCGACCAGTGCCGTTAGCTCTAAAACCAAAGGCAGAAAAAGAGTTGAAACGCTTAGAGGAGTTAGGTATTTTGGAAAAAGTACAACATTCCAACATTGCTACGCCAATTGTTCCAGTGTTGCGTCGAGATGGTGAAATTAGGATTTGCGGGGACTACTCAGTTACATTAAATAAAGTTTTGTTCCTGGACAATTATCCTATTCCTCGGATAGAGAAATTGTTTGCAAAGTTGCACAATGGGGAAGAGTTTTCTAAACTCCATTTAGCAAGGGCCTACAACCAGTTGGAGTTGGACGAGTCCAAAAACCTCACTTGCATTAATACCCACAAGGGGCTTTTCCGTTTCAATAGGTTGGTATTTGGTTTGAGCAACGCGCCATTTATTTTTCAGCAGACAATGGAACAGTTATTAGAAGACATAGAGGGTACGTGCATATTTTTAGATGACGTTTTGATAACGGGGGAAAATAGGCATATACATATGCAAAGGTTTGAACAGGTTCTAAGCAGGTTACAAGATGCGGGGTTAACACTGAAACATGATAAATGTAAGTTGTTTCAGAAATCGGTTGAGTATCTCGGATTTGTGATAGACAAAAATGGACTACATAAATCAAAAGATAAAATGGAAGCAATTTTGCAATGCAACCCGCCTAAAAACGTTAGCGAGTTAAAATAATTTTTAGGAATGGTAAATTATTATAGATGTTTCATTCCAAACACGTCAAGTATACTTAATCCCTTACACGTACTGCTTAAAAAGGGGGAAAAATGGGTTTGGGGAACAGAACAAGAGAATGCATTTGAAACGGTCAAGAACGAAATGGCAGATGAACGGGTTGTTGCCCATTATAATCCCGAGTACGAAACGTTAGTGTTCGTTAATGTCTTCTATAGATAGTGGTGCGGTTATCGCTAAATTAGGGGATTTTTTTAGCGGGTTGGTGCGAACATTGGTTACGGACAACGCAACAAATTTTTGTTCTAGTGAGTTCAACGAATTTTGTTTGGTAAATGGTATTGAACATATTACAAGCGCACCGTACCATCCTGCGTCTAACGGACAAGCTAAAAATAGTGTAAAAACAATTAAAAGAGGTTTAAAGGCGAAGTTACATTCAAATGAGAGTCAGGGGTCCATTATTAAAAAACTCAATCAGTTTTAGTTTGAGTATCGAAATTCCTTGCATTGCACTACCGGTTTTCCGCCAGCGCAGCTTATGCTGGACCGCCCAATGCGTTGTACACTAGGTTATTGCTGGTCACCAGTTCAAGAGACGAACTATCACCACCAGCTGGGTCCTTCACATCCGACGCTAAACAAAATGTTACTTTACAACACATCTTACAACATAAACAATATGGTGGCCAGAGGAAAGCTGATTTTGCTGTAGGAGACAGCGTTCTAATAAAGCATTTTTTCAACAACGGAAATAAGCACATCTGGAAATTCGGAATAATAAAAGAATGTATTGGTTGCAGAATGTTTAATGTTTATGTACCGGACTTAAATATGGAGGTTAGGAAACATTTAGACCATTTTTTACATTATACAGGGTCAACACACACGGTGTATGAACCTGATGATGACGAAATTGAAATAATTTCACCAAATGTAATCAATTCAGAAAGTTTATCTGATAACAATATTGTTTCACAAATTATTAACCCGGAATCAGAATTAGGGGCAGAGAGGAATGAATCGCAATTGTTAGTGTCGGATAATGCCGAAGGAAATGAGGTTTTGGATGTAGATAATGATGAGACTTTTGAAGGTTTCGTCCCAGAAGGGCAGACGGATATTGCTAACCACTTTGATCCACAGTCCACTGGTCGTTATCCGATACGGTCATCGCGTAATCAAAATACGGTATTTAAATAAAGTTTATTTTAAGAACCTAAAACAAACTTTTATAGGTTTACCTTTTTATTATTTATTTTAAGTAATTTTAAGCTAAAGATGGAGGGATTGTGGCATATTTTGTAGGTAGTAGGGTTTTTTCATGTCAGTCTGTTTCTCGATTAAAAAGTAATAAGGTCACTACGTGGTTTTATTGATTTAAAATATCCAAAAACAGGATACCTGTATACTTAATTAATTGATCGATATGTCTTTTACATATAGACTTATTGTATCTTGTGAGTACTTCATACATTCTGTTTCCAATTTTACTCTTAATTACCCCTAATGTCCAGTGTTCTTTCCTTTGCACAAACGAGCGGGTCCATACTATATCGCCTACTTTTAAATCCCTGCCTTTTGCTGGCCCATTTTGGTCACATTTTTTTTTATTTGGTAGCACCAAGTAGAGTCTACATTTTAAATCTCTTCCTAACATCAATTTAGCTGGTGTCTTACCTGTTGTACAGTGAACTGAGTTTCTATACTCGAATAAGAACCCTAATAGTTTTTCTGAAATAGTTTCAATTGTTGTGCCTTCATGTATAATTCTTTTTAACATATTTTTACACGTTTTGACCGAATTTTCGGCTTGATGATAGATCGGGGTAGTCATATATTTTATTCCGTTATTGGAACAGAAATTCCTGAGTTCTAAGGAGTTAATTTTAACATCGTTATCGGATATGAACACGTCTGGTAGCCCAAACATTGAAAATAATCCCTTTAACTTTATGATTAAAGCGTGGGTAGACGTGCCATTACTCATACAAAGACATTCGACCCACTTGCTGAACGCGTCAATGATTACGAGATATACCTTTTGCCCTACCGACAAGTAGTCGATGTGTATGCGCTGCCACGGGCCGGCCGGCTGAGGCCATGGCGCGGGCGGCGCGCGGGGCGGGGCGCTGCGAGCGAGCGCACAACTCTGTCGTGCAAATCCAATACACTGTATCTTAAGATACAGTGTTTTGAATAACAGCGCCCATTTGTCTTTTTGAGATCCGATACACACCCCTGTATTATTTTTTTTTTGTCTAACAGTAATATATACTGAGTTACTAGCATGCCAGAAACACTGTAATCCTATTAATGTAAAGGACTAAAATGGCAAAACATGTGTATCTAACATTACAGTGTTATGACCTAAGAACCGCTGCGCGATCGCAGTTGCAGTGTTTCGTCAACTAAACAGACATGACCCGTCGCGAGCGGTATAGCGCAAGTGCTTACTTCGCGCAATAAGAGAGCACAACGAATAGTGGATCTTTCGCGGCGGGGATGTGGGCGGGAACGAACGGGTGGCGTGATTTTGCCATGCGCTTGTACTTAGAGAGTGCGTTACACGAAAGAAAATCCCTATTTAGAACAAAATAAAGGTGAAAGTTGCTTAATTATGGACTTCTTTCGTGAAACGAACTCTATATTGCATTATGAATCCACGTGTGACGACAGTTACTATTTGTTTACGCTGTACTTAACACCGTTTTTGTTTTAGAGGTTAGCTTTTAGACAAAAAATGTATTCCGGTCGTAATAAATTATTGGTGATAATGTGCAACATCATAACACCTCATCGTCTGCTACAATGGTCTCGGAATTGAAAAGTGCAATGGAGGAGAAAGAAAACTGTCTTATAAGCAGCAGCAACATGGAGCTTGTTGGCGGCAACATACCTTATGAGAAGTATACTTTTTCAGACTGTGAGTCACACAATACCAGCCCACTAAGTCCACTCAGTCAATCCTTATTAAAATGAGTTTAATCTCGATAATCCGGTTGAAGAGGAATTGAGCTTTACTACAATGTTGCCAGCTGTTTGCAATACTTACAAATATCAAAACTTGTCGGAGGACATCCTTCATCAACCCCCTATGAACAGTAACATTTTTACACCGATTAATGACTCGCTACCAGAAGGTTCCGGGGTCAGGAGGAAGCTTTTCGATTAATCGACTACGTATTTAGATGCGAGACCCGAAAGTTACACGAGTCTTACTTGTTCTGGTCAAGATCATCAGTCAGTCGCCATCGCTGTTGAAGCTGTCATAGAACACCAGGTGTTGTCGGTAGCCCGTAAAGTATATACGCCTTTTCACACCTCCAATCATCGTCAACTTGCCATTACATCTAATATCACAATAGAGACCGACGAATTACATACAAAATCACAGAAAAACAGAAATAAAACAGATAAACTACCCTAGAATAGCGTAATAGAAGCAAAAATACAACCCGAGACCAAAAAAAGAGTAGGGAAACGCCTTTGTACTTCTAACGATGAATGTGCTGACATCTCACGTGACGTGTCTCAGTCTATTGCAGCAGAACAAGAATTACAGACCCAAGAATCAAAAAAGAAAAGAATCAGGGATCCAAAGCTGATTTTAGCAAATCAGAAGAAGAAACATCCTATCAGACTGTTGCTGATAGGATGTTTATAGGATGTTTGTATGCTGTGAATGTCAGAAAAAATATGCCATTAATATACCGCAAACAGAGAGTCGATTTATGATCAATTTTGGAGTATGGACAGAGAACGACGTCGTGATTTTCTTTCAAGACAAGTACAGCAGCTACCTACTAAGATCAAAACTACCGGATCTAGCACACGAAGATGCAATACACTAATATGGACTCTTAGTGACTTCAACCTTTTTCTTAAACACTTTGGGTTTCACGAATGATGAAGCAGTACAGGCAGTTATGAAGGCAAACGTTTTAACTGAAAATAAAAATACAACAGTGAGTGCTGCACCAGACCCAAGAGGTCATCATCCATCTGCGACAGCATTCTCTAAAGAGTATACGGATGAAATGCGCTACTTTATTTTAAAATACAATCCGCTTCCTTCGCACCTCAAACCTCAAACATGATCGAAACCGACGATACTTACCCTTAGGACTAACATTCTCATCAATATTCAAAGATTATAAAGAGCTGCATTCAAAACAGTTTAAAAGTTTGCAGTTGGACACATTTTCACAATATGATTAAGGAACTCAATCTTTCAACGGCAGAACCAGCACACGACATTTGTACAAAATGCAAAAATCATGAATTGACGCACAAACAATTACCTCTTCCTTGTGATTGTGATGAGTGTAAAGCCTTAGGCATACATCTGGCCAATAAACGATGTTCTAGAAGAGATATGAAAGCAGCAGAACTAAGGTGTGAACAATCTGCTGAAGAAGTCCTATTCACTGTCGATATGCAAAAGGCAATTTGTATGCCACTATTGACAACTATTGGTTATTCTTGGATTATTTTTTTTCGAGGAAACTTGTGCTCTTTAACGAGTCATTTGTGCCACCGGGAAAAAATAAACAGGCGGTCTGTATTGTTTGGCATGAAGGTGAAAGTGGAAGAAAAGCACATAATGTGGCGACCACGTACATCTATTTTCTAAGAAAATATTGCCGTGACCAAAAACGCGTTTGTTTTTTTCTTGATCACTGAACGCTCAGAACAATAACAGAATACTCCTATCGGCTCTTGTTAGAGTCATTAATGATACAATGACGGCGCTAGAGTCAATAACTCTAGAGTACTTTGAACCCGGCCATACTTTCATGGCTACAGATGCCGTTCATGCGGCCATCACGAAAAAATTTAAATCTCGTGGTGAAATCTATGATATGGATGATTTTGTTTAAAACATGAAAAACGCTCGCAAGAATTTAGAAGTAGATGTGATTGACCACAAAGACATGATTGTAATCCAGAACGATTTGAAAGTTGCATATCCTAAAAGATATAACATCCACAATCTAAAGGTTATAGAATTTCGGAGAGGAAGCCTTTCTTTCTATGCCAAAAAAAGATTACGACGAAGAGTTCCAGGAAATAAAATTTTTGAAAAAAAAAAAGCTGAAAAAGAGTTACAAAGTGATATTAAAAGCGGCGAAAATGACCTATTTAAGCTAATACCCAGAGAAACTGAGCCAAGGGGTGTCAGCGAACAGAAAAAGAAAGAGTTGTTACTCTTATGCAATACAATGCCAGAAACACGTAGACTATTTTATGAAAATTTGGTTGTGTCCGATTCAGTGCCAGATCTTAACGAAATCATAGGCGAGGACCTGTAATTTTTTTATTGATGTAGATCTCATTAATGTAACTACAGGGTACAATTGAGTTCGTTAGCAATATTGTTAGGTGTCTTTCTACTCATCAATACAAACAACTTTTACGATAGGGCCAAACATATCGGAGCAAAAATATAATCGGCTGTTTCATACATGCAGCTGACTTAAGTAGAAAGTATGAAACAGCTGATTTATTTGTTGCTCCAATAAGTTGGGCCCTTTGGTAAAAGTTGTTTATATTAATGAGTAGAACGAGCCCTTAAAGTATTGCTAACGAATTCAATTTCACCCTGTAGTATTTACCTCTTTGATCTCATAATGATTTAAAATTTCTTTAATAATGAGAATATATTTTTGTAAGTGTATAATTGTTTTATTAAACCTCACTCCTTATAAAGATTGCATTAGACACATAGATATAGAAAAAAAAGTGACATAGACACATTGCTAATAGATTATCGCATAAAATCACAGAATTTAAGCTATTTGATATAGATACATAGATAGACATATTTATTTGCATTTAAACACACCTACAACTAGGCCCTTTTTGTAGTCATCTAACAAACCAATACACTACAACCCTCAGATTATACTAGAAAACACAAATAAAATATAAGCTTTGTCAAAGAAAAAAAGATCATGTTCACTTAGAGTTCTTGATTACCTACCTACTTTTAATGTACCTAAATTTAACAATACCTACGGAAAAAGAACTGTAGACTTTATGCTACCGAATATACTCAACCAACTACCTAAAACTTTAGTGGGTAATCTTGCTTTTCTGAAACCAAATCAAATTAAAGTTCTGGTAAAGAAATATTTATTGATAACAAAATTTTTTGTCATTAATAGTAATATTATTGTATCATGTATATGTAATTAGTATTGTGTGTGTGTAAAAAAGTAACCATATAATATTTATAAAAGCGGCTCAGGCTTCACGCAAAAACCTAATAAGATTTAAGTGAAGCCTTTTGAAATATAAATATAACTGTGTGCTATCAATAAATTCTTTAAACAAACATATTTTCAAATATTAATAAAATTGTGATATCTTATAGGATGGAAGAGCGCCGCCGATGCACCACAGTCCGGCAGCTGGAACTGATGGTAGAGTTCCTCGAGAATCATCGAGATCTGGCCCTCGGACGTGTCCGTTCCAAAGAGGCACGAGCAGTGGCAACGCGACTGTGGGCTGAATGTGCCGAAATTATAAACGTAGAGGGTCCCCTAAGGACTAGCAAAGAATGGGCTAAGGTTCGTGCTATTAGGTCGGAAAAAGTAGTTCCAGGTTCCATCCTCTGCATTCTACTATAATTTTCAGGTATGGAATGACCTTAAATGCGGGGTTCGGGCTAAATTGGTTAGCATAAATGCTAGCCAACAGGCAACTGGCGGAGGACCCAGCAATGCCCCAGTGTTAACCCCTTTAGAGGAGAGAGTGGCCAACATCTTGGGTAGGGATGTCGGTCCATTACCAAATGTGAGACAGGACCCTTTTAATGTGAATGATGTAAGTACATTCAAAACATTTTTATCTTACTAAGTTATATGTACCAAACCCCCCTTTAACCACCTTTCATTTTACCTTTTTCATTTTACCGCCCTTAAAAGTTGCACTTTGTTTGCTAATTTTATTTTTCTTTCATTTTACCTTGCCCTTAGAAGTTGCACTTTGTTTGCAAATTTTATTTTTCTTTCATTTTACCTTGCCCTTAGAAATTGCACTTTGCTAATTTTATTTTTCTGTTTTGCTTTACCATGCACCTTTGACCTTCCTGCTAGACTGTTGTCGTGGCGGAGGAAGATGAGGTGGTGGAGTATGTGGTACAAGAAACTCGAAATGTTTCACCTGTCATAGTGTAAGTTTTATGTGATAAGTGTTAAAATATGCCAAAGTAACTGAGCCATACTTACTATACTAACCATCCTTTTTATTTGAAATCAAAACAACCATTAATCAGGGCAAATAAGATGCTGTTAGTAATTTTTTTGTTTAATATTCTTTATACAGATTAAAAATGATGATAACATCAACATAGCTGATGTTGAAAGCTCACCAAGCATCACCCTCAAGTGAGTCTTGAACAAAGTTCATAAGTGTTCAAAATCTTGATATTTAGTTATTGTATATATAAAAGTAACTGTTTAAATGTCCATAATCTATTACCAGGCCGAGTTACAAGGGTTAGAAACCGGCCGCGAACTGAACGTGCCTAACATCAACGCACTGCTCGGTCACGACCAGCACCAGCACAATGTATGTTGAGGATTAGTTTTTGACATTGGTACAGCTACAGAATGAAAACGTATGTTTTAATTACACTACAACATTACAGCTAACAGAACTACATTAGAAGAGTCACGGACAATGATAATGCAGATTGAAAAGATGAAGCAGCACTAAAAAATGCCGAAGCCACGAAGATATTTGCGGAATCTTTCAAATTAGTTGCTGAAAGCATAGATAGGTTCAGCTAAATGGTAAGTTTCGTTTTCCTGTGCACTGCAACATTAAGTTGGCATTATTCAGTAGATTAATTTCACTATTTGTTTTTTACAGTATTGCCACCAACAAGCTGGAGCTGCTAGACCTTCGGGTTTTTGGGGAGGAGGCACAAAAAAAAAAAAAAACCGCACGCAGCTGTTTTAATTTGGACTGTGCAAAATGCAATTAATTTATGTCTTGTTTTTTTACTTAATTCTATAATTGTATTTTCTTTGTGTATCCTGCTATTGTTGTTGTAATAATAATAAAAAAAAGTTATTCAAAGAACTTACAAAAAACTTACAAAAAATTTACAACAAGCCTTAGGGCTCAATGTAGCGGAGAAAAAGGCAGCAAAAAAAAACTCCACCCTGACCATCTTTTCTTAAATCATCTTGAATCTAATACAGAATTTGGTAGGTACGAATGTCCATCTACCTAAGAATGTCAAAATTCAAGACCCATGAGTGCAATCAATACTTGCAATGTCAAACATTATTTGATACTTTTATACAAGTATGAAAATGCCAATGCCACGGCCAGACACACGGACGCCACCCGTTCACGAGCATAACGCAGGGGTCAGCCCCAGTCTCAACCATAAGGGAAATAGGCGACCCGGCCACCGCGCCACCATTCGTATGGCCTTTGGCAAACTTGTGCTATAAAGTTCTTGTCTTTTATCTTCTTCCAAGTTTCTACACCTATACCTATAAATGAGTACCTAGCCCATAAACGATGAATAATGAGCACTTGGCGGCGCGCGCGGTAGCTCCAGCTCAGTGAGGACGGCCTCGCCGCGGTGAGCAGGGGGCGCGGCGGCGGCATCCTCCGTCAGCCGACGTTCACGCGCAGCCTCTGCTGTCAGCGGCGTAAACGGCACACTAGCTTTGTCAGCTATGTTGTGCAGCTCACAGCAAGCGTTCGTCAGCCTTGCTGCAACTAGCGGCGAGTAATGCAGCTTCCTGTCCACCAATAGGCACCTGAAAAATATTTGTATTGAAACATTACTTATTGCTACTAATGCCTACCTATTTGCGCTGAAGCTTTTGGATGATGAAGCGGTAGTGATTTAGAAAATTAATATTATTTTGGTTAACTTACCTAAAGCGAGCTTTCAAGACTCCTATGCACCGCTCCACTACACTCCTGACGGTCAAGTGGAGGTCTTGGTAATATTCCTCAGCACCAGGCTCTGGGTCGGAGAGAGGAATGAGCATGGTGGTTCGCAAGGGATATTCCGAGTCTCCTAAAATGAAAGATATTGATAGAATCAATATCCTTATTGATTCTATCAATATCAGATGTCCTCATCTGTAATCCGACAATAATGATTTAACAGTAGACAAAAGATACCTACCCAAAAGAAACAAGTTCTCTCCAGCGACAGTGTGCAGTCTTTCTACAAAGCCAAATGGGTGATTGGCCCAGACAACACTATAATGTGTAGACCCAGGATAACTGGCATCTACACACAAAATGTTCATATTTGCATCACAAATCTGGAAAATAAATTAATAATGATAAAAGGTAATAAATGGACAAGGAGTGATCAAAAAGTCCTCCTGTTTTAATATTACTATAGCTACTAGTATCTAGTAAATACTTTAAAAATAAGGGGCTCATCCCAAGGAACTCCGCTGGTTTGAATCATCCTTTACCTTTTTTACACTACATGCAGTTGCATCTAGAATTTGCATGCAGTAGTAATATGTAAACTTAATAACTCACTATAAGAACATTCAGAGAATGATATCCTTTTCTATTGAAAAATCTTTCCTTATGTTCCACAGGGCATACAATTGAAACATGGGTGCCGTCGATGCACCCCAGCACTCCAGGAATTCGAAATACAGTGTTAAACCTAAAAGCAATTTTCACTTATTAATCTACACCTGTAATATTACTTGTTTAGTAAAGGTTGTGGAAGATATAGAGATACTCACTCTCTTTTAATCTGCTCTCTATCGTTTTGGTTGAACGGAAAAGCAATATACTTGTTCATCACCGCCGGATTGTTAAGTGCCATTGGCACTTGCCGCACTGCTTTGGAAACACTGGCCTGTGAAACACAATGTTTCCTGTTGTCTCCTACAACAGTCTGGTATGATCCGGTGACAAAGAATTCCAATGCAATCCAAACCAAGAATGAAAATGTAAACAATTGGTATCAAGATAAGTTCGCTATTTTTCATATTCACACACAAAGATTTATTCCCTTAGTATCATGCGGTCACAAAGTGCATTTCCCCTACTAAATAATTTACTATCTACACATGTGACAAGTTTGCTCATCATAAATTCATACATATCACACATAAAAAGTCGGATGTGAGTAATACTTTATTGGTACCCTTACCTTAGTTTCCACATCCAAGGCATCGGAACGGAGAGTTGGTGGCATATGAGGATTCAACTCAGTGATAGTTTCGCGAGTAAGTTCTTTCGACAATCTATATCGTTTTATAAATTGCCGATCGGACATGCTAAAAGCTCCATCCTTGAGTCTGGCGCTTAAATTCACGCGTCTGGCATGGGCTCGAGCTAACGCCACATCGCAATCATTAGCTCTTTCCATTAAATCCATATAAACATTAATCATTTTACAGATTTTTCACAAAAACAAAACACTGAACGGTCGAAGTTCGGTCCGAAAAAATAATCTTTGTAGCAACTTTTAATTTGACAACGGTTACGTTCCAGTTTAGGGTAAGTTACGTCTCAACCATCTGTCAAATCATTTAGCGCGATACGGATTGCATGAAAAGTTGTAGTATGGTTGCATTTCGGTTACGGTTCAGCTTATATTTTTTAGCGCGATTGCCCCCCTGATGACACTGAATGAAATAGAAAACCAATCGTTGACCATAATATGCAAATGGGGTTGCGACTGTTCACTTATAGTCTAATATTGTAAATATATTGTTCTTTGAGCTGATAAAGTGTCTTAGTCACAAAATGTCTATCACTTCACGAGAATAAGAGCACTTATCACGAGCGTATGTCACAGTGCGAATGTGTGTGCAGATGGATGGATAAATCAGCAGCGAGCAAGCGGCACGAGCGACGGCACCGGAACGACTGAGTGGTGAATGAATGACCACAGATTCATGACCACGTCGCGCGACCGACTCTCGCGCGAACAAGAGCAATAAAAAGAGTCAGAACATAACATAACTATTTAAAATACTCGGGAAGAGTTTCTGACTCTGCAGACATTATAGGGAATTAATGATATCTATTTTTTATCTTAAAATGTCCAAATATTGTCTCAACAGTCAATAAACCATCTAAAAGATAAGAGCGTTGCAAATCGCTTTTTGATAAAAATCAAGACGATAATTTCGAAAATTTAGCCGAACCTCTTATTGATTCTATAAAAGAATTTTCACCAAACAAATTAGGAAAACCACTATGTGAGGAAAATTACATCTCATTTATACTTCTAACTTCATCGGCTAGTCCGCATACTGAAAAGAATAAACACACATCCTTTCAAAGTCCATATTTCAACTCAAATATGCCGATAGAACCAGAAGCTTCCACTAGTAAAAGTGTATTTCCAGCCAATACGGATGTCCCCATTTTAACAAAGAGTGTTCGAACAAGAGGAAGCATCATATGAACTACAAGCATAAAAAAAGAACCTTCCAATTGAAAAAAAAAATTTCCAGCCAATGCGGATGGCCCCATTTTAAGAAAGGGTGTTCGAATAAGAGCAGTACTTTCATCTCACAAAGTAGAGATACACGATGGTAGCGTAACTTTGACAGACATTCTAGAAAATGAATCTACGGATTCAGACAAATCTTTGCAAGATGTTGAAGCTAACCTTTCAATAGACCCACAGATAGACCCATCATGTTTAATCCTTGGGGTGCCAGGTGGGTCTGACAGACCCATCACTTCAAGAAATCAACAATATTTTTCAATTTTTTTAAGTTAGGCCGCTGTGTGCCTGAGTAGCTTCGCGATATAGACTAGCGGCCAGTTTACTAGACTTGGGCAAAGTGTGTCCTTAGAGGGAGTTGTTATATCTCATATCTAACTAAGAACTGTCTATCTGTGGATATCTGTTATTGGCCCTGTGAACTGTATTTTTATCATTGTAATGAAATAAGTTGTTTTCGCTGTTGATGTCCTTAATAAAATAAAATACCCGAATTCAGTGGCAACTATTTTGCACAAATAGCAAATACTGTAAGTTTCTTACAGTATTTTTATTTTTAATGCACTAACCCGTGCGAAGGACAATTTTAAAAACCTATTTAGTGGCTAAAAATTTCACCCATGCCGGGATTCGAACCCGCGACCTCTGGCTATGTGTGCCGGCACGCACGATAGCACGGATAGCCAGAGGTCGCGGGTTCGAATCCCGGTATGGGTGGAATTTTTTGACTCTAAATAGGTTTTTTTTTCTGTGAGTTAGTTGTATATAGATTGTATTGTATTGTATTTATTTCATCTTTTGGTACATTTCATACACTTAGACACGTCAATATAATTATAAAGTAGATAGTAAATGGCAGCCAAGTATTACAACAACAATTTCACAGCATGCATGCACAAATAGATAAAACAACAGAATTAAATTGAATTTAAATTATGTTAAATTGATTACTCGTATGAAACTAAATTATAATCATATATCTACATACATCACTTCATTAAATTACAATGTCAATTATATTATTATCGTTGAATGCTTCATTTACAGTATAATAGCTTTTCTTGATAAGGTTCTTTCTAAGTACGCTACAGAATTCCTTGTGGTTAAACAGTTTTATATCGTCAGGTATCTTGTTATAAAATTTGATTCCTTGAACTAAGAACGAGTTTGATACTTTAGCAAGTCTATGTGTTGGAAGCCTAATCCGGTTCCTATGTCTCGTCTCAATACTATGGTAATCCCCAACCTTAGCGAACATATCTATATGTTCTCTTACATATAATAAACTTTGGTATATATATTCTCCAGCCATTGTCATTATGCCTACTTCTCTAAACTTTTCCCTACAAGAGTCTCTAGATTTGAGTCCCAATATATATCGCATTGCTCTTTTCTGCAGCACAAACACAGTGTTTCCTTGAGCTGATGTACCCCAAAACATCACTCCGTACGTCATAATAGAGTGCGAGTCATAATAGATATGCGAAGTAGACATTTTTAGCTGCTTCCGTACCACCTAATTCTTTAATTTTCTTAATGGCATATGTTGCCGAACTTAATTTCTGTTTCATTATGTCAATTTGTGGACCCCATGTCAACTTTGAGTCAAGGTGAATTCCCAGAAATTTCACCTGATCTACAGGAGATATATTGAATTCTATAAGGGCCTGCTCTACTTGTAAAGGTATATCACAAAATCTCGATCCTAGCGAAAAACGAATTACATGTGTCTTGTCAACGTTAAGCAACATGTTATTAACCGAAAACCATTCTTTTGTCCCCTTGATAGCTGCCTTTAGTTTCTCAATTATATTTAAATCCAATTTATCTTTTATTATGAGACTTGTGTCATCAACAAAAAGAATTATTTCAATATCTTTATCCACAGAGACTGAAATGTCATTTACGTATATTAAGAATAAGATAGGCCCTAAAATTGATCCTTGTGGTACTCCGAGCATAATTTTTTTCTGATTTGATCTATGTCCATTTACCTCCACCACTTGAGTTCTGTTTTGTAGGTATGATTGGAGAATCGCCAACATTTGACCCCTTATTCCGTAGTGCTCTAGTTTTGAGATTAAGATCTTGTGACAGACACAATCAAAAGCCTTAGACAGATCACAAAACACTCCGTAAGTCTTTCGTGATCCGTCCAAACCCATGAGTATATCCCGGATCAATGCCATTATAGCATGCTTCGTCGATTTAGATTTTTGGAAGCCAAATTGTCTCTCATTAAATAAATTATTTTCTACCATGAAATCAACTATTTCCTCTGCAATGTATTTTTCATAAATTTTGCTAAACACTGGCAATACCGAAACTGGACGATAATTATTAGGATCAGTCATGTCTCCTTTTTTATGAACAGGAACTACTTTTGCAATTTTCATTTCATCTGGAAAGCAGCAATCTTTTATGCAGTTATTGATAACCTGTAGTAAAGGAAATGCTAGCTCCTTTTCTAGTAATTTTACTAAGTTAGAGGACATATACCAGTAGTCATTTGAGTTTTTACGTTTCATTGTACGAATTATATTTATTATTCTTTGTATCGATAATGGTTTAAGTGCAATACTAAAACTTTGACGTGGTATATACTTATTTATAAATTCTATTGCCATAATTTCAGACGACTTTACTTCACTTGTGATATTGTATTATGTTCTTGTGATATGTTCACTTGTGATATGTTCACAAAGAACTCATTAAAATAATTAGCTATTTCGGATGGGCCTTTAATTAGTCTTTGATTTGTATCATGTACTTTTTCGCAAACCAATGCTGACCCACCTTTCCCAGTTTCTTCTTTAATGATTTGCCATGCGCATTTAATTTTATTGTCTGCTTTATTGATCCTATTTCGAATATAGCTTTTTTTTGCAAATATACATACTTTTTTGAAATGTTTGCTATATTGACTAACATATGCTTTAATATTGGGATCATTATTACTCTTCAACAGTCCATATAGCTGAAATAACCTTGTACGCGATACCCTTATACCTTTAGTGGCCCAGTCATTAAAAGCTTTTGTAGTTTGAGGTATAACACATAGCACTGGTAATTGGTCGTTTAAATGTCTATTAATTTTGTCAAAAAATACATTGTAGTTTCGAAAATGTTGTGGACGGTAAAAATCGTTATGTAGTGCTTCTTTTAGGTTTTCAATTTTAATTGCAGTAACCTTTCTTAGTTTCATTGCAACTGGCTTCACCTTGTCTGACTTGATTGTAAATTTTCCTAGTTGGGCCGAATGATCAGACTTAATTCCATTAATGACTCTCATATTATAGACCTCTTTAGAGTCGGTAAAAATATTATCAATACAGGTCTTACTAGTTGGTGTAATTCTTGTGTATTCATAATTTTTTTGTTCTAATAGAAACCCATCCAATACATCTGATAGGATGTTTCTTGTATTTGTCGTTATTGGAAAATTTATATTAAAGTCTCCGCACAATATCACTGTCTTAGAATTTATGCTTGTGACCTTATCAAGACACTGTTCAAGTTTACTTTTAAAGGTCTCAATATCAGTAGCTGGTGCCCTATATACCACCAAAATAATCTCAGACTCTAGTTCAATACAGCACACTGTAATTGAACAGGGTGTGGCCTCTTAATAAAATTAAAAGAGACGCCACCTCGTCACGAAATAAAATATATAAACATATAAGATATAACCTGAAGGGTTGTAAATTATCTTAAAACTAATTGGCCAAGTAAAATAGTCGTGATCGTCTAGAAAAATAATAAAAGAGACCCATACGTTGTGTTGTAAATTGAAAACCAGAGAAAATGAAATAAAGACAAGGTTTAAATAAAATCTGCAAATTAATTAACCGTACACATAATCAGTTTAAAATAAGAAAAACATGCAACTTAGCTTCGGTCAGAAATCGTAACCGCCCCAGGAAAAACAGCATCGAGACTCGATCAGCCTCAATGCCCGCGACTAGAGAGAGAGTGAGCACTGCTATCCTTCTGTACACTTTATTATGCATGCCGATGCATGCCCGTTGTTTTTCTAGTAAGACTTTTGACACACGCGCCTAGTCAGTTTCACCCGCGAATCACGAAATAGGTAATAACGTATAGAATAAAATAATATAAAATAGGACAAAATACAAATAATATGTCGTTACAAATGGAATAAAAGGGAAAATTCACGGCGTTTGTAGACAACAAATCTCCTTCCTGTGAATAAATGGAAATGGGAGGGGTTCTAGACTTTCAGTAGAAAATCTAGAAGAACTTTTGTTTCCCTAGCGTGATGACGATGGGCTCCCTTCCAACGCTACACCCATCCCGACGAGCTTCCACAAGAAACTCGCTCCTTCAAAATCCATCGGGACGCAACGTATCACCCTATCACATTCAAACCTTCACTTAACGCCCGACATCCGCTGAAAACATCATTCATCTATGTTCTGTCGTGGTTCTTAATAAAAACAAAACAAGATGTCCTACGGTTTTTGCAAGTGTATTACCCATTTGACCTCCGGACTAAGGAACAGGCTACCGTCCTACACACGTCATTTAAGACAGGGATTCAGGCTAGCCGATCAAGCTGAGTCGTACACCCATGAAAACCATAGTCACATCATCGACACAAAATGTACCTCGAGTTGTACACCCGTGACGATACTACTTTAACTCTACTAGAACACACACGACATACAATCCTAAAATCACACAATCTCAATTCGACCCTAGCTAAAGTGAAGATAGAACGGATAGAACGTTCCCGATGAAACCTGTAATATCCATGATGATGTAGAAAATCCTTGTAGTGACGTAGATTCATGATGATGTAAGTAATCCTTGTAGTGATGATGTAAGTAATCCATGATAATGCAGCTCAGCTTGTCGTAATAAATACAGAAGATATTAACTCCGTCGTTTCTCCAAATTCGCAGCTCCATTCAGATGATATAGTGTTAGTAAACCCTCCTCCTATAGACAAATGATTTTGTCTTGTCCATTGTGCTCTGCTCCTGTTGATGGCTCCTAGTTCCTAGCTAAGTTCAAAAGACAAACGCAGAACCCCTGTGGGAAGCACCGCGCCTTCTGCTCTCGCTAGTTAGTGGGAAATCTATAAATAGAACTGGAAGAATGAAATTAAGACTAGCGGAGAACATTTTATACATGTATAATAAAATAAATAGACATATAAAGTAGAATACACAAATTAAATTTATATAAAACACGCGTCGCGAAATTCGGAAAACGGTTTGTTCGGCTGAGGAAATTCGCCTCTCGACGGAAAACCCTTTATTTCACGGAAAACGGACCGACGCACTCTTTCTCCACTTTACGAATTCTGTGCTGGCTAGCTTAAGGCACTCGCGAAGTCTTCACTTAGGACTTATCCTCACAAATCACTTGTAGACTCCTAGGTCTAGGTCTTAGAGGTTTGCGCGCGCGGACGAATGTTCAGGTGAACTACCTCCCTCTCTGAAAGCTGCGACTGAACTCCCCTTGCCATCTCCTTGATTTCCCAGCTCTCCTCGGTCCAACGCTAGGCTCCACCCCCAAGAATACATTCATCAACTATTTTATGACCTACAAAAAATATCTAAATTTATGGCCTGAAGTGGACGAACCCAAAACTGGCACAAAAACGCCAAACTCTTGAAAACCCACTTACACGACTAAATTTTTTTGACTTTTGCCGGAGTGTTCCGTATTGGTCCCTGCAGTACTACGGATTGTAAGGCGATGTATGGAAAAACTGTAAACTCTGGATTTGTAGTCATTAAAAATAATCCTGATAATGGATATTGTCAGTTACATCATTGTACGTCTATTTGTTATTGAAATAATGAAGTCTTAATTAAAACATTATTGTGGTTTGTTGATTAAACTAAGTCTTAACATAATCTATCTGATACACAGTAATAATAGTCATTGTAGAAAGTATGCAAAACGGGGTAATTTCCATATAATTTTATTCACAAAATGCATGGGTGAAAGAGGATAAAACCTATTCCACTCGAATGATCCGTCAACATGTGGCGATACAGCTCAAATTTCGTTGAGTTTCTGGAAGGAGACCCTTACAGAGCCCATAATAAATGTTATTTATTATTTTCGAGAACTGTGAGACCCTAAATTTGGAATAGATGTAAGCAGGGCTGTATGGTAATGTTGTGAAAAGAGGTTTGAGCTCCACTAATCTCGCCCCTATTACTGTGACTTACGATTATCGTTGCTATGGCAGAGAACAGCGTTCGTTCGGCTCACTTGTACTTTCTTCGAATTTTTAGTTGACATTTATGGGTTTTATTGCATCTGTGTGCATACGTGTGACACGGCTGACACGACACTTGCGATCCTAGAGTTTATGGGTGAAGGTATAAGACTCATGATTCTATACGCTCTGAATTTTTAACCACACCCAATATAGGCGGCGCGTCACTTCCTAGGACTAAAATCATCCCCTCCTGAGGTCGAATAGTTCTTTAAGATCATAACAGGTGGCGTTACTTGTATCGATTTAGAAATATGTTGCTGAAAACTGTAAGGGTGAAAGGGTTGACCGTTTCAGCCGTTACAGAACGCCCCTAAATTATTTTATAATTTTAGTCGGAAAATACTTCGTAGAATAATTGAAGTAAATTTGTAGAAGTAAAATAATAAAATAATTTGTAATAAGATTTTTTTTTTTCTGGCTCATAGGTCTGCCTGCAAGACCTAGGACGTGAATATATGGACGTAATACAATAACAAACACGAGTTCTCCCTCACCAAAAACAAACTGTCCCGATGAGAGTTCGATGTTTTCCTCCACCTTATGCATTCCGACCATTATGCCCCTTCTGTGTAGATCCTAGTGAACCAATTAACCAACTTATGGTTTTGGCAGTTCCCCTGTATCCACTGCTGGTTGGCGTCCATATCCACTGCTGGTATTTTAGATACTGATCACTATATATTGTTACCTCCCCAATCCACTGCTGGTAGTGATGCCTATCCACTGCTGGTAATGTACATACTGATCCACTGCTGTGCTGATTGCCATGCCTATCCACTGCTGGTAGAAGAGCTAGTATTCTAAGTATTAGCCACCATAACTTTAATTGACCACGTCCACTGCTGGCAGGCATAACTATCCACTGATGGTACGCATAACTATCCACTGCTGATAGGCGTAACAATTCACTGCTGGTAGGTATCACAATTCACTGCTGGTAGGCATAACCATACGTTAGCTGGTAGATAATGCTAAGTAGCATTAAGCTCACCTATGTGCAAATATTTCGTGCAATAAAGAATTTTAATAATAATAATAATAACCATCCACTGCTGGTAAGTAGCCCTTTCTACTCATTATTTCATCCACCCTCTGTAATGAACACCACAGTTAATTTTCTAACCATGTCCCAGACAACACCACACGTGAATTACGTAGTTCTTTCAACACTCACCATCACCTTTGTCATCATTAGCCTATCTTCGACTACTGCTAGGCACAGGCTCTTTTAACCACATGTCAACTCTCAATTTCCATTATCATCCGCGTCCGTATCTTCAATATTACTAGAAAACTAAGTTCTCCGCAATCGAAGCAGAGGGAATAGTAATATTAACGATCATCATCAAGGCCATCCACTGCCTGGGTTGAACTAAATCATTGCTAAATCTTAACTCGCTACGTATGAACCCTAAGTCTGCATTTTATTTAGATTATAGTAATTGGTTGAATCGAAGAGAGCAATAATTTTATTTTCTCTTAAAAGTAGAGAAGGGAGTAACGTTATTTCACCGATACGGTTGCAGTAACAATCGAATACGAGTTGATCCTACTGGAAGGCAGTGCTCAATTTCTCGCATATTTACTAATTATCTTACTGAATTTGCCCTAAACCGAAAAACAATAATCAGTCTAAATAAGTATTTATTTCCTTTCAAAAAGCAATCTATTAAAGAATTCAGATAAATTGAACAACTAGGTATTGAAATTATAACTGAAGTTAAAGTATAAAGTAAATCAACATGACAATAAGTATGTTGTAGTTAAATAAAAGATTAAACTCAATTAAATTTAAACAAAAGACAACATCTACATTCACTGAAAAAACACAACACACGCCCCTAGGTGATCAGCTGATTGAACTATAATAGGACTGAAACTGCTAAAGACACTTGTGCTTACAAAAAAAAAAAATATCACCCGTTTGGAAGTCAGCTGCTTGAAACATTATTGAATGAACGTAAAACCCGCGCACTTAAAATTTTAGTTTTTTTTTTTTTTGACTGAGGCTCAAAATGAAACGTAAACAAACACACGTGCACCCTGCCAACTGTCACGGAATCAGCTGGTGCTAACACTGAGGCCCTCTGTAGCATAAAGCATGAACTAATTTCTCAAGTGGTTCATGAAGATCGAATTGGGTCACAAAATGGTTTGGTCGAAATTTATTTTTACAGTAACCTCTAAGACTCGAGTATAGAGGGCGCTGAACATGAAATTTGCATGAAACGTTTAATTGCAACTTTCATTTCACCTATTTTCTTCTTTCATACTCAAAAATAACGACTAAAATGATAAAAATATTTCATAAAATTAACTCAAAATCCTCATTTAATAAGGTCGCCAATTGCACCCCGCATCCCTAAACGTTCCACAATATGCGCTCCGGTGCACAACAAAGAACATTCTCATCCTATCTTATCTTATTAATAGAATAAAAGAAAGAAAATATCACAAAATGTTATTGTAGAGGTAAAGAGAAAATCAACACGAAATTATAATAGTAAACGTAAAGAATTAACCGAAATTATTTTACGCATGTATTTACGCCTGTAATAAAATTCGTTAACAGAAACATTATCCTGTGGCTTTCCAAAAATAGAAACAACCTTTGTGCGCAAAGCTCTACCTGCTGCAAAGTCACGCGACATGAACCCGTCAGAAAATGCGACGCAAGCGCACACGACCCTTGTTTTTTTTTCTATGCGCTCTACTCTATGCCCTTTTTTTTGTAACAACTAAAGCTTAACGAAACACATTGACACTTTAAGAAATACACACGTAAACAAACAGAAGTAGAATTTAAAATCATAAGACTAATTTAAAAGCTACCGGGATAAAAATATTTTAGTGATTAATAATACGCCCCTACGCCCCTATTTTCCGAACACAAAACGTTAACATTGTTACGAAACGTAAACAGAAACACGTGTACTTTGACAGTTGAAAAAAAAAGGCCGATACCGTCGCCCTCTATGGCATACTCGACAAACTAATTCCGGGTCACAGGGACAACAAGCGGGATCTAAATATTTAGTTTGTTTAAATCTATGATTACATTAGTTCTACTTTTGAAACTCAGGTGGCGCTTATCACAAAATTTACTTACACAGACTCAAATAATGTGTTTGCAAGGTAAATAAACACACAAAAAAAAGATCGCAAGCCAATAATAATAACACACATAAGCAGGAAAAACACAAATTTGCATTCGCATCGCATAAATCGAACCAAATCAAATAATAGAAAACAAAACAAATTCAAACAAAAACAGTCAAAATAAAAGTAGTTCAACTTTACGCATACACTTCTTTGTATAAAGGACATTGACAAAATATCTTGGTATCGAAATCTAAGCATTGGAGCAAAGTTTGTGATTAGCGCCCTACCATAGCAACAAGGGACAACATTCCAATGCAAAAAGAACCGCTTGAGCCGCGCGACCCATTTTTTTTCTATGCGCTCATTGTTTATGTAACACTTAAGCAACAGAACTCTAAACACCAACGCCTTCGACCGTATAAAATAAGATCTAACAAAAGAATCACATCAATTTCGTTTCACACCAAAGATTTTAATAATTATTGTATAATTTTTTTTTTTTTTTCATTAATTTTTAATACGCCCCTACGCCTTGCGGCCCTAAGTCTTATCTTTACCTAACGTTTTCGCCTAATTTTAAAACCATAGTAACTCACATTCTTTTTATGCGTTTTTAAATAACGAAGTATTTAAAATTTAATGACGCAAATCCTTTGGTGACGAGCACCATCTGTAATTGAACAGGGTGTGGCCTCTTAATAAAATTAAAAGAGACGCCACCTCGTCACGAAATAAAATATATAAACATATAAGATATAACCTGAAGGGTTGTAAATTATCTTAAAACTAATTGGCCAAGTAAAATAGTCGTGATCGTCTAGAAAAATAATAAAAGAGACCCATACGTTGTGTTGTAAATTGAAAACCAGAGAAAATGAAATAAAGACAAGGTTTAAATAAAATCTGCAAATTAATTAACCGTACACATAATCAGTTTAAAATAAGAAAAACATGCAACTTAGCTTCGGTCAGAAATCGTAACCGCCCCAGGAAAAACAGCATCGAGACTCGATCAGCCTCAATGCCCGCGACTAGAGAGAGAGTGAGCACTGCTATCCTTCTGTACACTTTATTATGCATGCCGATGCATGCCCGTTGTTTTTCTAGTAAGACTTTTGACACACGCGCCTAGTCAGTTTCACCCGCGAATCACGAAATAGGTAATAACGTATAGAATAAAATAATATAAAATAGGACAAAATACAAATAATATGTCGTTACAAATGGAATAAAAGGGAAAATTCACGGCGTTTGTAGACAACAAATCTCCTTCCTGTGAATAAATGGAAATGGGAGGGGTTCTAGACTTTCAGTAGAAAATCTAGAAGAACTTTTGTTTCCCTAGCGTGATGACGATGGGCTCCCTTCCAACGCTATACCCATCCCGACGAGCTTCCACAAGAAACTCGCTCCTTCAAAATCCATCGGGACGCAACGTATCACCCTATCACATTCAAACCTTCACTTAACGCCCGACATCCGCTGAAAACATCATTCATCTATGTTCTGTCGTGGTTCTTAATAAAAACAAAACAAGATGTCCTACGGTTTTTGCAAGTGTATTACCCATTTGACCTCCGGACTAAGGAACAGGCTACCGTCCTACACACGTCATTTAAGACAGGGATTCAGGCTAGCCGATCAAGCTGAGTCGTACACCCATGAAAACCATAGTCACATCATCGACACAAAATGTACCTCGAGTTGTACACCCGTGACGATACTACTTTAACTCTACTAGAACACACACGACATACAATCCTAAAATCACACAATCTCAATTCGACCCTAGCTAAAGTGAAGATAGAACGGATAGAACGTTCCCGATGAAACCTGTAATATCCATGATGATGTAGAAAATCCTTGTAGTGACGTAGATTCATGATGATGTAAGTAATCCTTGTAGTGATGATGTAAGTAATCCATGATAATGCAGCTCAGCTTGTCGTAATAAATACAGAAGATATTAACTCCGTCGTTTCTCCAAATTCGCAGCTCCATTCAGATGATATAGTGTTAGTAAACCCTCCTCCTATAGACAAATGATTTTGTCTTGTCCATTGTGCTCTGCTCCTGTTGATGGCTCCTAGTTCCTAGCTAAGTTCAAAAGACAAACGCAGAACCCCTGTGGGAAGCACCGCGCCTTCTGCTCTCGCTAGTTAGTGGGAAATCTATAAATAGAACTGGAAGAATGAAATTAAGACTAGCGGAGAACATTTTATACATGTATAATAAAATAAATAGACATATAAAGTAGAATACACAAATTAAATTTATATAAAACACGCGTCGCGAAATTCGGAAAACGGTTTGTTCGGCTGAGGAAATTCGCCTCTCGACGGAAAACCCTTTATTTCACGGAAAACGGACCGACGCACTCTTTCTCCACTTTACGAATTCTGTGCTGGCTAGCTTAAGGCACTCGCGAAGTCTTCACTTAGGACTTATCCTCACAAATCACTTGTAGACTCCTAGGTCTAGGTCTTAGAGGTTTGCGCGCGCGGACGAATGTTCAGGTGAACTACCTCCCTCTCTGAAAGCTGCGACTGAACTCCCCTTGCCATCTCCTTGATTTCCCAGCTCTCCTCGGTCCAACGCTAGGCTCCACCCCCAAGAATACATTCATCAACTATTTTATGACCTACAAAAAATATCTAAATTTATGGCCTGAAGTGGACGAACCCAAAACTGGCACAAAAACGCCAAACTCTTGAAAACCCACTTACACGACTAAATTTTTTTGACTTTTGCCGGAGTGTTCCGTATTGGTCCCTGCAGTACTACGGATTGTAAGGCGATGTATGGAAAAACTGTAAACTCTGGATTTGTAGTCATTAAAAATAATCCTGATAATGGATATTGTCAGTTACATCATTGTACGTCTATTTGTTATTGAAATAATGAAGTCTTAATTAAAACATTATTGTGGTTTGTTGATTAAACTAAGTCTTAACATAATCTATCTGATACACAGTAATAATAGTCATTGTAGAAAGTATGCAAAACGGGGTAATTTCCATATAATTTTATTCACAAAATGCATGGGTGAAAGAGGATAAAACCTATTCCACTCGAATGATCCGTCAACATGTGGCGATACAGCTCAAATTTCGTTGAGTTTCTGGAAGGAGACCCTTACAGAGCCCATAATAAATGTTATTTATTATTTTCGAGAACTGTGAGACCCTAAATTTGGAATAGATGTAAGCAGGGCTGTATGGTAATGTTGTGAAAAGAGGTTTGAGCTCCACTAATCTCGCCCCTATTACTGTGACTTACGATTATCGTTGCTATGGCAGAGAACAGCGTTCGTTCGGCTCACTTGTACTTTCTTCGAATTTTTAGTTGACATTTATGGGTTTTATTGCATCTGTGTGCATACGTGTGACACGGCTGACACGACACTTGCGATCCTAGAGTTTATGGGTGAAGGTATAAGACTCATGATTCTATACGCTCTGAATTTTTAACCACACCCAATATAGGCGGCGCGTCACTTCCTAGGACTAAAATCATCCCCTCCTGAGGTCGAATAGTTCTTTAAGATCATAACAGGTGGCGTTACTTGTATCGATTTAGAAATATGTTGCTGAAAACTGTAAGGGTGAAAGGGTTGACCGTTTCAGCCGTTACAACACCTCAAATTCTTGCTTTACCGATATAGCTTTAATGTCATCCCTCGTTTTTGCCTTAATTTGTTTCCTGGCTAGAATAAGACATCCCCCGCCATTCATACTACTTCTACAGTAACCCGTAACAACATTGTACCCTTCTACACTAAAAACATTTAAATTTCATTAAGCCAAGTTTCCGTCAAGCACATAATGTCTATATTTTCGTTTTCCAAAAATAAGCTAAGCATCAAACTCTTACTAGCAATGCTTTGGACATTTTGATGACAAATTGTTATTTCTTTCCTATCTGAACATGATGGTTTTGAAAATACTTATCTTGCGAATCGAAATTAGCCGTTGATCCTTTTTTAATAAAGTCGTAAATATATTCCATGATTTTTCTGGTGCCTTGTGGTTTTAGTCTACCTGTTACGTTGGAAAACATGTCTAAGGACAAGTTTGAGTTTGTGTCTAGAAACCAGCAGTGTTTATGAGTTTCTACGTCGAGGTACAATAAGTTTATGAAAAGCTCCGTTCTGTAGTTGTACATTAATGCACCACAAATATATGTCGGTGGGCAAATGATAACATTTGTATATGAGATTTTCACTAGTCATTTCGGATTGATGTAATTAGATCGACGTTATTTTGCGTCACTTTAAAATCAGCCTCTCCGAGTAATATGATGCAAAAATCGTTAGATGTGAAATTGGCTGTTTTACATTCGATTCCGTCTAGAAGATCCATTATTCTTGCAGCTGTCTTAGTATGATGACAAAATGCGTAACTGCTAGAAAATGTGTCCTCCAGATTTTCCAATATGTTCCCGCTTCTGTCACTAATAACACACAATTTCGGTTTTCTCTGTTCATTTATTTTATGCTGCGTGCACTGCTTATGCTGCGTAGAAGGTAATTTATTATTTTGTTTTTCTGACTGTGTAATAATGGTTGTTTGGGTCTCTTTGTGTGCTTGATCAAATTTTTTACGTTGTAAAGGGGACTTCTTTGAATTGTGTTCCTCCTTGTTTATAGCTAACGTACTTTTGCCTGTAGATAGCAGTTCATTGTGCAATTTACTTTTTATTGGCGTTTTTTGGATTTTAGGCAACATAGTGACCTTTTTTAATAGGTCATTTCGCTTAATAAGTTCTTCATTTTCTGAACGCAACTTATTATTCTCTAAGTTGAGTGTAGATATTTCATTATGGGCGCTTTGTAGCTCAATTGTTAATAGTTTTAGTCTTTCTTTAATCTGTTTCAGCTCTTCGTTAACGTCTTCCTCGTCAGAGATGTTGGGCAAGCTACTACTTGTCCCATCCAGCGTCCGATCCATTACAGTACTTTCATTTATTAACTCAGACTCCGAGTGGTTTCTTGTACGCCGAAACGTGATATTTTCTAAGAAGTTTTGCATTTTTAATTATAATCTTGAAAAGACAATCCGTTGAATTAACAACAAGTAGATTTCCGGCGTGTTACCACTTAGGTTTGAACCCGCGCAACCCCGAACCGAGTTCGTTAATGACACTACCGAGATATCACGTGTGACAGTTTCTTGTTCGAATTCGTGGTTCTACTGCGGCGTGGTTGTGTTTAGTTACTCGTTTCTTCACCAGATGTCGCTTTCTTTTGTATTAATAATTTACATATCACTTTAATTAGACCGTAAGGGAACTTATTAGTTTACATTCTTCTATATGCGGCACATTTGAGTAAAACCGAGATTTATCGCTTTGCGACACACTTGACAGTTCATTATAAAGCAAACAAAAAAAAAAAAAAAAAAAACCGCGCTGGAGTGAGACTGCAAGTGCAGTGGTTGAAACGAGGCTTAGATGTAACGCTGCGATGTAAACGCGCGCCGGCTCGCTTGCCTCGTCGGTCGAGTTGCCGCGTCTCTCGCGTCGCCGAAGTTGTCGTAGGTCAGGGACTGTGCAAAATTAACGGCCACTTTTTGCAAATAATCGCCTGTATCTTCAGAACCACCACGATGATTTTGATGAAATATTCACCACTATGAAGCCTAGACCTTAGCCGACGCGTTGATATAGCACTTTACTCAAGAATTGCTGAATTTACTATTTATTTCGGATGAAATACCGGGAGTGAGAATTTACGATACTGTCTGTTCTGGACGGTGCGACGATTTGTAGATTTGATGATAAGATTTGTAGATATGGTAGTTATAAATACTGGGAGAGATGAAAAATTCATAAAGGAAATGATCCTAAAATTAATAACTTTTTATGACTCGTACCCTCGACGTACATACGATCAGATGGCACAAAAAAAATAGTTTCCATCTGCTTCACGTGATGCTTTGGAACTCTTTCCATATTTACAAAAAACGATGTGCTCCTAACGATAGTTTTCTGGATATCCGTGACGATATTGTCTGAACTCTGCTGGAAATAAGACCAGAAGTAGAAGGAAAAGATCTGGTATCCTTCAGAAAAGTACGCTACCGTCGGAAACGTCCTTCGATAAGTGTAAATGAGGTCCCGGTTGAGCTTGTATCATCAGCTGACTGCTGGCTTGTGAAAATTCCTGAACCTGCAGGAAAAAGAGGAAATCTCTTTTCCGGAAATGTCGCAATTGCACGAAAAATAAAAATGGTTGAAATTCGAATTTCGTGGAATCAAGAACATTATTTTTGATCTAGAAGTTTTGACAAGACAAAGTCAACCTGTGTTAACTGATTTAAAATAGATCTCATTATCATTAAGCTTTGATTAGTAAATTGTATTTAAAACCTCAATTCAGTCAATGTTCCTTTAATGTCAAGAAAATATTTATATGTTTCGTTAGAATACTTACTTTGTTACGATATGATTGTTAGGCAGCTCTACTTCCTTTCGATATCTGTGCACTTTATTAATAATGCACAACTGCTTACCAGGTTGGACTGCGATTGCAGTTGTATCATTTATATGATAGTTGTTTGTATTGTATAGCACAAGAATGTTAGTCTTTGTAACCATTCCTAAAAATAAATATTAATTCATTTTTAATTTTTTTCATTGAGGAAAGTCACAACTGCAAGTCGGATGTCAATAGCACTTGTGCATCATGATCATGTTTACAGTAGCAATACTTTATCTCACAACGGCATACGACGTCGGACGTTTAGGAATGTTGTGTCTTCGACTAATCTGACTTCTAGATTACAATGATGCAAAACTGCTTTAACCCATTAACCGCCGCAGTCATATATATCCAACTTATGTTTTTTTTGCTCCTAGCGCCGCAGTCATATATTTACAACTAAAGTTTCTGAAGTGATTTGAGGCGTAATTTCTAAAATAATTACGACTACTTTACGATGATAGTAAAGGAGAACTATTGAATTATAGCCTTTGTAACAAGCGCGATCGTCAAGCGCACATCTAGCGACCCAGCGCTGCAGCGACGAGCAAGCGGTGCTATGGCCGGACCCCTATAAAACATGCGCTCACGCATCGTAGAAGTCGTGCAATCAGTCCGGCCATACGGCCAATTACCGGGGGTGCCCGCGTGCCCCCCGCCCCTCCGCCGCTAAGGCTCCCAAGGCCCCCTTCGCTCAGAGGAAATCAGTTCCCGCACTGAATACCCCTGCATTCCCACCCCTAGGCCGCCCCAGTGCCAAACCTAGCCCCCCACCGACCCCCGCATGGGGCCCCCGACCTAGTCCCCCCGCTACAGCCGAGCCCGTAGCGGCCACTCAGGCAAATCCCCCCTCAGATAGGTCTCAGACAGCTGACGACCTTAGGCTGATCAGTGCTGCCATCAATAATATTGATCTGGCGGAGATCTCTAAACTGGCGGGCAAGCTGCGCGCCGCCACCTCCCCCGCTGAGCGTCTTATCGCTCTTGCCGAGCATAGCGATATGCTCTCTAGTCTCGTTTAATTAAACTATTTCGTACTCCCCGGTCCCTCTCTTTATTGTATTCTCCCTCACGATGAACTCTGTTCTGAACTGGACCACCTACTAGAGGCTCGGTCCCAGGCAGACACAGCCCCCGCCCGCTAGTGTCCCCGCTTGTGGTGACACTATTCTCTCCTAGCAGCTGTAGCTAACCTTCTAAGCGGACGCTTCATTTAGGGAGCTCCGCTGCGCACCCGTCCTCGGCCTCGAGGGGGTCGCTCCGATGTCGGTTTAGGGGTCCTTAGGACCAAAACTAGCCCCAAGGTGGTGTTTAGTGGGTAGGCGCACTTCTTGTGAGTCCCACATTGGCAGCACGGCCGGGTCCGTGCTGTTATGCATGAGCATTCACCACCTCCCTCCCCCGTGTCCTCCGGAGGGTGCCCTTTATAGGGTTAAAAAAAAAAAAAAAAAAATCGTAGAAGCCAGTACGCAGCGAACTGCGCCCTCGACTGCTTCAACCTTTCTGGCTGGACAGTTCTGAGGACCGGTCCCCCGCTTACGTCTCGTGCTTCCCTCTGTTACACGCGCGGTGACCAGCTCACTGCACTGTACAGGGTGTTCTTAAAATTCAGTATACAGTGTGTAATATTTGTGTTTTTGAAAGACTGTTATATTGAACTTCTTAGACGATTAAAGTGATCAAGTGGACTAAGCCGTGTTGATTCATTCCCCCTCTTACAAAGTGGCGCACAACGTTGGGGCAAATTCGGGACTGAACATTTCGGGCCTACGACCACTGGAACACCGAGTTGCTAAGATGGCTATGACAAACGACCAACTCCAGCAATTATTGCATACAATATTGGCTAGCAAGAAAGGGTCATTTGCTTCTTGCACATTCACTTATAGTGGCGAAAAGGACTCAAACGCCGTCGAAGCTTTTCTGGCCGCGATTACGGTTTTCAAGTCAGTCGAAGGTGTAACGGACAGTGACGCACTAGCTGGCATACCACTCCTACTCCGAGGTGATGCAGCTATATGGTGGCAAGGAAGTAAATCGAATATTCGCCGATGGGATGAGTTTGCTGATAAACTGCGTCATACTTTCGCACCAAAAAAGCCAACTTTTATGATCTTCTACGAAATAAGTCACGATACCCAAGGTAATCTGACAACAGAAGCTTTCATTGCGAAGAAAAGGGCCCTGTTCGCGATGCTTCCTCCTCCTGCGCTTACGGAAACGCAACAAATCGACATGATTTTCGCATTAATCCGGCTGGATATAAGACAACGCATGCCCCGTGATTCTGTGCCGTCATTCTACAAGCTTTTAGAAGCGGCACGCGGCATCGAGCAGGCTTTACAGGAACACAAGTCATCAGTGGAGGAATTTCCCACTGTATCCAAACAAGGCCGACCTAAGCTACGTTGCAGCTATTGTAAAAACCTGGGACATACGGTAGAAATATGCAGGAAGAAAAAGCGAGCAGAAGACGTCCAGGTAGAACAGAAGCAGAACAGTGTTTATGAACAACAAACACAAGCCCCATCCCCATCCCAGCCGAAATTCTCATGTTATGTCTGCGGCGCCCTCCCCCTGGACCAAAACTGCTCCGATAGCATAACCGCTTATGCTATCGGAGCAGTTTTGGTCCAGGGGGAGGGCGAAAAAGAGCACCCTGTAGAGTACGCCAGTCGACTCCTAACCTCAGCTGAACGGAACTACTCGACAACTGAAAGAGAAGCTCTCGCTGTCGTCTGGGCTGTAACAAAGTTCCGAGGTTATATAGAAGGACTTCCAGTTACTATCGTAACTGACCACCAGGCCCTGAAATGGCTTATGTCGTTAAAATCACCCACTGGAAGGCTTGCACGGTGGGCATTGCATTTGCAAGCGTTTGATATAACCATTCAGTACGCGCCAGGTAGAATAAACGTAGTGGCTGACTCTTTATCGAGACCGCCGTGTACTGAAGAGACGAACCAAGGATGTGGCATTTGCACCGTTTCTGTGGTAGATATGCCAGCGCGAAGACCATCGGAAGTCAGGGACGAACAACTGAAAGATGCCCACATCAGCAAAGTCGTCAAAGCCTTGGAGGGCACAGATAGCGTTGAAGAAGCCACTTATTGGAGTAACAAAGGATATCTGGTGAGCAATGGTCTTCTCTACAGACACAGCCCCTACGCAGACACCGATGACGCGCAGTTGGTGGTTCCAGAACATGAGTGGGCAAACGTGCTAACCACGTATCATGACAATCCTCTAGCAGGACACTACGGCTCTGAAAAAACTTATCAACGTATTTCGCAAAGATATCACTGGCACGGCATGAGAAAATACATTGACAGTTATACAAAGAATTGTATAGAGTGCCAACGCTACAAACCCTCGAACCAGAAGCCCGCTGGACTGCTTCAGACAACGACCATGAATCAAAGATTTGAAGTCCTGTCGTTTGACCTTTTCGGCCCGTTGCCTATTTCACCAGATGGGAAAAATTGGATTTTCATTGTAGAAGATTTGGCAACACGTTGGGTAGAACTTTTTGCCCTTGAGAAGGCTACAGCAGAGAACTGTGCTATGACACTAATAAACGAAATATTCCTGCGCTTCGGGTTGCCACGTCGTATGATAAGTGACAACGGCACTCAGTTTGTCAGTGCCGTTATGCAGCAAGTCTGTTACACCCTTAACATTAAGTATGCTTTCACACCCGTCTACCACCCGGAGGCAAACCCGGTAGAGCGAAGAAACAGAGATCTCAAGACTCAGTTGGCAATCTTAGTCGCAGACAGACACGGGAATTGGCCGGAACAACTTCCCAGCATACGCTTTGCCATGAATACGGCTAAAAGTCTCGCGACCAGTTTCACTCCAGCATATCTGACTTTCGGTAGAGAGCTCAGAACACCCGATGACAATTCCCATGATTTCCGACAAGTTCTACAGTCCGACAACTTTATAACGGAAATCACTCCTAAGCTGACCCAACTGGCCACGAGCCTCCAAAAAGCCCGAGAAGTGCAAGAGCAAAACGAAGAGAAGCGTAAGAATTACGTGGATCAACATCGCCGAGAAGACCCTGGTTACAACCCCGGACAACTCGTCCTCGCAGTACTCCATCCTTTAAGTAATGCTGTGAAAGGAGTCAGCGCAAAGTTCTCTCCTCGACGCGATGGTCCATACGTCATCAAGAAACGACATGGTCCGTCCTCTTATGAAATTGCCGACCCAAGCAAACCTGAAGTCACTATTGTTGTTTACCATACCTCAGCACTGGTCCCTTATGTTGGAAACGTTACCAACCTGCCAAACCCAGTCCAGCCCCTAAGAAAGCGTGGACGCCCCAAGAAACAGGCACCGATGCAGGAGAGGGGTACAACCCAGCTGAGAAAACGGGGTAGACCGAAGAGAAGCACCACCGACATCGCAACTTCCTGTCTCATCGTCGGGACGACTTCAGAGCCAGAGGGGGAGGTTGTAACAAGCGCGATCGTCAAGCGCACATCTAGCGACCCAGCGCTGCAGCGACGAGCAAGCGGTGCTATGGCCGGACCCCTATAAAACATGCGCTCACGCATCGTAGAAGCCAGTACGCAGCGAACTGCGCCCTCGACTGCTTCAACCTTTCTGGCTGGACAGTTCTGAGGACCGGTCCCCCGCTTACCTCTCGTGCTTCCCTCTGTTACACGCGCGGTGACCAGCTCACTGCACTGTACAGGGTGTTCTTAAAATTCAGTATACAGTGTGTAATATTTGTGTTTTTGAAAGACTGTTATATTGAACTTCTTAGACGATTAAAGTGATCAAGTGGACTAAGCCGTGTTGATTCATTCCCCCTCTTACACCTTTTATTTCTTTCTTCCTTTTATCACCTACGCTACGCCTAAAATTTAAGATTGAAAATATGATTAAAACCGATCGCAAAATGCAGATTATTTTCTAACATTCATCGCCACAGTTGTATAAATCCAACACTAGTGATGTGAAAATTATCTACTCAACCGCTGAATGTAAACTGTACTATAATCAAAATGTGATGTAAATGTATTAAGAATTGAGAAGTATTAAATAATAAAATTATTGTTTTTTATTTAAATTGGCTTAGTGATTATAATAAATCTAAAATCAAATGATTTAAGGTAGCTTCTTATGTAGTTATTTCAAACGGTCTTCACCTAAATGACACCTATCTACAACACTAGCACTTTTAATGTTGTCAATAGTATCCAGCGCCGGAGTCGCATATATACAACCACCTATGACGTCACAAGCGGACATGATACGAAAATAGTGAGGGTAGATGTGTCATAATTACTAAGATTTAAAAATTTGTTGTGGGTAAGTACCGCCTTGATTTACTTTACTGTGTATCGTGGCTTTGAGTAAATTGCAAAATGTCGAGTGCGGAAGAATTGATTCGGATTTTAGAAGGACAGGAGGAAGAAACAGAAGAATTTGTGACCGACGAGGAGTTGGAAGTGGAGGATGTCTGTAAACAAATTAGACTTTATCGTATACAAGCGTAAGCAACACCCTTCGCAAACTTGGGTGGGTTTAGTTAATACAAAAATGACCGGCACATTTTATTTGGAATTCGGTTAATTTTGAACGCACAACACTCTTAATGTTACGTCAGTATTGCAATTTTTTAACCGACACTTTACATATTTATAATACCTACTAAGCAAGCACCTAGTGACTATAAAAAAATGTAATAATGCAAGTGAAATACGACAGTTTTTATTTTATAATTTTGTTCATATCTGTTCCAGGAAAGTGGTGATACAGAATTCCATTGGACTTCAGAGGGAACATCTCCGATAATTCAACCATTTGATGATTTCGTCGCTGGTTTTACTTCAGAAAAAAATTTGACAACCAATTCTGAATGAACTCCAGTTCTTTGAATATTTTGTGGACGACGGTTTGGTGAACGAAATAGTCAAGTACACCAATAGGTATTACCAGTTTTACGTCCGACATGTTAATATACGTGAACATTCGAGAACCCGTGAATGGTGTGATGTGGATGCTAAACAAATTTATTTATTTCTTGCGGTAACAATGTTGTTCACAAGAAATAAAAGAGTATCGATTGAAGAGCACTGGTCTACAGATCCTATACTGAATTCTCCAATATTTCAAAAGATCATGAGCAGGAATAAATACTGTTTGATCATGGCTATGATTAATTTTTTTGATGTTTTTTCCCCAACTGAGGGATTACCAAGATTACATAAAGTTAAATATGTGATCGATTATGCACGGAATAAATTTAAAAAAAGTTTGATTCCACACCAGAAACTATGCATAGATGAAAGTATTGTCCCTTTTAAAGGTCGCCTTGTACTCAAACAATACTTGCCCAAAAAAAGGAATCGTTTCGGTATAAAACTCTTTGTGATGTGTGATGTGGAAACTGGATATATATTGGACTTTATAGTTTATTGTGGATCTGAAACTGAGATTGAACGAATTTCCGACTTGGGAGTAAGCGGAGCAATAGTCGTTACTTTGCTGAGAGACTATTTTAACAGAAATAGACAACTTTATGTCGACAATTGGTACTCCAGCCCAAAGTTGTTCAAATATTTAAAGGAAAAAGACACATACGCATGTGGCACTGTAAAGAAAAATAGAAAAGGCATGCCTAAGTTTAAAAAACTATCTAAGGGAGATGTGGATGCGTACTATTCTCCTCCTTTGATGACATTAAAATGGCAAGATAAAAAGGGTGTAACCATGATATCTACAATGCATGATGCTAAAATTGTGCCATCAAATAAAGAAGACAGAGCTGTAGCTCTTTGGCAGACCTGTAGGTCTGCCAAAATTAAAACCTGAATGCGTCATTGACTATACGAATAATATGGGAGCAGTTGATACCGCGGACATGATGATGAGCAGTTTATCATGCATAAGGAAAACGAGACGGTGGTATTTAAAACTAGCGTTACGCATAATCGATATGTCTATGCTTTACGCGTTTCATACTTATAAGGTGATCAATAACTGCCCTAGAAAGCCATATAAAGAATTTCAATTAGATGTTATCCGACAAATCATTGCTAAAAATAAAGAAGCAGAATGTGCCTGAAACCTATGCCTTCGACATCACGTAGTGTACAAAACGATCCCTGCCGCTTTTTATCTAATGATGTGACTGAACATTTTCCTGGTCTCATTCCTGATAAAAAAAAGTCAACGTTGCAGAATGTGTGCACTGCGAAAAAGAACAAAATATACTAGATTTATGTGTAAGAAATGTAACGTTTATTTGTGTATTGACCCTTGCAGTAAACTATTCCATACTAAATCAAGACCAAGAAATGTGAACTTGCGAAATAATAATAGGGAAACTAAAATAAATGATTCAAATTACTACGTGTTTTATTCACAATCATTACGTGTTTATTTCTTATAGCGACCTTAGGTTACATTTTTTCTGTTTCCGTTAGTGCAATATCATGGGTATGACTATTTTTTAAAGTATTCAAAAAATTTAAAATTTTTACATGAACTCGACTACGCAGACACGGAGCAATATACTTTAGTTCTTCAAGTACTAGATGCGTAAAACACTCATTTCTTTGGTCTTCTCCAAATGTTACACAGTCTTCACATTGTGACTTATCGTTTAGTGCATCATTGGTGCTTATGGATGGCCAATTCTTCATTATTTTTGAAGCTAGCTCTGCGGTACGTTGCTTTTCAACAAAATCCTGAGTATCTTCATCATCCAGTAATTGCATTCTCGGACGTTTGAGATCTGAAATGGGACCGCATTTATGTTTCTAGTTGAAATGTATTGAAAGAAAGAGCAAAATTATTTTAGAACATAAGTAGGTACCCAAAAAATTTTATTGAAAATACTCTTACTTTCTGCTAATATCCAAAAGAGAAAACCAATATGCGCCAGACATGCACACTAATCATCTAGTCACAACAGAAATCCTTTGTATTATGAGTACTAGACTAAGATTAAGACAAAAATTGTTGTATAAAAGCAAATTACGTGAACATACCTGAGGGAAGATTGTCCATTATTAACAGTATAGTAGCAATGACTACCCTCTGATCATTTCAACAAATATGCGTTCCATTTCATCAAACACTTCATCACATACTTATTATGCTTTAACAGAATAATGTTTTTATATTACGGTGTTAAATTATGTTTAGTATTTCTTGCTGGTTTTACTATACCTAATATAATATGCAACGCAAAAGTTTTAAAGTTAATGTTTCGGAAATTATGTTGCATGGAATCCCTATATATTTCAATATTTTTCTATAATGCTAGCGCCGGTGTTGTATATATCCAACGATAGGGATTTAAAAAACGGTATTTTCTACAAATATCAGCTATACTCTATCTAGGCTACGGTAGGGTTTATTAAAAAAATATAGATGTTTTGATGTTGTTAATTTTAATTTAATAATAATAATAATAATAATAAAACTTTTATTCATAAAAAAAGGATTACATGTACAGGCTTATAATAACTTATATTTTTTGCATTTTAACAGATAGTGAGCAACTGCTGCTGAACTAGACGAATAGTCTGTGTTTCAGCATTCAGTTTCCCTTTCATTGTGTTCAAAAATCGTGCAGAATTTACGTACATAGCCACAACAATTAAAGTAAGTTTTTTGTATTACAAAATAAAGAAAAAGGGCATGCATTTTAATTAAAGAGAACAAAAAGTTTATATCACCAAAACATTGTTTTTTGAGTTTATGAATGTCAGTGTGCGTGTGTGAGTTTGTGTGTGTGTGTGTGTGAGGGTGTGTGTGTGTGTGTGTGTGTGTGTGTGTGTAAGTGAAGTGAGTAAATGTAAATATGTGTGTGACAGAAACATGTGGTTTAATTTTACTATTAATTTTCATAGGATTTCACTAACTCGTAATATTCATTAGCCATTCAGTTTCGTCGTAAGATAATTTCATAAGCCAGCAACTAATTTGTTTTTTACACCGAAATTTGTTAAGGAGATATATTTTAGTAATTTTATTTATTTTATTATACAAATAGGGGCCCAGAAACGGGAAAAATCTGCGAGCAAAGGAAGTTTTGTTTCTAAAGGATTTATTACATACATCATAATTCCTGCGTTTGACTTGTACAGCTGGGTCGAATAATATCTCAGAGTGCTGCTTCATTATTATTTGTGAAATAAACAGCTGACGAACTGTTAATACTTCACTTGTCTCATAAAGTGATTTAGTTGGGAAGAAAAAAGGTTTGCGTGAGCATACTTTTAGTATAGCTCTTTGTGCCACTTCGACTTTCCTAATTGTAGTTTTTTGTTTTGTTGCGCCACCCCAAGATGATATACAATAGGTTAATAATGATTGGCATATAGCATAGTATATTTGCTTAAGTAAATATGGTTCAATTACATTTCGCAACGTTTTAAAGAAATATATTAGCTTGCGCAATCTATTACAAAGTATTTGTATATGTTCTTTGAAACTGATTTGTTCGTCTACGAGGACACCTAGGTACTTTATAGTTTTAGCACGTTCCAAAGCTTTGCATGCGCACTTATTTGTATCTGTTTTATATGAAGAGTTAGAAGAGCAATTGTGAGCAATCAAGTGAAGATTTAAATTTGGAGTTTCACGAATTGAAAAAGCCAAAAATTTGGTTTTTTCTGCATTAAGAGTGAGTATATTATCATTTAACCACCTGCCCACTTCATCAAAACCGTTTTGAGCGAGTTGAAAAGTATCTTCCCAGTTTTAGCCGAGAAAATAAGAGCCGTGTCATCGGCATATGACAAAATTTTACCGTGAAATTACTTTAAGGACAGTAAATCGTTAATATAAATAAGAAATAGGGTGGGTCCGAGGATACTGCCCTGCGGTACGCCGTATGTTATTTTCAGATCTCTACTAACATATGGGCCCAGTTTAACACACTGATATCTTTCCGACAAGTAGTTTGTCATAAATTTTAACTGAACATCTCTAATACCAATGTGTTCCAGTTTGTGCAAGAGGATAGGAACAGAGACCGTGTCGAATGCCTTAGCGAGATCCAAAAAAATTGATAGGCACTTATTACCTTGATCTAAGTTTGACGTTACGTAGTTAATAAGATTAGAAACAGCATCATCTGTTGATCTACCTCGGCGAAAGCCGTACTGATGATCGGATAGTATGTGATTGTCTTCCAGATATCTAACTAATCTGTCATTTATAATTTTTTCCAAAACCTTTGATAAAGCTGGAAGAATGGATATCGGCCTGTAATTGATGACCCGGTCTCTGTCCCCAGCCTTATGAATAGGGATAATTAGAGATATCTTTAAGTATTTTGGAAAAATACCATCTGACAGACATTTATTAAAAATGAGGGTAAGAGGTACCACCAAAAAACGAATATTCTCTTTGAGTACTCTATTCGATATTCTGTCCCATCCTGTTGAACACTCATTTTTTAGGCCTCGTATAAGGCGTTCAACTTCTTGTTCGTCTGTGTTCGTGAGTACAAAAGAGCCAATTCTGCTATTGCCCTGATGCCTATTTTTGAGGTTACCAGTACAACCTGTGGTAAGGCTTGCTGATGTAATATTTTCCGCCAACGTTTGACCTACATTCACAAAAAATTGATTTATTTTATTTACAGACTCCTGAGGGCTATCGTTATTAGATAATAATTCTTTGGGTAAATAGTTTTGTTTGGAAGTATTTGTAATCTCTTTGATAGTTTTCCACAATTTTTTACTATCTTTGCCAGCTTTATTAACCATCTCCTTATCGTAATTACATTTAACCCTTTTTAGTAACTTGCAACAGTAATTTCTGTAACGGCTATAGGTTAACTTAATTATTAAATTATCAGGGGATCTTTTTGCCTTATTGTGGAGTTTATCTCGGTTGCGAATGCATCTCAGAAGCCCTGGTGTTATTCAGGGCTTAATAATCTTCCTTCGACGTGGTAAAGTAACAGTCGTTGTATTTTTATCTATAGCTGATTTAATATTATCCACCAAGAGATTCAAAGCTGAGTTTGGATCTGAGAAGGAATTAATAACATCAAAGTTTATTTGGCTTATATCTGTCTTCAGATTATCATAGTTGACTTTATTAAAACTTGAGAATGTGTAGTTCCGAGATTGTTCTTTTTTCAGACACCAGACAACTGTTTTATGATCTGTGAGTGTAGAGTTTACAACTACTGTTAGAGACGAAATTTTTGTTTTTACCAGCACGTGATCAATGCATGTTCCACTGGCATCTCGGGTCACAAAATTATGGGCAGGCAATAAACCATGAGAAGCCGTAAGTGAGAGGTATTGATCAGTAGTAGAAAAAATATTATTATCGTTTGGCAAAATGTCAATGTTCAGATCTCCAATCAGTGACACATTTTTAAAGTTTGAGAGTTTTTTCAGTGTCTCGTCCAGTGATATTAAAAAGGGATTGACGTTAGAGTATGAAGGAGACCTGTAAATGGCCAATATTGCAGTCTCATTTTTACCCAATTTGATCATTAGACAGTTGCAATTAGTTATACTGGGTTCTTCGACAGTATAGGACAAGTCGTTTCTTATGTAAATAATAACACCATCATTTTGAATAGGGTTAGAAGTAGTAGCAAAATAATTATAGCCATATATATTGGGAAATGAGTTTACATGTGATAACCAACATTCTGTGATAATTAGAATGTCGCAGTGAATGTCTATGTTTGATAACATAGCTTCGAAACCCAAGAAATTGCAGTTGAAACTTCGTATGTTTTGTGATAGGACTGTCAGATAAGTGCCGACCGGTATTATTTTTTTACAACTGTCTACTTCACATTCTTTAGAGTCTGAGACTGCAAATTTATCAATATCATTTAAGATTTTATCTAAATTATCCATATATAATATTGTAAAGTATTAGATGATACAGATCAGTGTCCAAGGTGAGATTGGTGTCGTTGCGGGCTGAAAGTATGAAAGTATGACTAAGTGGAAATCTATGAGGTGTATGTCTTTCTGAGTAAATGAAACCGAATGTTTGTTTGAGGTGGTGTGAGTTTTTTAGTACGAATAATGTGAGTGTTTGTGGTGATGTTTTTGTATTTACTATATAATAACTAATTATAAAACTACTAAGTTTATGATAACAGAAAAATAAGAAGCTGGCACTGGCAGAGATGTATAGTCATTTTTCCTCCTTCATTCTTAGTAGATGGGCTTCGGACTCAACCCGGATTGATGAGGAGCCTTCTTTTTTACGCAGGTAAACTTTCCCATAAGCTGACCAACAAAAGCTGTATTCATTTGACTTAGCGAATTCTCGCGCAAGGAAGAACAATCTTCTCATAGTTGGCGTTAAGTTTTCAGAGACATAGATTTGTTTTTTAGGACCATCGATATGCAGAATGTTCGAGTTTAATCTATTTTCTTTGTTTAACTTATTGAATTGTTTTACTGAATCTATCAGTTTGTCTTTCAAGAGTACAGATGTGAAATCTACAATAATAGGTTTGTTTGCTTCATTTTTAGTGCTTGTGCGAAAAGCATCACGAATCTCAGAGCTCTCTATTGGCAAATCAACCGCCTGGCCAATATTTCTGACCAGTTTAACCAAGTCTTGCTTGTTTTCTCCCTTTGTTGGCGTGATATTTCTGATTTCCACACTGGAAGATCTGCGATTTCTCTCCATGTTCTCTATTTTGTCTTCTAGAGTTTGTATATATGCTATATTGTTCCTTCTCTCTATGTCACATTCGTTCATTCTATTTTTCATATCCTCATACTGCTTAGACATGAATGTTATAGATTCTTTAAATTCCGCATTTTGTCTCGACAGCTCCTCCAATGACGACTTTAGTCCTCTGTAGTTGTTATCCTGTTGTGCCTTAAAATCGCTGAAAAGCTTCCTCATTTCAGCCATGAAGGCGACAATGGAATCAGTTTGAGTGAGTGGTGAATTTTGAGACACAGAGCTGTTGCTACCTGCCTGCGCCTTAACTGGCGTATTTGTATTATCCACCTTTGGCAGGTTATTTTTACAGTTTGGGCAATGCCAATCTCGAGTATTTTTGTGGTTGGCCGCTAGTCCTACACACAGAGGGTGGTAAAGTGATGAGCATGAGACACAAGCAATTCTGTCCGTTTTTTCCGTGTAGGCATTGCATGCATAGCAGTAGTCGGCCTTACAATTGGCACAGTACCAAGCAGCAGTTTGTTTTTTTGCTGATTCTAGGTTAAGACCCACACACCTGTAGTGAAACAAAGCACCACATGCTTTACGGACGCACATTATTTTTTCCCTACTCACCACCGTGAGATCGCATGTTGAGCATTTGCCCATTCTGTCTGGTTTGTAAGTATTGCTTCTCTTTGAAAACAAAAAGTATATCTCGATTACGGATCGAACTCGAGGGCCCTGCGTACAAGTCAGAAGAAATACCACTGAGCCATTTGGTCCTTACGATTGGAGTTGAAAAACAGCGTCATATGCAGCGATATCAACTATTCCGCGCAAGCCGGTCCTTAGAAATGCAGTCCAACCGGTTTTAGCACGGTCTCAGCGATAAGAGGTTAGACCACTTCAATATACAACTGATCGATTAGTCCAATTTAGCAAATTTTAATCACCGATTTTGCCGTTTCTGGGATTTACATGTTTTAATTCAGCACAGGATTTATTAGGATATCACTATTAGCATTGTTGTGGCTAAGTTTACGACACAATTTGCGACTTTAGACACAGTCTATGAATTAAATTACAGGAGCACTTCTTAGACACGTCTATTCGCTACGGCGATGCGACGCGGGGCACGTCTATTATATATAGACACGTCTATTCGCTCCTAATATTACATTGATATTAGGAGGGAAACCAATGAAACGACCAATAGTTTTTCGTATGAACTTATTATTTCTAGCTCAGAATACATTTATTTTAGTGATGAGTCACAACACTATTTTTGAAGCATGAAAAAAGTGCTCGGCGCTAGGGACATATTCTTTGGAAGGATCAAGCGGCGGTTAAAAGGTTAACCATCACTTCAACCTCCCATACAACATTTTAGTGCTTTTTTTTAAATGTTTTCACCGTTAGTCTATTGCCCATCAATATGTTAAACATACTGTATAAAACTGCAGTCGGGTCCCATAACCGTTTGCTTATACTTCTCTAATGTGTAAGCATTCGTTACCTGAAACATCCTCGAAACAATGAAGCTTCCTCGAAGTCAAACACGTTGTATTATCGCGAACACTATTGTAAACACTATTTTTGGTAAAACGAACAGAAAACTCTGTAAATTGAGTGTTGGCACTTGTCAAATCTACAAAATACATTCGTATCGTTTAAAATAAACAACAAGTCTATCTGTCAAAAATGGTTTCCGGATACTCACAATTTTCCTTAAGATGGTATCACTGCGCTTTGTATTTTGTATCATGACTAATGTCAATATCCGGTGTGGTGCCTCCGTGGTGAGGCTTAGAGTATAAAAGTCAGTGTATTGTGATTTGGTATAGATTTGCTATTCGATCTACTTGAGAGCACGATTAAAGAACTTGTGGAATATCTCGAGTTTTACTGTGTTTTACAAATTCAGAAGTGGGATCGGACAAAACAAAGGTATGTGACGACATTGCATTTTTTCTTTTCTTTTTTTTTACTTTATTTATTGTGTTAGATCTGTTATTTGGCATAAAAATATGGTTTACTTGTATAAAGTTTTAAATATTGACATGATATTCTAATAGAAATATTAAGTAATTCAAACCGGTAATTAGTGGAAGTAAAAATAAAATTAAATCACGAGTACAACCTAGAAAATTTATTTTAAAAGAAAAGGTAAGTGTAATTATTAATTTGAATCCGGATTCACTTTCTTGATTTTCTGTTTTGTCAGAAGAGTTGTAGTACACTAATGTGTAATGCTGACGAAAGTTTCAGTTCAAGGGTATAGTTACGTAAAGAGGACATAGCTTGTTTCGGATTTAAATTTTGGTTTCAGTAAACATGGAAGAAAAACAAAGATGCGAGCGTAGTCGCGGATCCCACAATGCTGGTAGCGTGCGACGCAGCTTCGACAACCATCGGTGTAGTCGCAGTCCACATCGACGCAGCGGGAGCAAGCGCCGCAGCCGCAGTCGCAGTATGCATCAGCGCGCTATCAGTCGCAGCAGTGCGTGTCGTGGCGAGGGCCCGCAGCATGCTGTTGATCGCAGCAGTGCGTGTCGTGGCGAGAGCCCGCAGCATGCTGTTGATCGCAGTAGTGCGTGTCGTGGCGAGAGCCCGCGGCATGCCGTCGACCGCAGCAGCACTTGTCATGGCGGCTGGCCGCAGCGCTGCCACAGCGATGTCGTCAGCTCGCGGCGCAGCGGCAGCCCACACCCAGCTGGTAGACGAGGTCACGAGTTGCGTGGTCGCAGCCCGTATCGACGCAGTGGCGACGCACGCCGCAAGCGTGACTTGCACCGCAGTGGCAGCTTTCCACGCGCTGGAGGACGCAGCCGGGAGCGTCGTAGCTACGACGATCAGCGGCGCAGTCGCAGTCGCAGCCCTTTGCGCGACATGCACCACCGAGACCTGCGCACACCTAATCGAGACCTTCGCCGAGCCTCAACATCGTACAGCGCGCCAGCAGACCACCAGAGTGGTGAGTTCTTTGAAAAGTTTTCCAAATTTTTAGACAGGGTATCCAATAGTAGTGGTGAAAAGATAAATTTTGTCAACATAATACCAGAATTCGATCCATCAGCTAAAAATCAAAATATCAAAACTTGGCTAAGTAAAGTTAACGAGATAGCACGAATACATAATTGGTCAGACAAACAAATTGTAGTTAGTGCGGTGTCCAAACTGAGAGGCAACGCCAAGCGTTGGTATGAAGGATTAACTTCGGTAGACTATTCATGGGCAGCATGGCAGGAAAAGTTCAAGTCCGCTTTTCCAGCAGGTGAAAATTATGGTCAGATGTTATTTGACATGCTTCAAAAGAGGGCCAAATTTGGGGAGAGTCTAGAGGACTATTATTACGAGAAAACTGCTTTGCTAAATAGATGTGACATAAAAGGCAAACGAGCTGTAGAATGTATTATTTTCGGAATAGAAGACAGGGCTGTGCGTTTAGGGGCAGAAGCGGCTCAATTTGATGATAAAGATAAACTGCTAGCATATCTAAGAAATATAAAAAGTAGGCCGGTCGATGGTAACGCAAGAAGCACGTTCAGGAAATTCAATCAAAAAGACAGAGCTACCAATAATAACGCGAATGTAACTTATCCCAACAATAACTCAAACAAACCTCCGACCCGGTGTTACAATTGCAAGCAGGAAGGTCATACCATGTCTAAATGTACGAAACCAGTCAACAGGTGCACTAATTGTAATATTATTGGGCATACTGCTAATGAGTGCTATCGAAAGCAAGAACAAAATAAAACTGTGTTGGAGATTTCGGGAGGGGTAAACATAAATAAAGAGAAGTACATACAGCAACTAACAATTAATGGACACGAGCGAACATGTTTTATTGATCTTGGGAGTGACTGCTCTCTAATTAGGCAAACAGATGCACACGCTATCGTAGGGCAGATAGAAGATGAATGTTTAACAATGACGGCGTTTGGTGGGGCTAAGGTTCAATCTTTGGGTAGATGTAATGCAGAAATTGAAATTCAAGGAATTAAGGCAAAAATACCTTTACTGGTTATCCCCGATCATCTACTGCAATATCCGTTGTTGATTGGGCAGACGTTCACAGAATTGCCACATATTAACATACTTAAAACGGCAGATGAGCTATTAATCACTAAAAACGAAGAAATTCAACAAAATGTTAAATTTCATGTTTTAGATAACGTTAAACTAAAGGAGGGAGTAAATCTGGTAGATGCGTATTGCTCTCAAAACTATTCTGGCTCAGTCATCATAAATGGTAGCTATAGGTTCAAACCAAATGAAGAATACTTACTGGAAGAAGGTGTATATACTGTAAGTGAAGGGTATTGCACTTTGATTCTAAAGAATTTAAGTGGTAGGGTCCTATCTCTTTCTAAAGATAAATTGATTGGTAGAGGTAAGACTATTACCATAGTTGAGGTAAAAGACCCTAAAGTTTATAAAATTGATGTAACTTGTAATAAAATTATCCCATTTGAAATAAAGGATTTGAAAATAAGTAATCACATTAACGACGAGCAAAAACAAAAACTTTTAGAGCAAGTTAATGAGCATAGGTCCTGTTTTGCTACTTCATTGAAAGAATTAGGCTGCACTAGCATAGAGAAAATGAAAATTGACTTAGCCGATGAAACACCAGTGGTGTACCGGCCATATAGGCTTTCTCATGCTGAGAGGGATGAAGTTAGAAGTATGACGGACGAACTGATGGAGTACGGGATAATAAGAGAATCGAGTTCACCCTTTGCAAGTCCAATTATTATCGTCCAAAAGAAAACCGGGGACAAGCGTTTATGTGTAGATTACAGGGCTCTTAATCGCAAAACTGTTATGCAACATTACCCATTACCAATTATCGAAGATCAGATGGACAGGTTGGCTGGTTATAGATTCTATACTACCCTTGATTTGGCATCTGGATATTATCAGATAGAGTTGACGGAAGATTCTAAGTCTAAGACTGCATTTGTAACACCCGATGGTCAGTTCGAGTTTAATAGGATGCCATTTGGCTTAACTAACGCACCTGCTGTCTTTCAAAGAGTCATGAACAAAGTACTAGAAAATTTGCGTTTCAATTCGGTAATTGTATACATGGACGATGTTCTTATTCCGTCAATAGACTTCGATGATGGCCTCCAAAAACTAAAACTTGTGTTTGAAAAGATTCATAAAGCTGGTTTGACCCTGAAACTATCAAAGTGTAGTTTTTTTCAAACAAAAATTGATTTTCTTGGATTTGAAGTAACAGCTGAAGGGATCAGGCCAGGCAATCGTAAAATTGAAGCTGTGGAGCATTTTCCTACGCCGAAGAATGTCCACAACGTAAGGCAATTTCTGGGTCTAACTAGTTTTTTCAGGCGTTTTATCAAAAATTTTGCGATAACAGCGCGACCATTGTCGAAATTATTAAAGAAAAACTCTCCTTGGATTTGGGATACTGAACAGGAATCCGCGTTTCAAGACTTAAAATCACGATTAGTAACTCGACCAATTCTTGCTCTGTTTGACCCTCATTTAGAAACTGAGCTTCACACAGATGCCAGCAAACTAGGCGTAGGAGGAATACTTTTTCAAAAGCAAAGTGATGACACTCTGAAACCTGTAGCTTTTTACTATAAAAAGCAGACTACACCAGAAGAGCAACATTTCACGTCGTATGAGCTCGAAACATTAGCTGTGGTTAGTGCGTTATCCAAGTTCCGATCATATTTGCTGGGACTTAAATTTACCGTTGTCACAGATTGCAATTCACTCCGTTCAACTTTCCTAAAACGAGATATGATACCTCGTGTTGCCCGCTGGTGGAGTCTAATTCAGGAGTTCGATTGCAATATTATATACAAGCCAGGTACCGCAATGAGCCACGTTGATGCGCTTAGTAGAAACCCACCAATCAACATTAGTCAGGACATAGATTCAGATATTGATGCACAAGCAAACATATTTTTAATTAATAACGATTGGCTAACAACTGTGCAGATGGATGACCAAGAGATTCAAAGAATAAAAAGCATTTTAGAAGACAAAGATTCTGAACAAGTCGCTCACATAAGGAACAACTTTTGTTTAAAACGCGGCTTAGTATATAAAAACACAGATGACGGCCCTAAATGGTTAGTGCCTAAAGGTGTGAAATGGCACGTAATGCGCTCCTGTCACGATGACATTGGTCATTTTTCATTTGATAAAACCCTCGATAAAATTAAAGCAGATTATTGGTTCCCAAAAATGAATAAATTTGTAAAGAAATACGTCCAAGCTTGTTTACTGTGTGCGCATGGAAAGAAACCTAGTGGCAAACGGTCGGGCTTTCTGCATCCAGTTCCAAAAGAACCAAAGCCTTTTCACACCTTGCATGCTGATCATCTGGGTCCTTTTAATGAAAGCAAGCGCAAAAACAAGTATATTCTGTTAATTATAGACGCATTCACAATTTTATATTTTTAAAAGCCGTCAAAAATACTAAAAGTAGCTCGTCAATTAATGTATTTAAAGACTATTTTTCATTGTTTGGGGTTCCGTTAAGGTTGATAACGGACAGGGGCACATCATTTACTAGCTCAAAATTTAAGGAGTTTGTTTCCGAAAAAGGGGTACGTCACGTTTTAAACGCAGTTGCAACTCCAAGGGCCAATGGCCATATTGAACGATACAATCGTACGGTGCTAGACTCCTTAACGACTATGGTCCATGGAAAAGACGAGAGAACATGGGATAACCATTTACCTCAGGTTCAATGGGGGTTAAATAATACTCTTAATAAAGCGACAGGAAAGACGCCCTCTCAATTGTTGTTCGGTCTAAGGTTAACAGGCGAATCTGAAAGTGATTTGAAATTGTCAGTTAATGACGGAGAATCCAATCAAGTCGATGTCTTTGAAGCTAGGGAGGAGGCCCATAATAAAATATGTGAAAATCAAGAGAGACAAAAACAAAAATTTGACAGGTCTAGAATTGATCCACGAGAATTTAGTATTGGTCAATTGGTCAGGGTAGAACGTGAAGTAGCGGAAAAGGGCAAAAGTAAGAAATTAGTAGCAAAATGCCTGGGCCCGTATCGCATCACAAAGGTTTTACCTAATGATAGATACGAAGTCGAAGATACACCGTTAACGCGTAAAAAAAGAAGACCACTCTACACAGGAGTATACTCCGTTGATAAAATCCACCCATGGCTAACGTTTAAGATGTCTAATGAAACTTCAAACAGCGATAGTAGTGAGAGAGATAGTGACATTATCACTTGCCAGTAGATGGATCCAATTTTGATAAAAATAGAATGTGCAATTAAAAACTTTTTAATAATTTGTAAGATATATGTGGTTAGTATCTTTAATAAGATCACCAATTGATTATTAGAAGATTTTTTTGTATCCAATAAGAAACGTTTGAAAACTAGAAGTTAGTGTAGAAAACTAGTAATAGTAATGAACTATTGAAAAGACACTGAATAAACATTAATGAGTATGAATAAAATAAAAGTTCAAACACATTGTGTAATTATTATACAGAATATAAATGTGCAAAGCCATAATTATAAATGATGATTGCAAATAAAGAAGACTAAAATGTTTACATGACACCAGATGTGTGATTACTTATAAGTTAGTATGGTAGTATGTTAGTATGGTAGTATGGTAGTATGGTAGTATGTTAGTATGGTAGTATGGTAGTAAGGCAGTATTGCAGTACGATGTACTGAGAGAAATCAGAACTCTAGCTCAGATCATTTTAGCTTAGCTTTAGCTTCTATCGATGGTAATTGAAATGTCTAATAACAGGTTTGTTGTCTTATTTTTCTTCGAGTAAGCTATCAAGTAACATAAAAAGTTCGCGAGGGCGCGAAGCAATATCAGGATGGGCGAATGTAAGCATTCGTTACCTGAAACATCCTCGAAACAATGAAGCTTCCTCGAAGTCAAACACGTTGTATTATCGCGAACACTATTGTAAACACTATTTTTGGTAAAACGAACAGAAAACTCTGTAAATTGAGTGTTGGCACTTGTCAAATCTACAAAATACATTCGTATCGTTTAAAATAAACAACAAGTCTATCTGTCAAAAATGGTTTCCGGATACTCACAATTTTCCTTAAGATGGTATCACTGCGCTTTGTATTTTGTATCATGACTAATGTCAATATCCGGTGTGGTGCCTCCGTGGTGGGGCTTAGAGTATAAAAGTCAGTGTATTGTGATTTGGTATAGATTTGCTATTCGATCTACTTGAGAGCACGATTAAAGAACTTGTGGAATATCTCGAGTTTTACTGTGTTTTACAAATGGGTCCCGACTGCAATATTTTACATTGTGTTATAAATGCAACAATTTGAGGTAATAATGCTTATAAAGGTAAATCATTTGGTCATTCAAGTAAAGCAGGATCATCTGTTTTGATTCGAGGTTTGCATTTTAAAATAAAATTATTTTGTTTGTCTTTACAGTTGATTTATCACTCCAGTCGGGTTCTTTTGTTTTTTTAAATATTTTTTTGTGATGCATATGAAAAGTGATAATGTCCACCAGACTCCAATATCAGAAATCCGGCCTGACGATAGAAGCAAATTCTCAGGCATATATCATGTCTACTTAGTAGTAGCCACTATGAAACAAATGTCAACACCAGAAGCAATGCAGACACACGATATCATAGCTGAATTTCATCGTGTCTTCAATTGAAAGCGAGGTTATGTTTGTTTCGTTATTTTATTAAGGTTTTATTTATCTAATAAAAACATTTCGTATCACGTGCTGGTTTTTAAACAATTTTTTCTTAAATACTGGCGATTGATCGCCAGTCTTTAAAACAATTACCGCCAGTCTTTAAAAAAAATACCAATTACCAAACAAATACTATTATTAAGTCAAAAACAAGCTTTGCCCCTAAAAACAAGGGAACATGCGCCTAGTCTATTGCCATTCGCTATGCTTTTGACTCACAGACCACAGATGAGACTTTTCAAGACATTGATGACGAATGGCGAAAATTACCGTATAAAGAATATTCTTCCAGACGAAATATTTCAAAGCCGACCTTTTCTGGCATACGGTAATGTCTAATATGCGCTAATGTGTTAACTTTCACGCAACATCAGATTTGCTGGACATTATCTCATAGTTAATTGTTCGTATGGGACAGCACAAATACGATACTGTTGAACGGCTGTTCACACATTCGTCTTGTCTTCGCGCTCACAGTTATGTCCGTTCCTATTTCAAATGCTAATTGTGAATAAAAATTTTCATAAATAAGTAATATCAAGACTGACACGCGAAATCGTCTAATTATACCAATAATTACACCAACAGATAATGGTGTACTTTTGACTGACCAGGCAGTGAGGACAACTGAAGGCTGCTGCAAAAATTTCATTGCTCCGGCAAACATGATGATAAAGATGACGCTAAACACATTCACAGCTATTCAAAAGCAGAGCGACCTCTGCTTTAAGAGTCTTGAGGTGTATTTTCTTTCGAATAAAAGTCACATTTGTTATTTTTTACGTTTATCGTTTTGGTTTTTTTTTTCACTGACACTTTCCGTCTTATTTATAATATCCTGGAATGAAAAAAACGCTTTTTTAAAGTACAGGTACCACATTTTCTTCGTATCTGGGAACACTGGTCGTGTTTGCATTTGTTTATGTGAGTATTAATTTTTTTTGCTCTTGCGAATATAAATTGAAACCAATTGGTGGTGCAGTGATGATCATGAAAATGACAAAATACCGGGAGTATCCACGCCAAAGACGAAACGACTGACTAAAGGCGACATCGAAATGGTCGAAAAACAAAAACATCTTCAACACAATAGGCTTGTGTCCACTAAGAATAAATCGGATGGAAGAAAGTCTTTAGATAGATAGAGAAAACTTTATTGCACAACCAGAAAAATATTACAACCATCATTCTTAAATCTAAGTAATGTTATACAATAATTACTAATTACTTTAATTACTAATTATGATATGCAGATGGGAAAAAACAAGCTATTTATGATAAAATATAGAGATTATTATTTTCTGAAAAGAAATTCCAAAAACTTCTGTCATAAGTCACGAAACAGTGAACACCAATCAGAGCGCGCTACGTCACGTCGTGGCGAACATCATTTTTGTTGACATTTTTAGTATGTGTGTACTTGATGATAATTTTCGTTTTTGATACAACTGTTATTATTTTATTAAGAATCGCAGAGGTATTGAAAGTTATTTAGTGAAAGATATAAGGCAAGATGGAAGAAGGTTTTATCAAAGCCAATGGCAATAATTTGCCCAGAATTGACGCCGTTATTCTTGGTAGATTTTTTGCATCAAATAGTGACTTTTGCTCATCGGAATTCCGTAATATTAAAACTTCAATGTAAGTATAAACAAATGCTAAAATATTAATTATAAGGTTAAAACGCAATATTTCAGTTTTGTAACTACTATAAACCTTATATGGTAAATACTTTTGCATGTTATTTTGAGGTTATAAATACGAAGTCTAAAGTTTAAATTGAAATCTTAATTTCAGATCTTCGCGTGCTTCATACGGGGACGACGCTGTAAGCTATGTGCAGCTTAAGCGTGACACGAAATTCTGTACTGTAAAGTGCAAACCATACTAAGATTATATAAATGAACTATATAAGAACTTAGTATAAGCATGAGGCATAAAAAAAAACGTTAAAATAAAAAGAAAGTATAAAAGTAAAAAAAAAAGCTGCTCATTGTAGAATTATATTTTTAGAATTTATTACTATTTAAGAAATTTAGGTCTCGTGTGAGACAGTAAGTATAAATTGTAAAATGGTGCCCGGCAGGGGTTTTAGCCGGTAAAAGTCCGGCACTGCCTGGGCTTCCCTTCCCAGGCGTCCATGAGGATTTCCCCTGTCGGCAACATTAAACCGGTATACAAAGTCTCTGATCATGTCAGAGGACGAGATACAAATGTAGAAAAAAAAAACCTAACCTAAGTGACTGAGTGCCATCCAACATCATCAGACGTCCCTCGGGCACAGGCAGAAATTTTAAGTGACTGAGTGCCATCCAACATTATCAGACGTCCCTCGGGCACAGCCAGAAATTTTAAGTGACTGAGTGCCATCCAACATCATCAGACGTCTCTCGGGCACAGCCAGAAATTTTAAGGTCAGTCTAGCGATACACAGCAGCAATAAGAGCTTTACTTCAATATATTTTCAGTACGAATTTCAATCGCCCATAACTTTTAAATCGTAGCTTCGATCGGCCTAGGAATCGGCAGTTGGCATCGCGGCTCCGCCCCGCGTCGATAGACACCCCTCCCGTCGAGCTACGTCCCCTTTGAAAATTTCAGCTTTTTCATACTAAATTCCCTACAAATAAGTAAAATTTGGTGAGCCCCTAGCTTCGTAACCGGCGACGTCATCCCTTCGGAAATCGCACAGCGGGCATCCAGGAGCGCCCCCGCGTCGATAGACACCCCTCCCGGGGAGCTGCGACGTCTTTCAGTTTTCGCGCCCCAGTACTAATTTTTAGGGAATTTGTACAACTTAAAGCCCCATAACTTCTCGGCCGGACCTCGGATCCCGACCGGAGTCCCGCCGATCGCATCGGGGGACCGCCCCGCGTCGATTTTTTTTCGTCGATTTTACGAAACAAATATATATTGCGAATGTGAGTGGAAGGACTGATAAGGGACGTCCCAGACGGACTTACATCGACCAAATATGGGATGTATTAGCAAAGGGAAAGATAAAAAGTACCCGGAACCGGCGGGCGTGCATGCAACGACGCATGAACGTTGATGAAGCGAAGGTGATCTGTCAGGATCGTGGCAAGCGGCAGTTCCTGGTCTCTGCCTACCCCTCTGGGATACAGGCGTGAGGTTATGTATGTATGTATGTATGTATGTATGTATGTATGTATGTATGTATGTATGTATGTATGTATGTATGTATGTATGTATGTATGTATGTATGTATGTATGTATGTATGTATGTATGTATGTATGTATGTATGTATGTATGTATGTATGTATGTATGTATGTATGTATGTATGTATGTATGTATGTATGTATGTATGTATGTATGTATGTATGTATGTATGTATGTATGTAAGGGTGTATGTATGTGTGTATGTATGTATCAGGGGTACATTTATTAAAAAAATCTTGCTTAAATTTGATGGAGCCATTCCGTAATCATCTGTCAACTGATTAAATTTAATATCTAATCTTATTTTATTTAAACATAGTAATAAATTATGTTTGGGAATATTCATATCATGACTTAATATGTCTATCAGGAAACAAAAACTGGTTGGAACACCAATGTATAATCGAGGACTTTTCTCAATTTTTCTTATTGTATGCAAGAGGTTCTCGTTGGCTTCTAGTTTTCTATCCTCAGCAATCAATTCACTACAGTCGGAAGATTATTTTACTTGTAATGAATGCACTGATGGTGAGTGACTGTTGGTGGCCACCGACGGTGTATATAAAGAAAGATCACTGTCAGAGTGCTCTTCTTCAATCAATACTTCTTTTAATTTTGCTTAGGTTGGACACCGAAGGACATGATTTTTTAATAGTTTCTGCTTTAAATGGGGATGTAGAAATAGATACTGTTGATGGTTTCACGGGTGATAACGCCTGGTCTATTGTTTTCATATTGGTCTGCACAGTAGGGTGGAGCGAAAAAACTTTTTTCGTCTTATGATTATCTAATAGCGTGAAAAGGGTGCCTTATAGGTTCAAAGTAATCCATATAAAATATTATTGGATTTGGTTTAGGGTAACTGCCTCCGCCAGGTCATTGAACTATCGAAAAAAGTTGATTTTCGACTCAAGTTTGGGGTTATGTAAATACATGCCTTTATTAAATAAAGTGAAACTTTTGTTTACTTTTGAGTTGTTACAATAGTCTATTTTCGTTATAAATCAATAAAAAGCATAATCTTACGGGTGGGCGGAGACGCACGATGAGACAAGTTTTCGCGCGCTGTGCGGTCACGCGTTCGCTCATTTAACAACATATCGACGTTTTTATGTAGTGTTAAACATGCAGACAACTCGTAGTGCATGCAAGTGTCCCCTTTTTGGCGACATTCAAGACATTAAAGAGAATTCTTTACCTACGTATGAAGATGTGAATGAAATACTACGAATGGACGAGACATCAACTGAAAATGCAACTAGAAACTGCAAAGGAGCCATCATTTTCCCAAGTAGCAGATATAGTGATATCTAGGGTTGAATCTATCTGGCAATCTGCATCTATTCCGATCGTAACAAGAACAAGAGTCGACTCGATTATTGTATTTAACAATTATTCCCCCTTCCCCCTCGGACGCGATTGCTAATGGACGTGATTTCTGCTGTCATTTACATTTGCTAATAAATTCTACAAACGTTTTCTCTTAAATAAAACGCAAAGTATTAGGAGACTATGAAAATAAATGAGCCTAACTAAAGTGAGTTGAAAGTGACGCCTTATTGATCGGACCGCGAGCGAAAGTGAGACAACAAATCAGACGAATCGGAACGGAGTACTCATCGAATGTTTGGCGCGCTAGTGAGACCGTTGACTACTACTGCAGCAGCGCATACGCAAAACCTGCCCTACGAGCGGGACCGAGAAAACCATCGGGTGCCTCAGCTGGTGCGTGTGACTAAGACAACGCTAATTTTGCTCGTTGGAGCGGTAAGAAACAACATACCTGACCTACGCAATCCCATATCTATTGCCCTATACATCAAACGTCACTTCGCCAATCCTAGCGCCGTCTAAATAGGCCTAAATCAACGCGAGCAATGAATCCGCTTAGAACACCGCCGCCGGGGCCGTCGCAATCTAACGATGAAGGACCGGATACTTTACTATCAGGGTCGGACTTGACTACTCCCAGCCTCCCGATACAAACAAGTGCACCTAATCTCAATATCTCACACCGGCAAAAACGGCCGCGACCTTTAAGTGACGATTTTGGCATTAACTTGAGTTCTCTCAAGGATGAAATCCTATCGTCCATAAAAGAGCTGCTAGCCGCCCAAACACAGCGTCTTGACCAAATGGAAAATAGAATTGAAAGCATTTTCAATCAAAATGCATGTATCCAGTCGACCAATAAGGACATTGAAAAGGCAATGAACTCTTTAACCGAAGATATTAAAATCATGGAGTCGAGACTGGAAAATTTCTGTCGCGAACGTAAAAAGCTCGATCAGGAGCTAATCCAAATTGAAAATCGCATAGAAAATCTTGAGATTAGTGATCTGAAAACCTGTATTGAGATAAGGAATGTTCCCAAAGTTCCCCGAGAGAAAAAGAACGACCTATATAACTATGCTTTTAAGTTATGCGAGCGGTTGAAAATCAATATCGAGCTGTCTGATATCCGTGACGTTTACAGATTGCCCTCCAAAAAGGAAAGCACTTCTTCCCCGGTCTCGATTGAACTCACCAATACACTGAAAAAGTCCCAATTGACTGAAGCAGTAAAGGCCTACTATAAAACACACACATCGGACCATCTAAACTCAACTCACCTTGGTCTCACATCGCCTAGGCAACCTATATACATTTTTAGCCTCTAAATAGGTTTTTAAATTTGTTCCTTAGCACGGGTTAGTGCATTAAAAATAAAAATAGTGTAATCATGTGGGTACAGTGATATCGTTCCGATGTTAAAACCTAACTGCAAAGTAGGTAGTCGGGGCTGTAAGTAATGCAATTTGCTTAAGTCAGATGTCGCTGCCTGTACGTAATACAGAGAATATTGTAAGGAGGTTCGAAATTTCACAGATGCCGTGAGTCGCCCATTGGCTCAATTGGTAGAACGCTGGTACGGATAGCCAGAGGTTGCGGGTTCGAATCCCGGCATTGGTGAAATTTTTAGCCTCTAAATAGGTTTTTAAACCTATATACATATCGGACCAACTTATACCGAAAATGAAACGCCTTTTGTTCCTCACACGCGACTTTGCCAAGACAAGAAACTATACCTTTGCATGGGCATCAAATGGCCGTGTTTACCTACGTAAAGAAGAAGGAAAACCGCACGTTATGATACGGAGCGAAGCCAATCTTATTGAACTCAGTGAAAATCCCTCTCAATTAAATACCAAATGACTAACCGTTATTTACAAAAAACCACTAAGTTTTTGCTTATTATCATTGGCTACAGGTGATTTGTGTACATTATTAACCTATTCTCTTGCCTTTCGCATTATATCTAAGAATATTTTTTTAGTTATTAAGCGCTTACAAAATTCACTCACACGAAAAGCTGATATTACACGCACATATACCTCACCTACACTATCAAAACAATACACACTGAACGTATTAATTTACTCAATCTATCTACACAAAAATAGAGTGTTTTTAAATACAAATTGTGACAGATACTTGGCACTACCTACTATTACGTTGCTCATGCATTGCATAGTTTCTCTTTTTGTGAATGTGTTCCTGGGTGAAATTAATTACTTATGTCCAGCGAGTCTTAACCTCTTGTTAAATACATAATTTTAGTTATGGATAACGACATCGTTATCAACCCTTGTATGTCCCCACTGCTGGGGCACGGGTCTCTAACGACATAACCAACATAATATATGGCATAGACAACTACGAGGTCTCACAATCTTTTTCCTGTACTCCCGAGGACTGTGCACGTTATTTTACCAATACAACTAATAAACAATTAAAAATTATTAGCCAAAATATTAGAAGCGTAAGTCAAAATATGTCAGGCTTCCAAACCATCCTACAGAGATCTAAGCTAGATCCTGATATTATAGTTTTTTCTGAGTGCTGGCTTAATAGTGCGACAAATCTTCATCTTCTTGTATTGGACAATTATACTTTCTTTGCATCAAAAAATAACATGAATCAAAGTGACGGGGTAGTGATTTACACGAAAACTAACATTAATGTTAATAATCATGAACCTAGTTTTCTTGACGGAAATTGTCTAATCAGCACTTTAGGAGATACTATCGCATTGGTGTCAATTTATAGATCGCCCTCTTTTAAAAAAATTGTCAATTTTCTCAAATCTCTCGACAATGTGCTACTTTCCCTAAAAAAATACAGTAACATAATTATTGCGGGTGATATAAATATAGACATTACACCACAAAGTAATGACCACATGCACCCGTCTACCTAGAACTTTTGGCAACCCACGGACTTCTCCCTGCACACGACAAACCCACACGGGAACTTGCTTGCTTAGACCATTTAGTATTAAAATCACGCCTTATTTCGACGGCACTCATAATAAAAAATAGTGTAACCGACCACGACACAACTCTCATCTCGCTTAATCTCACACAGCGCAGTTTTTTCAGAAAGCTAACATTTACAAAGCTTGATTATGAAAATATTAAACAAGACCTATCTCATGTTGATTTTAGTCAGGTTATGGAGTGCACGGATGCAAACACAGCAACGGATTTACTAGTGAACTCCATCACTAATGTCATATATCAGAACTCTGCCACTGTAACACTGAGCCGTATTCATAAAAGAGAAGGAAATCCTTCTAAGCATAAGGTAGAAGTATAAGGTTGTGCTCTTAAGTAAAAGGTAGAAGCATAAGTATTTCCTTCTTTCTGTATTTATAACCATTACCTTATACTTGCGAGGATATCCTACATATATTTGACTAAAAGGGTTGATGGCGCATGCATGTCTGAACATGTTCTAACGTGATATACCGCTCTCTGCACTTCCGTTTTATTTTGTTAGTCTTAATTTACTTGTGTCGCCGTCTCGTGTTTTATGAGTACCTAGGTACCGATTTTGTTATCAGTGAACATGTCTTCGTCGAGTAGTGAGAGTGACAGTGAAAGTGTGGAAAACAACGTTAGAACTGATTCGGCGCAAGGATTTTATTCCAAAAACTGCTACAGATAGAATTGAAACATACTTCAACTTACACTATTTTTATTTTTAATGCACTAACCCGTGCTAAGGAACAAATTTAAAAACCTATTTAGAGGCTAAAAATTTCACCCATGCCGGGATTCGAACCCGCAACCTCCGGCTATCCGTACCAGCGCTCTACCAATTGAGCCAATGGGCGACTCACGGCATCAGTGAAATTTCGAACCTCTTTACAATATTCTCTGTATTACGTACAGGCAGCGACATCTAACTTAAGCAAATTGCATTACTTACAGCCCCGACTACCTACTTTGCAGTTAGGTTTAACATCGGAACGATATCACTGTACCCACATGATTACACTATTTTTATTTTTAATGCACTAACCCGTGCTAAGGAACAAATTTAAAAACCTATTTAGAGGCTAAAAATTTCACCCATGCCGGGATTCGAACCCGCAACCTCCGGCTATCCGTACCAGCGCTCTACCAATTGAGCCAATGGGCGACTCACGGCATCAGTGAAATTTCGAACCTCTTTACAATATTCTCTGTATTACGTACAGGCAGCGACATCTAACTTAAGCAAATTGCATTACTTACAGCCCCGACTACCTACTTTGCAGTTAGGTTTAACATCGGAACGATATCACTGTACCCACATGATTACACTATTTTTATTTTTAATGCACTAACCCGTGCTAAGGAACAAATTTAAAAACCTATTTAGAGGCTAATAAGTGATATCGTTCCGATGTTAAACCTAACTGCAAAGTAGGTAGTCGGGGCTGTAAGTAATGCAATTTGCTTAAGTTAGATGTCGCTGCCTGTACGTAATACAGAGAATATTGTAAAGAGGTTCGAAATTTCACTGATGCCGTGAGTCGCCCATTGGCTCAATTGGTAGAGCGCTGGTACGGATAGCCGGAGGTTGCGGGTTCGAATCCAGGCATGGGTGAAATTTTTAGCCTCTAAATAGGTTTTTAAATTTGTTCCTTAGCACGGGTTAGTGCATTAAAAATAAAAATAGTGTAATCATGTGGGTACAGTGATATCGTTCCGATGTTAAACCTAACTGCAAAGTAGGTAGTCGGGGCTGTAAGTAATGCAATTTGCTTAAGTTAGATGTCGCTGCCTGTACGTAATACAGAGAATATTGTAAAGAGGTTCGAAATTTCACTGATGCCGTGAGTCGCCCATTGGCTCAATTGGTAGAGCGCTGGTACGGATAGCCGGAGGTTGCGGGTTCGAATCCCGGCATGGGTGAAATTTTTAGCCTCTAAATAGGTTTTTAAATACTTCAACTTATAAAAAACAGTTTTTTAAATTTTTGTCACTCGTCATTACTACGTTTATGTAAAACTTAATGATTAAAATTGTTTATTACAGTACTCAAGTTTCTTCTTATTTATTGTCCTTGATGACGAAGATGAAGTTCGTTGTTGTCACAGTTTTCTTCATGTTCGTCTGGCACCTCTCCAGGTAACTCAAAGTCTGGATCTCCTAAAGATTTTGCAACGTTGTGAAGAACGACACAGGCAATGATGATTTTGGGCACATTTTCCAATTTAACACGACAAACATACTGTAATATAGGAAACCGGCGTTTGAGTTGGCCAAGAAACCGTTCTATTATTACTCTCTCTTTCTTCAAAAGTATGTTATAATTTAACTCAGCGCTAGGAGCAGGATTTCTGAATGGAGTCATAAAGCATGGCTCTATACCATATCCATCATCACCAAGTAGAACAACATTCGCTTTGTTTTGAAATTGTGCTCTAACCTATGAATTTTTCCATATCCTCGAATCGTGCACGGAGCCAGGCCAACTAACGTCGACGCTAGTGAACATTTCTCGGGCATTACAAGTAGCTTGCACATTTATAGAAGGCTTACCTTTCCGGTTGATATACTCATCTCCGTGGCAATTTGGTTTCAGTATTCCTACATGGGTGCAATCTATCACACCAATTGCGGTCGGAAACTTATACTTGCTTTGCCATAACTGTTTTGCCTTCATTATTTCGTTGTTGGTAGTTGGAAACTTTATCCATTCATTTGATTGCACAATTATGCTGTCAACTACTGTGTTCACAGTGCGAGATACTGTAGATTGACTAATGCCAAGTTCTTGACCAACACCTTTCTGATAGCCGGGGTCACTGAGATAGCGCAAACAAATTTTTAATTTATGAATGGATGACAACGCACCTCCTCAAGTTTCTTCATTTACGCCTAAAAATCTGTACGAAATCCACTGTAAATTCTCTTCTTCAAAACGGTATAATTCTTGTAATGTTGGCTTGTAATGTTTAGCATCCCTCAAAAGCACAACGTCTGCCATCACGCTGACAAAATCGAATAAAAATACCTCTCACTGCAAGACTGAGTCTGCTACTGATCAAGACTCAGAATATTTAAAGGATATCCTTTTTAAACGAAGTTAAAGGTCTCGATTATAAATATCCATTTACTTCATTTGACACAGAAGGTTATGCTTATACTCTAAAAGAGTAAGGTTTTACTTGAAATTATTATGAATTAAAACGATTTCTAATAAAAGGATTTCTTTCTCTTTTTGCAAGCATAAGCATTTCCTTGTTTTATTAATACGACCCACTGTCTAGACGTAAAACACCTCTAAAACCTTGGATTACCCAGGGATTGTTGCGATGAATGAGAAACCGGGACAGGATGCAAAGAAAACTTAAATCTGATCCAAATAACTTTGTGCTAAAAACTACTTACCGTCGTTATAGAAACTATTGCAACAAAATTATAAAGAAAAGTAAAATACATTATGAAAAAAAGGAACTCGAAAAGGCAACTAAAACAAATATAAAACAGACCTGGAAAGTTATCAATAATATAACTAATTTTAAACCTAAAAACGTAACCTCTCAAGATATTATACCTATTAATATGGACCCTAAAAGGGGGGTCAACTTGGCAAACAATTATTTTGCTTACGTTGGTGAATCTTTGGCTCAGTCAATCATCGACATACTCCCCCAAAAAAGTCTTGCATATTATGAATCTTCTCATCCTCACCTTCAATCTTTTGTGCTGTTAGAAACGTCTATCTCAGAGGTTATTTTGCTCATAAACTCCCTTAAAACCACGTGCTCCTCTAGTAGCGACAAAATTTCCTCTAAAATCATGAAACAAAACCTATTTACTCTAGCGGGACCCTTAACACACATTTATAATTTATCTATAGCCACTGGAACCTTTCCTAGTGCATTCAAAAAGTCTGTAATTACTCCTATATTCAAATCAGGTGACAAATCTTCCGTTAGTAATTACCACCCAAAACGCACCTTATCAATATAGAGAGGGCCCAACGAGCAGTTCTTAAAGTTTCTTGTTTCCTGCAAATTCTTACACCTTCTATTGAAGTTTATGAAATCACTGGCGTGCTCACCGTAAGGCAGCTTTTTGTACTGAGCATTATTCTACGCCAGCATAAACACACAGACAGATTTCCCAGCTCTAGGAGACGAAACTATCTAGTTTATAAGGGTGAGAGCTTCCGTACCTGTTTTGCTCAACGCTTCGAATGCTTTCTGGGGCCGTTTCTGTATAATAAGATAAATAAAATTCTGAATATACAGTTTATGAAGAGATTCGAATGTAAAAAATATGTTAAACAAGTCTTACGTACGCAAAAACGGAGGAACTCCGAGGAACTAAAGTAATAATGTAAATGGAAATCTTTCACTGTTATTGCTAACAGTTTATTTATTTTATATAATATATATATATATCTATTTTTATTTTTTTAATTTATATTCTGATTTAGTCTTGCCCGTAGATAGATAAATACAAACACATATGTAAACACAAATTCACTCATTCAATCACACTGACACACACACACACACGCACACACACACACTCATACACACTATGCGCAGATATCAATACTTGCATGCTAATTAATGAAATTTAATAAATAAAATGGAATAACATAATTAACTATCTATCGATATAATGTAATGAAATTAAACTAAGTGCTAAATTATAAATAATTTAAAATTTGCCAATATTGCTCTGTTTTAACTAGACCAAATATTAAAATATATTATTATAATTATTGTTATACCACTGTGAAAATATGTCTTAGAGGGCGCTGATACCTGTATTACAGATTCTCATCTACCACAGGTGCCAGAGTTAAAAAAACATTGTATTTGTAAATAGCTGTATCTACTTTGTACCTTATAATTGAAATTAGGTTATACATCGTCGTTGCGCCTGGAAAAACCGATAAACGTTTTTTTTCTTAACATGACTTTTTTAACGTTTTAGGCCTAATTTGCCACGCTCGACATGCCTGTAAAACCCGTTATGTGATATCTGAAATAAAAACGAAAATTTCATTTTCCGCTATGTATCTTTCAAACAAAAATACGCGCTCCAAACCGCTTTGTGCCATGTTGACACTTAGCGGTTTTCCATTTTGACATCCGCGAAGTACCTACATGCGGCGTTGCGCGCACGGTTGCACATAGCGGAATATCATTTCGCGCCAAATCTTGCGCCGGGTATCATTTCTTTTGATTTTGTCGTGAAGTGAATAATTTTCAATTGCACTGGTACATTAATAAACCTGTAGCAGCTATTTTACGTACAGCAGAGGTGAGTATTATTTAAAACTGTTGATAATTATACTGATTAACTGTTGATGTTGTATTTTAACTAAAATAACAGAATCTTACCTAAAAATCACCTTGAAATTTCATCTTTTTGTACTTTAGTGCTTACACAAGCTTGTGTTTGTAGCAGGTATATAAGTGCTATGGTAGAAAAGGGTCGTAGGCAGGTAGGTATGTACCTATATCTAATCTATTTTGTGCACTATACAAAGTAGTTTGGAATATAGCTCTGTGTTGGTACTTAGGTACCTCTATCTCTATAATATAAAGCAATGCAGTTCCCCAAAAATGCAACTTCTAAATTATCTGCTAGCTTAGTTAAGATGCAGTAATGACCGATTTAACCTAAATTTTACTTGGTAGCAACAAAGTACACAGAGTACCTACCTATCGGCCTTCGTACTAATATAACTACCTATTTACACTTACTATTCAATGGCTGGTTTTAGTGGTGTTATTGTGTGTGAATTTTATGCTGACACTCCTCTCTCCCCCTGCGATATGTTCATTTAATAAGTACCGTATAGCTGTGTTAATACTATGGTCGTGCATTTGGTCAGTGGGATTGTTCTCTCTTCTCTATCTGTTTGCTTCTCTTATGGTGGTTTGCAGCTTCCTTTTTTTTGTTTCAGACTAAATTTGCTTTAGAATGAAACGCTTTAGCAGATCCTGGATTATACTTAGCATGGCTAATAAAGAAGACATACCTGCAGTCACACAAAATGTAAGATACAGTATTGATGACGAAACCTATGCCCCAGAGCAGATTCTAAACAATATAGGTAGTTCTATTATCACAACGTCGCATTCGCAAACTCATTCGATTCCACAACAACGGGGTGATTCTCTGCAATTATTGTCGAACTGTGCAAATGAAGAAATAAGTTGCGACTCAGATGTATTGTTTGAAGAAGTAGAGCACGAACTTTTTTTCAACAAATTGGAAACAGAAGAACCTGTTATTCTCGCAACAAATACATCACAAATCGAAAATCACTTAATACCAGCCAAGCCTCATTCTTCTCAAGCAGAGGCTAGCAATCATACCACACCTGGCACTCCCTCGCATTCTCGAGCAGTAGCCGACGATCATATATTATCTGACATTTCATCGCATTCTCGAGCAGTAGCCGACGATCATACATCACCTGGCATTCTCTCGCACTCTCAATCAGTTGCCGAAGATCATACATCACCTGGAATTCCCTCGCATTCTCGAGCAGTAGCCAACGATCATACATCACCTGGCATTCCCTCGCATTTTCAATCAGAAGTCAACAACCATGCAGCTTATCACATAGCCTCGCCCTCCCAAGCATCGTATCACACTACGGACTCGCAAATTATTGACTGTGAAGAAATACATTCCAACATGATTCATAATGCCACTACAGGACTTTTTGAAAGTTCACCTAACATTTCTGCTGAAAGTGATGTCATTACACACCAAGAATACGGAATAAAGGACCAAAGAAAATTAAACCAAACTCTCCGATTATTTGGGAAATCCTATAAAAGTAAAACACAAAAGACGATCCCTGAAAAAGTTATGCAATGTGTTCCATGTCAACATCGAGCTTTTGCGAATTCAGAAAGATCCTTTCTCTGCGGTTCTGTAACAGAACAAGCCCGAAAAGATGTTTTCGATTATTTTTGGTCGCTTTCTTCATGGGAAGCAAAAAAATCTTATATGACTGGTCTTGTCACGGTGAGAAATATTCATAAACGGCGCAAGGTAAAGGAATCTTCTGAAGAAACTGCAATCCCGAGACGGCAGAATGGGATAGACTGCTATTTGCCGAAACATGATGGCACTAAAGTCAGAGTTTGCAAAGAGTTTTTTTTAGCTACACTAGCTATTAAAAACCGGCCAAGTACGAGTCAGACTCGCGCACCGAGGGTTCCGTACAAACCTGTATTATAGACCTGAGTATTTGGTATGAATTTCAATTTAATACCTCTACGCGTTTATGAGGAAATGGGTAGTAAGTTTAAAATTATTAAAAAAATATATATTATGTGATGTAACTAAAAATTTATGGTTTTCGTAATTTTTCCTTTATCTATACTATAAGACGTTGCTTCGTACCAAATTTCAAGATTCTGAGTTCACGGGAAGCACCCTGTAGGTTTTGATTCCCTTGCAAGTGTCGAAAATTTGCGGCATAAACGGCTGTATCTTTTGATTGCGTTGGCTTAGAAGTTTGATTTTTTCACAGCTTCAAGGGACAGTGGACCTGAGTAATTGATATAAATTTCAGCTTCATACCTCCACGCGTTCCTGAGAAAAAGGGTCTTGACAGACGGACGGACGGACGGACAGACGGACAACAAAGTGATCCTATAAGGGTTCCGTTTTTTCCTTTTGAGGTACGGAACCCTAAAAAAGACTTGTTTACCGACTGGCTTAATCCAAACCAAGAAAAAAACGACATTAACAAAATTTTAAAGCGAACAAACAACAATGTCGGTCAAACAAATGCGAAGAAACCTTTGAAATCCGATTCGGTAAATAAATGGCTAAGCGAACTTCCCAAGGTCCCAAGTCATTATTGTCGTTCAAGTAGTTCACGGATATACGTTGACGATTCCCTGCAATCATACTCTAAAATGCACAAGGAGTATTTAAAATGGTGTCACGAAAAAGATTTACCGTCCGTCCAAAGAAAAAAGTTTGGTGAAATATTAGAAGGACAAAAGATTTCAATTTTCAAGCCACGGAAGGACCAGTGCGACACTTGTGTTGCACATAAAGAAGGAAACTTGAGTGATGAAGAGTATCAAGTTCATATTTCTAAGAAAGACGAGGCTCGCGAAGCTTAGAAAAAAGCAATTTCTGAAGCCTCAAATGATCATTGTGTCGCTACGATGGACTTTTTAAGTGTTCAACTGTGCCCTAAATTATTAGTTTCAGCGCAATACTATAAGCAGAAATTGCAAATTCATATTTTCACAATTTATATAAATAACAATAAAGATGTGGTTGTTTATATATGGCATGAAGGTGATGGAGGAGTAACGGCAAATGAATTTATAACGTGCATTATGGACTTTGTGCAAAAGGAGAAAGATGAAAAAGGGTACAAGAAGTTCACTATAATATCCGATGGTTGTGCATATCAAAATAAAAACAAAGCTTTAGCAAGTGCTTTTGCAGACATTTCAAAGAGGAAAAGTTTGGATATACAACAAATAATATTGGAAAAGGGACATACGATGATGGAGGTTGATAGTGTTCATTCCACACTCGAAAAACTATTCCAAGCACCGTTGTTCTCTCCCAATGATTATGTTAACCGAATCCTTCAAGCCAGACCTACTCAACCCTACAAATTAAATCATATTGACTATACATTTTTCAAAAACTATGACGAATTACCAAGCAATTTCACATCAATCCGACCTGGGAAAAAAACAGGAGATCCGACTGTAATGGATATCAGAGCTCTTTTGTACAGGCAAGGTGAGGTTTGGTACAAACTTATGCACAAGGATGATTGGAAATTATTGCCTCAACGAAGGAAACAAGATTTGTACCAAACACCATCTTCGCTTTACCAAGAGCCAAAGAAAATAGATAAAAGTAAATTTGACCAACTCCAGTTGCTTAAACCTTACATGCATCGTGACTATCATAGCTTTTATGATAATTTGAGGTTTTAATAACTTACGCTTAAGCTTTTTATCTCCCGTTACTTACAAAAAATGTTAAACACTTAATCATTGTTCCTGTCGCTATCACACTTCGTCATAACGTCAAATAGAAAAGAGTGGCAGGAACAATGTTTAAGTAAGAAGTCTTTTTATTAAACATACTTACCTTATTATTATTGTTTACCTTTAGTGTCAAAATGTGTCTTTACCTAATGATTATGTCTCGTCTGCATTTGTTTCTCATTAAATCTTTCTGAATAAAAGCTATTCTTTAATTTAAGTTTTTTAATAATTTTTCTAGATGTTAGTTAATATGGACATTATCGTAATTAATTTTACTTATACCTTCTTACTTACACTCAATTACTAGCAAACTTAACACCTAATTTAATTTCATCTAACTAATTTCATTTCATTTAATTCACCGAACTAATTTAATTTCATCATTAAACTACCTTTGTTTCTTCGAAAATGTTTGCATACGGGAGGTCTTGTTTTAATGTGTCATTATCCAGTTCTAATGTAGAAGTGAATTTCAGAACTGACATTGTAGGGGAAAATCCGCTATGTAGAGGAGTAGGATCATTTTAGTTCCATATGAAGAAATGGAAAAACCGCTTTTAATGAAAATCACAAAGCGGATTTTTACGACTCAAAAATAAACAGTTATGTGTCAAAATTAAAGAAAAAATTATCTGTGTCCTAACATAATGTTTAATTACAAATATTTAGTACCACAACAGATCCATGTTATCTTGTTTTAATTTTCTGTATACTCAGTTTTTAGCTTATAGACCTTAGTTATAAAAAAAAAACGGTTTTTGGTCTCTCCTGAAAAGTTGCGATTTTATCTTTATCGGGTTTTCCAGGCGCAACGACGACATACATTTGTAACTTGGCATATTATCAGTAATAAATTCATTCATTCATTCATTCATTCATTCATTCATTCATTCATTCATTCATTCATTCATTCATTCATTCATTCATTCATTCATTCATTCATTCATTCATTCATTCATTCATTCGTTCGTTCGTTCGTTCGTTCGTTCGTTCGTTCGTTCGTTCGTTCGTTCGTTCGTTCATTCATTCATTCATTATTATTGTATTCAGCAACACCGATATTTAGGAGGTTCTCAATTTTAATCTTTGCATTACACATTCTTTATGAACCGGACGTTATTTATTCTAAAGCACTGCATGGGAGCATGGGAAGTTATAATTTATTTTCTGATTGCAATTTTCAGTACCAAGAAGAATACAACCTCATAGAGGTTATACCAAAAATTGATACTGTAAAAGGAGACAATAGAGTAAGTGACAAGACCTGTTTTCCTCTGTGCTTATACCTGATAATTCTAATTAGTATTCATGAAGGCGCTTCGACACGGCAGTTATCACGCTTAGGTACTTTGAAATTCATAAATTTTTACATATATATTTACATCTAGTCACACTCACATCTCAGAGAAAGTAGGCAAATAATCTCAGTGATCGTTTGAGATCACTCAGGCAGCCCAGGCTACGAGCGATTCATCTCTGTTTAAGCTTGGTCAAATGCTTCTGTCTGTCTGTCCATCCGTCCGTCCGTCCGTCCATGCTTCCTGGTGCAGAATTCATTTCTGTGGGTAAAGTTTGATTTCTTAAGATGGTTGTACCATTTTAACCTAATAATTTAATGTAATTTACAGATGCGAGACCAGAAACATCCATAAATGTAGCCTTGATGCTACTTCCATTGGTAATAAATGTTTCACCAACCCGTCGCCGAAACAAAACAATCTGGAAACCATCGCGTGCTGAGATTTTTCAAGGATTCGTCTTTCAAGCTGTCACCGAAGGCGAAGTGACAACTTCAATCCTAGAAAAGTCTGTTAAATTAAAGAGATTTGGACGCACGGTACAGCCCTACGTCATATCCGTGGGCACATCAGTAGCTGACGTATGAAAAGCGTATGTTGTGATTAACAACACTCTGTACAGCTTTCAAAAACTAATCACGGCGGTTGATTGCGCCTTTAAAATTTATCAAGCGACTGGCGCCTACTACCAGAAGAAGAAGCTGAGGACGTATGGACAGAAATCCAAATAGGAATTTACGGAATTACGACGAAATTTGATAGGAAAACTCAGGCTGTCAATGTAATTCTAGCTGACTTAGAACTGATTTTAGTCAGCTAGAATTACCGGTAACCTGAGTTACCTAATAACAAAATGTTTTACTGTCACTTCTGCAAAGAACAGCAAGCTACACCGACTTCCTTAATAACCCATATAAGAAAGTATTGTAAGTTTCCGCCTACACGTTCAGTTTTTATCTGTGGTGAACTAGATTGCCAGCGTCATTATAAAAAAACATTTAGTTAGAGAACATCAACCATCTTTCGTTAGTCATAAGGGAAATCATGCAAATCATGAAATAATTACTGCTACTGAAAATCAATCAAAAGCACAAAACTATTGTTTACCTTCAACTAGTACTAAACGTTTAGAATCAGTTAAAACTGATGATAATTCATGATACCACGAAAAACTGTTCAAATAATTTTGGAAAGTCTAAAAAACAATTTCAATAATTCTGAGAGTAGCTTAATACACAAGTTCTATAATATGATACCACCAGAACAAATCGATAAAGACATTGATAAGGTACGGTTAAAAAAACATTTCGAATCAATAGTCATTCATAATATAACATTCAAAGCCTTTGACACCAACATGTCATAAAAATATTAAACAGTTAGGAACTTACTTGGAATCTCGAGAAATAGTTCTTGGTCAGCGCTTGGAGACAAAAAATACTTCGATAGGGATTTCAATGACGCAAGTACCTTGCACAGAACAAATCTTGCCACTAAAAGATATTTTATAAAAAAAAATTTCGTTGCCTTATGTGGTGAAGGATACCTTTGAGTATTTAGATCGTATTGAGAAAAATCCAAAAAATAACAAAAGCTCGTTGGAAACAGAATCCGAAATGGTATTACCTTTAGTAATATATTTCGATGATTTTGAGGTCGGCAACCCGTTAGGAAGTCACGCCGGTATTCATAAGCTCGGTGGTGTCTACGTGTCTTTACCTTGTCTCCCTCCTCACTACGTGTCGCAGTTACAACATATTTTCATGCTAGCATTTCTTCACTCTTCCGACAGATTAAGCTGTGGAAACAATATGATTTTCTCAAAAGTTATAGAAGAACTCAATAATTTAAAAAACAACGGAATCAAAATTGACTCTGAAGTATTTAAAGGTGTTATAAAATTTTATGTTGCAGCAGTAACAGGGAATAATTTAGGTCGAAATGGTATTTTAGGATTTGTAGAAAGTTTTTCGGCTAATCGCCCATGTAGAATTTGTATTGCAAATAAAGAACAGATAAAATTACTATATTTTGAAGATAATGAGTTGTTACGAAACAACACTAACTACACTCATGATCTGCAAAGCCGTAATGTTTATGAGACTGGCATCAAAGAAGAATGTGTATGGCTTGCTCTTGAAGACTTCAATCTCTTTGAAAACGTAGCAGTAGATGTAATGCACGACTACCTAGAAAGTTGCTGTCGGTATGTTATGACATTTGTAATCACGAACTTGGTACAAACTCAGAGGCTTATCAACTTAGAAATGCTTAACTCGTTTTTTCGATTACGGACCTGACACTAGTTCAAAACCGTGTAACCCAGTCACGAAAGATGGTTCTTGTATAAAGTTAAAAGTATCTGCTTCCGAAATGCTAACTCTGGTTCGATACTTTTGGGTTATTGTTGGGATGAATGTGCCAGATAATAACGATGTGTGGTCTTTGTACGTTAAATTAAGACAACTGTTGGATAAACTTATGAGTCATAAAATTCATGACAATACAGCTGACCAAGTAAAATTCTTAATAGCAGAATTAAATGAACTGTACTGTGAATTAGCTGAAACCCACTTAAAACCAAAGTTCCACTTTCTTACTCATTATCCTGCAATGCTAAAAAAATTTGGACCTCTTACGCAAATTTGGGCAATGAGATTTGAAGCTAAACATCGAATTTCTAAATTTGTGGCACGAGCATCGTGTAGTCTAGTTAAAATTTGCAAAACGATTGCCATTAAGAATCAGCTTGTGTTGAATGACCTATTTTTGAAAAACAAACCCATACGTATTTTTCTTCAGGCAAAAGAATAAAAATTCCAGATTCGGATATTGAAAGCTTAAATAGTTTTACAAATGACCATAGCATTAATTGGTCGACGTCGTGGGTGAAACTGAACGGTGTTGACTTTAAAATATCATCAATTGAGGGATATAAAATCAAAGGCAGCTAAATCCACTTTTTGTCATTTTTGAGTTGAGAATGCCATTTTATGCGTCTAACGAATTAGTACCTGTTTCGACAATAATTTTGTATCAAAGGCAGCTAAATCGCTCACAAATCCCATTCGAAAAATAAATTTATTATGAAAGGTAGCTAAATCCAGGTTTGTGAGAAACAAACATAGCTAAAGTTGCAATCGACCAATAAGAGTGCTTCATTGTCCTTCATTCAAAATGGCCGTCCGCATACCGCCGAGCTCGAACGTGTCTTATTGAATTAATACTTGTTTATACTTGTTTTTTTGGGAGCTTGAATTGAAAAAGGTAGTGAAACACGTAATTAAATGTGTAATGGAGGTGCCTGTCACAGAAGCTTTACCGGGGAAGTCCAGGAAACGTCCGAAATTACCAGATAAATGGAAAGCAAATTTGGCAAAAAAAGAGAGGTTAGTACTCGCTAGTGATGTGCTTCAATATTATTCTGTTCGACATTTTCAAAGATATTATTACCCATTTGGTCAAGTTAAGTATGTAAGTAGTGAAATCGAACGATCAAAATTTAAGTAGATCCATACTATATTACCTCGTACTTTGTTATATAAAAAACTTACGGGCTTATTCATAATGGTCCGCTAACTTAAAACAGCTGCTACAGAGTGTTATGTTTCTTTCTGACTTAGGTCAATAGAAGAAGACAGAGTGAGAATTAGTAATGCTTTTAGTTAGCAGACTATTATGAATAAGGCCTTTAAACTTTATAAAAATGTATGAGTGCCTACCGATTGTATAAAAAAATATCCGAGTATATTCTGTAGATAATTTATAATTTTTTTCACAGGTAATTTCACTAATATCAATAAATTTATGGAATCTAATATAGTTCGCTACATTACTGGACCATAGGGAAACCCAGAGAGTATCTGAATTATTTTATACTATTGACTCAAAGTATTGTTTTACAGGTACTCATCGCACAGTTTACCGGAACCGATTACCTGTAACCACGACTCAAAAACATACCAGTGTAAGAAATTAAAAGTACGAGATCTACAAAAATTCCATGACAGGTTCTACGCAACACCATTGAAGGCTAAACAGGATGCATTAATACTAAAATGCTGTACTATAAAGAAAAACATGTCGCAGGCGGCCTACAAAAAATGTCAGGAAATGCAGAGAATATTCCATTAAGTATGCTATATACGCTCAAAAAAAATGTGTGCCAGTTTGCCAGCAAGTTTTTTTAAATACACTTGGAATAAAAAAATATCGTGTGCAGTTTGTGATGCAGAATTTCTTTACCACAGGAAAACTTCCTGACGAAAAAAGGGGTGGCGATCGTAAGACCCAGAAGTATGCCGGTAAAAGACAATCTGTCCGTGAATTTATAAAATCATTGAAATGTGTCGAATCACATTATTGCCGAAGTTCGACGCAACAGCGTAAATATCTCCCAAGCGAGCTCAACATCAATAAATTGTATACGCTCTACAAGTCTCAAAACCCCGAAAGTACTGTGAAATGTTCGTACTTCAGGTATATCTTTAACACAGATTTTAACCTGGGTTTCGGAACGCCAAGAACCGATGTGTGTTCGAAATGTATTGAATTGAGTGAAAAACTTAAAACGGAAAATGATCCATCGGTAAAAGTTAACCTCATGACAGAAAAAAGAATACACACACTTAAGGCACGCGCATTCTTTAACATGCTCAGAGAGAAAAAGGAAGGAATGGTAACGTATTCTTTTGATTGTCAAAAGAACTTAGTTCTGCCTAAAGTGCCGGATCAAAGCTGTTACTACAGCAGACAACTTTACCTGTATAACTTTGCAATGATTCGAGGCTCTTCCAAAGATCCGTTAAATAAAGATACTTCATTTGCTTATACGTGGTCCGAAGATGAATTTGCAAAAAGTGCCAATGAAATAGCTTCCGCCGTTTACGACCGATAAAAAAAAAGCGACTTCACAAACGTCACTCATATCCGTCTGATAGCAGACGGATGTGGAGGACAGAATAAAAATAGCTCAATGCTAGCTATGTGCTGTCGATGGCTTTTGGATAAAAAAATCTATTAACAAAATTGAACTGGTATTCCCAGTTACCGGGCATACATACATGCCTGCCGATAGAGTTTTTGGGAATATCGAAAAAGAAATACGAAAAAAAGAAGTGATCCAGCCGAAACACGAATAAACGCGAGTGCGAGTTGTACTGTGACAACGTTTTGCCAGTTCAAACGGTTAATTTACTCATACTCACTACTCAATGCTCGATTAACGCGGTAGTAAAGTTATTCAATTGGATCTGTCAAACTCGCACTAAGCACTCCGGTCGTGAATGTGAATGATTTGAATTACCTTCCGATCTGTTTATAATTACACACACTTTGTAAAAGATATATAATTTTCCATTTGTAGCTTCAAACCTTAACTAAAAGTATCAATTAAAGATAAGATATAATATAACGTATAGCATAGCAAATGACGTTAAAGACATATCTGTGACCTCGGTCTACTGCGAGCACGAGCCCTGCGAATATCTCGAACTAACTGTAAACTAAAACTTGTAATATAAAATTGTGAATTTTTCAGGGACTGCTTTAGTAATTATTGCTTAGATAAAAACGATAAACCAATAAGGCGAGATACCACAGGCTGTTTAATTTTAATTAGTTAGGTATGTGCTTACGTTTCTATTCAACTTTTTTATGTACCAAAGACCGTTCAACCCGCGTTTCTCCTGCACTCACGGCTTTTAGACCAAGGTATGAAAATAACGCAGTCGTATACATACCGTAGAATGGGGTTACTTTGATTCCTGGGGTTACTGTTGGTGCGAGACACAACTGGTATTTTAGTGGACTGTAAATATTGATTGTAGGAGCTGGCGGAGGTTTCTTGTAGAAGAGAATAATTAGCTGACACTATAGAACTTGAACGGCGGCTTTATTTATGTCACACAATATCACAAATAATTAAAACCACCAAATTAGTGTTCTTCAAATTAGATTCACGCAACGTAGCGCAGCAGAGACGTGAGAGAGAGATAGATATAACAAAAAACCCTGCAGATGGCAGCACTGTATTGGCTACGTTGCAATATTAATTTGTTTCTAACATAAGCTGGGGCCTCAAAATGATACAGAACACCTACTCATTAAGTTGCTACATCAAAATTATTCTAATCTATTCCAAGGTAGGTACATAAATTAAGAATGGACAAATCAAACTGATAATGATTATAGCATCTATACACTGATGTTAACTTGCATGAATTTAGTACAGAATTGCTTGTCTTCAAGAGGAAACTTAATCCTATTACAAGATTGTTACATGATATACAATGGGAAAGTAAGTATCTATGGAATGTATTACATTCATTGAAGTAAATTATTTATACTTAGCAAAGAAATCACTTAACATAAAGTTACAAACTTGCTAGCTTTACATAGTCTTCTAATCATATTATATTGTTAGAAACTAAATAGTAGAAAAATTAAACATTAACTGAAACTTACGTTTTTTTTTATATAACATAAACTTTTAACAGAAATTATAACTTCTTGGTTTGACAAAAAAGTAGAAAGCCTTTATCTTATAATAAATATATTTAGTCTTTGTAACATAAATCAATAGTTATTAGAACCATAACAGGAAATAATATCAACACCTTTTGCATCTTAAAAACTATAGCATCTTACTCATTATGACATGACAATGCATTTTAAAAACTACAGCATCTTACTCATTATGACTAAGAAAAAGTTATTTTACTTATAATACTTTACTGATTACAATCTATGGGTAGTACACACACCTTAGTAACACTGCGGTTATGCTTATGCCCATTAGCAGTTGTTACTTTCACAGCACGGACCCTGCCATCTTTACCAGGAAACAAATTAGTTATACGCGCCATAGGCCACTGCAATGGAGGAGTATTGTCTTTACATAGTATAACTAGACTACCTAACGTTACATTAGGTACATTGTTGTGCCATTTTGGCCTGTGCTGTAACAGGTTAAGGTAACCTTTTAGCCAATATTTCCAAAAGTTTTGTTTCATATTTAGGGTTATATCCCAGAATTTAAGTAAGTTTATATTGACATTGCTAACGTCACGCTCAGGGTAAGTATTGACAGGAGCGCCAGTCAGAAAGTGCCCTGGTGATAAAAATGAGAAATCGTGCGGATCAGCTGTTATAGCTGTTAGTGGACGAGAATTTAAAACCCCTTCTATTTCGACCAAGACAGTATTTAGCTGTTCATATGTTAGTAAGGATTTCCCTACAACGCGTTTGAGGTGATATTTCGCACTTTTAACACCACTCTCCCAAAGTCCACCAAAGATTGGACTGTAAGCCGGTATAAAATGAAAGTTAATGCCGCGGCTAGAAGCGAAGGCTTCAATTTCTCGACTTTGAGAAGAGTGTAAACGATAAAACTCGTCTAATTGTTTCCTTGCCCCCTTGAACGTGGCGCCGTTGTCACAGTGGACTTCGCTGGGCAGGTTTCGTCTCACAACTAACAAATTTCCTTGCTTGCTTCAAGCAAGGAAATTTTCTGTTGTCAAATCTGAGGCAAGTTCTAAATGGATTGCTTTGGTAGTGAAGCATACGAATAATAAAATGTAACCTTTTCCTATTATTGGTTTCCTAATGCGGCTGTTCTTAACCGATACCGGCCCAGCAAAGTCCATGCCAACCTTCTGGAACGGACGACACGGCGTCACTCGTTCAGCGGGCAAGGAACCCATCAGCTGAGTTGATGCAGCAGCTTTGTTTCTGAAACATGTTACACATTTATGTATTACTCTTTTCACGGTACGCATACATCTACAATCCAAAATCTTTGTCTGAGGGAACTAAGAACTAATCGTTGCCCTGCATGTAGCAATTTTAAATGTTCAGATCTCACAATCAAGTTAGTGATCTCCGAGTCCCTGGGCAGAATTGCCGGGTGCTGGCTGGTGTAGGGAATTGGTGCATTTTGTAAACGGCCTCCAACTCTAAGGACACCATTCGCATCAAGAAATGGTGTCAAAGGCTTCAGACTACTAGTAACCTGACTGCGAGGATTGTCAGATTTCAAACACTTGAGTTCATTAGAGTAAAACATATTCTGCTCATGTTTTACTATAAATAAAATTGCTTTATTTAATTCAGTTGTTGACAAGTATTGTCTTTCTTTAACTGTTTTTGGCCTAATATTCCTACAGAACCTTATTACATAGGCAAGTACACGAGTCATTTTATTTATATCAGAAAACTTCTTAAGTTTATCAAAGATAGTGTCAGTTGTAGCAATCGCAGCACATACTAAATTGTCATTGTTGCATTTTAATTCGGACAGAGGTGTAGGTACCTGGGGTGCAGATTGAAGTACATAGTCCTTGTCATGCAGGAAACATGGCCCTTGCCACCAAGTTTGATTTTCTCTGAGCTCTTGTGGTGACAGACCACGGCTGAGACAGTCAGCGGGGTTGTCTGCGGTATTTACATATTGCCAATGACAGGCTTGTGTCAGTTCCTGAATTACTCTGACCCTATTTGCCACATAGGCTTGAAGTTTCGCAACATCTGGCTTTAGCCAAGCTAGTACAATCTGAGAGTCTGAGTATACATATGTACCACTGATGTGTAGAGTAGTGGTGATTGTGTAGAGTACCTTTATGGACAACTAAGCAAGAAGCAGCGCAGCTTTTAACTCCAACCTTGGTATTGTAAGCGGTTTTTTGAGTGGATTTATCCTTGACTTAGAGCATAGCAAGTGCATGTGTGTGTTACCTTGTGCGTCAATTGATCGCAAGTAGAGACAGCAGCCGTAGGCAACTGTTGAAGCAACGATTTATTACTTTGTAACAGGCCACGCCGCGCTCTGGAGCACTTGGGGCTTTCGGCACTGACTGAAAATCAGCGCTGAGGGTTCACGCCCCCAGCACTATGCTGAGTCAGTTGCCATTTGCAGCAGCAGAGACACACCGCGACAAAGTTTGTAATGTTTGTTTTTTTTCTTTTTTAGTTATTTTTGCTGTCAACTTTTGTCTTTGTATTTTAATTTAATTTGTGTGTAACTGTTGTTGCAATAAATATTTTTCTTTCTTTCTTTCTTCAAAGCCTATCAGCTGATTGACGACTGCGTCTTGTGGTTTTACACAGCGAGGCAAGTTAATTGTGTCCATTTGAGACAGATCACTGACAAAGTCTAACCACTGCTTGCGGATGTCCTCTGGAGGTGTAGCATCCCAGTCTATGTTGCAAGTCCATAAACTCTGCATGATTACCTTTGCACGCACGAGTATTGGCCCCATCAGTCCAAGAGGGTCATAAAATCTGCTGATGTAGCTGAGTGTGTCGCGTTTAGAGTCGTGCAAGCTTCTGTATGGCTGAGGGCGCGTGGTTTTGAAAACATCGTTCTCGACATCGAAGGTGACGCCTAGCGTTTTTACTGACACATCTTGTCCTTGAAGATCTACTTCACCTAAATGATGATTTTCCTTGGGTACGTTTTGAAGAACTTCTTGGCAATTGGAAGCCCATTTGTGCAACTGAAATCCTCCCAAAGCAAGGCTCTTTACTAGCTCAGATTGCATCTGTACTAATTCGGTTTTAGATTTACTGTTTGTGAGTACATCGTCTACATAATGTGTGGTTTTTTAACACCATGGATATTGGCTAGCTCAGTGAGGCAGCGAGTGGCAAGATATGATGACGGCTTGAGACCGTATGTAACAGTTTTTAACTGAATGCATTTGATATCATGTTGGGGAGACTCGCGCCACAAGATGTTCTGAAGGGAACGCTGGGCAGGATCTAGCTCAATGCACCAAAACATTTTTTGTATGTCACATATGAAGTAATATTTCTCTAGTCTGAACGAGAGTAGAACCTCAAAAAGTTCTTTCTTTACTACAGGTCCATTTAGTAATAAGTCACTTAATGAGACTTTTTTCTTTGTAGGCATAGAGCCATCAAAAACTGTTCTTAACTTAGTAGTGCGGCTACTTTCTTTAATGACAGCATGGTGTGGAAGAAAGTAAACCGGGTCTTTAGAGAGGTCATAGCTCTCTATTTCACGATACTCTCCATGACCTAGATCCATATCCACCATAAATTTATAGACATACTGGTCTATAAATTTTTTATACTCGCTGTGAAGAGATTCATTTTTTTGCAATTTCTTTTCTAGATTAAGAAATCTATTAAAAGCTAAGTGGAATGACTCCCCTAACTCAGAATTTACTTGCTCTAATGGGACTTTGAGTGGCATTGTGACTTGAAATTTATTATTTTCAAGTTTTGTAGTCTCCTGAAAGAGTTTTTCGCAATATTCATGCTCTTGTAATTGTTCTGAGAAGAGTTCAGGCACCTTTTCCGCTGTCCAAAATGCACCCAAGGTATCATTGAGATTGCTATCACATTCTTGGCAAAATAAAGATACAACCTGCTTTTTGTTTGCTGCCACAGCGGCGCTGCGTCCAGCGACGATGTGACCGAAGGATGTGTGTACTATTGACAGTTGCTCAGCATTGCCAGGGCTCTCTGGTGCAGACAGCAGTTGGCCAGCTACAGCGGTGACGGGAGCCACTTCAGGCTGTGTTGGCAGGAGGACCTGAAAAAATATGTCAGCTCCGAGCAACATGTTCACATCTCCAGGCGTATTGAAGCATTTATCTGCTACGAGTAGCTTGCAGTTAGCGGGGAAGGTGATAGAAGATAGATCAAGCTTGGTTTGCGGCAGTTTGGTTGTTATAGTTTTTACAATGTGACAATTGACTGATGTCATGAACGGATAAACGGTGGAATATACCTCAAGGTTTATGCATTTGTCAACCGTCTTTTCAGTGTTAGTAATACTTACGATGCTGGTATTAGTATTTGCTGGAGCCATGCCTAGTAAATCCACAACCTTCTGTGTCACAAAAGATGCTTGTGACCCACTGTCAAGCAGAGCCCGGACATAAATTGTGCTGCCTGCCTTAGATATAAGCTTTATTTGCACAGTAGGCAGCAGAACCTGACCCTGAGTGGTATTAGATAGCAAAGTCACAGATGGGGTAGCTTGTGTAGATTCCATATCATGAAGCATGGTATTGTGCTCCTTTTTACATTCTGCACACTTAAAGTGAAACTTGCATTTGCGTGTATGCTGTCCCAGACACATTTTACACAGTTTTGTAGCTTTGACAAACTCGAAGCGTTTATTAGGTGCAGCAAGTTTAAAACTCTGACAAAGAAATAATTTGTGGTCGTTCGACTTACAGTAATGACACTTAGCAGGGGCTGGTTGTGCAGACACAGCGTGGCTCGCCAGGCGGTGTGGTGCCTGCGGCTTTTGGCTGTTGTGAGTTGTCTCTAAAGCCAGGGCACGTCGCTCTAGGTAGGAGAGGAATTCTTCCACAGTGGGTAAGATCTTATTGTCCCGCTCCATTTGAAAGGCGCGACTGGTCAGCATGTTTAACTTGCGGAGTAGGATACATACTACCATGCTATTCCATTGGTCCACAGGCTCGTCGAGATTCTTGAGCGCTGCTAAGTTTTGTTTGGTTTCTGAAATCAGAGCGCGAATGTCGGCGGTTGTTGATCGTGTCATGCTAGGCATGTCTAGCAGTGCAAAAATGTGTTCGTGAATTATTTTTGTCTTGTTGTCGTACCTATCCTTAAGTAATCGAAGGGCCTCCGTGTAGCTTTCGTCCCTCAAAGGGAGATTATTAATTAACGCAAGAGGTTCACTGCTCAAGAAGCTCTTTAGATAGTAGAGTTTTTGCACAGGAGCAAGTGAAGCGTCTTTGTGTATCATGGCGTTGAAAATGTTAATGAATTCGTAGTATTCAGTGTACTTACCGGAGAATGGCGCTATGACGATATTAGGTAATTTAATCGAAGTGTTAGACGCTTGATTGCTGGGCCCAGCCTGTGGGCTACTGGGAGCCTTGACCTCTAATTGGCTCATGGCGGTGGTGAGCCCAGATACCAGTTCTATGTAGTCCTCCTCAAGCACCCCAGGATCCTCCTCGTCATCTGAGAGGGCTGCGATTTGCGCACACAATGACATGAATTCCTTGAAAACTGCGTGCAACCTGTCTAACTTTGCCTGAAGTGTTTGAGCGGGCAACTTTCTGAAGGCGTCCTCACTATAGGTCTTTTTTAACTTTGTTGTTGACGCTTTCGCGTACCCTCTACTAGCAATGAGTTGTTTTAACTCACTCATTGTGATTAATTAGCACTGTCTGTAACTGACCTATGTACCTAATATCAAACTTAAGAGTGCGAAAATAAAATAAAATTGTTTTACTAGAGACATAAATTTAGACTATCGGTAGCGTGACACGTAAAAACAAAATGGTGGATTGACGAACGAACGAAAGCGAACGAAACGAAGCGGCACGATGGTGGTCACACGCAGGCAGGGCGTCGACGCTCCACTCGGCTTCCGTTCGATTGAGTTCGGCTCTCGTTCGGCTCCGACGACTTACGATGAGCTCCGACGACTTCCGAAGCCGACTTTTCTTCCTTGTTCTTCAAATTGAATCGTGGCGGGCGACGCAAATATGGCCGACAAATTAGATAGATAGATAGATAAAAGATTTATTTCCATAAGACACACACATGTAGGTATAAATATATCATCACATATTACATCACAAATGAACATTACAGAGTTGACATTGACAAAACGTAAACATACAGAATAGTGATACAAACATAACTCAGTTGTGCGGTACAGTAAGTACCTATTGGTGAGATAGGGACGAATGCTGAAAAATGTTTCAACGTGTGTGTGGCAAATGCAAACGGGTTCCGACTCAGCATGTGCTGAGAGTTTAAGAGGAAAACTCTAGCGCTGGTATTCTGCCGGTACCCAGTGTGAGCGGCGTGCAGAGCTCAAAGAGGTGAGTAAATTATATGTTTCTTATATATACATGTACACACATACATACACTCATATACATACAAAATAAGATATACGTATGTGAAAATATTATATGTATCATATCCAAACAGATTTAGTAAAGCGAGAAATTAATCGAGCCTGTGCAAACTTTGCTTACCTACTCAAAGCCACAGTTGATAATAACAATAAGATAATTATTAATTAAATTTGGTGATTAATTAAGCATAAGATAAAAGATGTCATCACAATTTATTATTATTATTATTTATTATTACTATACTAAGTCGTGCTGAGTCTTCGAGGCCTATGGGCCAAAATAAAAATAATAAGTACAAAATAAAAATAATAAATGTCCAACTAGAATAGATTATTGAATTGTATTGTAAATTGAATTGTATTATAAAATTTAAGATCGATATAAACATTAAAGATGTCATTATAGAATAAAATTGTATAAGTGTAAAAAATTATAAATCGAATCATATTAAGCAACAAGTAAACATTGTGTACGTAGGAAACAAAGGATCAGATATTTATGTCCCGTAATCTCTAGTCTGATAACTTTCTAGGGCTGCAATTTCTGCTGGTCCAGCAGAAACTTTTTAAAATGCACCCTAAACGTGGCCCTTGACTGAAGTTGGCGGAGAGGTGGAGGTATATCATTCCAACACTTTGTGGCCTGAAACCGGAAACTGCCACGAAAAGCGGCAGTTCGGTGATGCGGCACACAATGTGGATTTGAACATATCCTAACGCTACCCCCCATTGCTCTCCTCCAAATTAGCTTTTCAAATAAGTAAGCTGGCTTTTTCGTCTTTATTACACCAAACAATAGAACTGCCATGAATAATTTCAGTCTACTATCCATTTTTAAAAGATTTGCGTTGTTTATGTATGGTGTGACGTGAGCCCGAGAAGGAATGAAGAAACAAAAACGAGCGCACGCGTTTTGAACCCGTTGAAGCAGCTTCTGAGTTTTAGCATAGGTGCAAGGACCGTAAGCAGTTAAAGCATAGGTTAACTTTGACAGCACTAGAGAGTCACAAAGAAGGACTCTAACATTGACACTCAGAAATCTCCTCAGCTGATAAAGCACTTTTAGGCGAAAGAAACAGTTGCGTACAACTTCTACGACGTGCTTCTCGAAGCGTAAGCCACTGTCCATCACCACGCCCAAGTTTCGAGCCTCATCAACAAAGTCCAGACGCGTGCCGTTTATCCGGATGACGGGATCCAGGGACATAATGGCCTCCTTTTGCATTTTGGAGCCCATAATCATTATCTTAGATTTGGAGTGGTTTAGTAGAAGGCAATTATTCACACACCATATGTAAATACGATCGAGGTCTTCATTAAGTTTAGCAGCAGTTGCAGTAATATTACTCCTATCACACGAAATTTGGAGCTGCATATCATCTGCATACAAATGGTAATTGCAGTGCTTTATACACTTGACAATGTCTGCCGAAAAAATCGTGAAAAGGAGAGGTCCAAGGATGGACTCCTGAGGAACTCCCCGGCCTACTGTGCATCGTGTAGATGTTAGAATAGTCCCATCAGCTTTCCGCACGACAACCTGCTGGAGTCTGCCATACAAATAGCTCTCAAACCATTTAATAGTTTCAGTCTGGAAACCATAGTAGGCGAGCTTGGACAGCAGCAGGTCGAAGTTAATACAGTCAAAAGCCTTGGAAAAGTCCAGTAATCCAAGAAAAGAACCCTTTCCTTCATCTTGAGCACCCAATATATGATCTATGATGTCAAGAAGAGCAGTAGAAGTACTGTGGTGCTTACGGAAGCCTGATTGGTGAGCAGGTAAGATGCAGTTGTCCTCACAGTATTCAACAACTTGGTCATAGACCACTTTTTCCAATATTTTGGATAAATAAGGCAGTATACTAATAGGCCTCAAGTCATTAAAACAAGTGGGATTGCTGTTTTTAGCTAATGGGGTTACAGCAGCAATCTTCCATTGATCAGGGAAAGTAGAAGAAATAATGGATTGATTGACTATATACGTAATTGCAGGAAGGGTATCCGGAATTGTAAGTAGGATCATGTCCCTATTTATATTGTCAACACCTTTGCATTGGATGTCATGTCTAATATAATTTTTAAAATTGTATTGCTGTCTATTGTATGTAAATTAAAATTATTGCTATTATGTCGGTGAAATTCAAAAAATGACAATTGAGAAATACTTACATTAAAATTAATTGGAATGTTCAAGAAATGTTTGTTTATCTCGTCAGGACATTGCAAATATTCGGGTAGAATTGAATATTTCGTGTCTGGTAGTACAGACCTCTTCAAGTTACGCCACAAAATTTTACCGTTATGTGCGTTTTTATTAATATTGTGTTCATAATAAGCTTTCTTTTCAAAGTATAAGCTAACGTTGACCAAGTGCTTCAATTCCTTGTATTCGAATTTGTGTAAATCAGACTTTGTACTTAAGTACTTACAGTGTGCTCTGTTTCTAAAGTGCATCATACGACGAACATTAGAAGTAAGCCAAGGCTTACTGTGCTCCTTGACTACAACTGTCCTTTCAGGGGCATGACAGTCAAATAGGTCAACCATTGATTTATTCAAAAAATTAACGGCTACGTTAATATTACACTCCTTGCTTACACTAGCCCAGTTAATACGTGCCAAGTCAAGTTCGAAGAGCTCTTTATTAATGGAAGATAGAGGCCGGAGGGTAACTTTTTTCGGAGGAGCAAAATTTTTTTTTAATTTAAAAGTAGCCATAATCAAAGCATGCCCCCCAAGCTCAACAATGTTGTGAACTGAGACGCTACGCACAGGGGCGTCGGTACATATGATGTCGATAAGTGATTGGCTATGTGACGTGAAATGAGTCGGTTCAGTGACATGGTTTTTTATGCCGAAAGTTTCAAAGAAGTTACAAAGTTTTTTTGTATTTAAATTACTCTCCAGAAGGTTAATATTTAGATCACCCATTAGTATGATGTGATCATAATGCGTAAACGATAACATAGATTCCGTGATAGCGTCAAGAAAGACATCAACATTTACCCAAGGAGGCCGATACGCAGTTCCCAATATGATTTTATGTGCATTGTTATTTATGCGAATCCACATTTGCTCCACGGCAGCCGGGGCAGGCGGGTGAATGCAGGTACGTGCAGTAATACCCACTTTTATATAAAATCCTACGCCGCCGCCTCGTGAGCGGACCTCACGCGGCCGCGGCACATGTCGCAGTCTGTAGCCGGCCACAGACGGCGCGCGGGCCTCCTCGTTAGCTCTGAGCCAAGTTTCATTGATTGCTAAAACGTCTGGAGACTCGCGCTCCACAGCCACCTGAAATTCGTCATGTCTCGTACAGAGTGAGCCTGCATTAAAAAGACCTAACTTTAGTTCCCTGCACTTAATCATTGATACAATGTAAAAAGTTCCAAACTGACAGCAAGTACGTAATAAAGGTTATTACGACACTAGCGTCAAAATAACTATGCCGAATAAATATGATTTTCATATATTGGAAATATAATATTATAAAAATGTCAGTAGTGTAATAAATTAAAATATGTGATATTAGGATTAAAAATATTTTATAATAAATAAATGTATCATTGGCAGATGGTTTCCCACTCAGTTTCCAAGTACGTGAATTACGGATGTTAATAATTAATTTAAACCCATTTGCAGTTGCCACACTACCGCGCTGAGGCACATAGTTTGTTAATGGGTTGAATATGGACAAACATAAACACATGCACAAACAATGACAGGCCACAACAAAGCAACAAAAATGACATACTATGAAGATACAAAGCAAAGCAAGTATTAATAAAATTAAGTATATACCTAATTCTTTACAAATTAAATAGTTAAGTTGAGCCAACCGGCATCGAACCAAAAACACGTTTAATGTCACTTTCAGACCGTATGCGGTGAGCTAGAGATGACTCATCACGCCTCACACTAACGCGTCCCTCCTTGGACCAAACAAAACGCCACCGGTAGACGCGGGCCGCATCCCTTGCTAGACCGAAAAGCTTTCGATTTGTTTTCGTAAGCCTCTCATTTACGTAGATTCGACGAGGTTCATGAGGTGGCAGGCCAAGGTCTGACGTAGTTACCGCTCCACGGCGGACTCTCGCGCTTTTGATGAAGTCATCGCGGAGAACGCGGCGTGACAAGCTGACGACAATCGGCCGCGGGCGCGGCACCGCTTCGCCCGGGAGAGGCGCAGTGCGGCGCGGGCCCGCGCGGGAAGCACTCACCACGTCACGCAGGTCAAGTGCGACGCCCAGCTTTGTGGCCACGGTGGAGACGATGTGGCCGCAGGATTCGCCCTCAGACTCAGGCACCCCAGTGATTTCCACGTCATTGAGGATTGCGGTCTGCTCTCTATCATTAAGGTCCGAGCGCAGCTGTTCGATCACCTCCTGGAGGCCCGCCTCGCCAGTTTCCTTCTGGACGCGGGCAAAAGTGGCTAGCTCCATTTTCAGGCTCTCATTCTCCCGCTCCAGATGGGATACTCTTTCTTTCACAGTCCCGACAGCTTTGAAGAGGTCCTTTATTTGATCTCCTAGGAAATCTGTGGTCTTGGTGAACTCCAATTTGAGAACATTTACTGTTGCGTGAAGTTCCCTACAAATGTCATTCAGCTTCGTATTCAGCAATGACTCCAGTTTTACGTACATTGCGTCAAAAGGTGTCTGTTTTTCTGAAGGTTCAGAGGTAAGCGAGACATTTAATTGTGACACTTGTGACTCGTCACAGATCGACATATCGATACCTTTTGCTACTTCGCGGTGTTCACGTACCGGGGTGTCGTCGCTGCGAGTGGCACGCTGCGTTCTTGCAGTGACATTAGTGCACCGGGGACACCGCCAAGATTTAACCAGTTTGGCTTTATTAGGTAAAAAGTATGCTGTGGTCATGTTAAGACACCTATAGTGAAAATAGTCCTCGCATCCCACGCAACTAAGCTGTTCCCCAAGCAGGATGTTGGTACTACAAGCCTGGCAATTCATGCTTAAAAAGCAATTGAAAACAATTAAGCAACAACTTAGAACTCAGCTGTGCGGCGCGCTATGTAAACAAGCGGTAGTGGGCTTTTTTGATTAGTTGTCGGCCGCGCAGCAGCGATAGGATGCGTCACCAACAGAGTCACTGACCGCGATGTCTGTGTGCGCGAGAGACCGGTCGGGGAGCGTGTGGCGAGCAGCGCGCGCGCACAGATACACAGGATGCGCGCCTGCGCAATGAAGAATCGGGCTCGAATTCTCGCGGCCAAGGGCGACACAGCAAGCGGTCAATGACCCGGCGCGTGGAATATTAACGGATGGGTCGACAATGAAAGCTCTGCCAGATCCACAGTCAGCACTTTACACAGATCACGAGCAATTAAGCACATAGCACAATCACTAAGCTTTTAGCTGATACAAGTTTCACTCGGATAAACGTTGTTTTACTATTTTTAGATACAATAAAAGCCACCAGTTATAGAATACGCTGCTCACTCTCCGAGCGCGGCAACGCCGTTCCCGTACCATAATTACGTACCACTATGTGATTTGCAATAGATTGACGATCCAGGCAGCTGAAGAAATTGGCGCTTTTTTATTGACGTGATGAATCTTCTTTATGCAGCACTTGATTCTTCCACCCCGCCAGCAGCTGGATTGCGAGATAGGACCAAAATGTTGGTGCGAGACACAACTGGTATTTTAGTGGACTGTAAATATTGATTGTAGGAGCTGGCGGAGGTTTCTTGTAGAAGAGAATAATAAGCTGGCACTATTGAACTTGAACGGCGGCTTTATTTATGTCACACAATAGCACAAATAATTAAAACCACCAAATTAGTGTTCTTCAAATTAGATTCACGCAACGTAGCGCAGCAAAGACGTGAGAGAGAGATAGATATAACAAAAAACCCTGCAGATGGCAGCACTGTATTGGCTACGTTACAATATTTAAAAACCTATTTAGAGGCTAAAAATTTCACCCATGCCGGGATTTGAACCCGCAACCTCTGGCTATCCGTGCCAGTACGTTACAATATTAATTTGTTTGTTTCTAACAGTTACATTGATAAAAACTTCGTTTTTTATTTAAACTTAATTTGTACGAATTCGGAACGCAACTTTTAAATTCGGTTTTTGCGGTTGGCAGCCTTGATATCAGTGTCAACGTGTGAGTAGGCGCAGGGAGGACTTTGTCGTCGGTTTCGTAGAAAAAAAAAAAATAAACATGTAAGTAATAGTTTTGTACAATAATAATAGCTTGAATATCTTCTGAACTACCAGTGTGTTTATAACAAAGACTTTTATTTAATGTGATTTAATCGGTCAAAAGTTTCATAACCTATAAAATAATCTTTTTTTGCAAGTCGTAACTTAACGGACACCAAATTAATTGCAGTACATTTTGTACGGGGTGTCATTGATCACCTATGAGGGTTTACTTTGATCACTGATCAATGACACCCCGTAAGGTGGCTTTAATTTGGTTTTTAATACTTTTACAGATATTTAGTCTTATTTTTAAGTTGTCATTTTTGTTGTTTTTTAGCATCATGCCAAGAACTTATAAAAGGCGTTTGGGATCGAGAGAATATCGAAACTATACCGAAGCTGTATTAGATCAGGCAATAACAGACGTTGTTGAATGCCGGTTGTCAATACGCCGAGCATCAGAAAAGTATAATATTCCTTATGTAACATTGCATAACAAGTACCATGGCAAAAGAGATCCGCCAAAATGACCCCAGGCCCGGCGCAAAAATAATGTAACTCAATTTTTAGAGTAAAAATAGCAAAAATATTATATAGTTTCGGTATTGCTAAATTCACATGCTAACATAGTTTTTTTGCCTGTTGAATTTTCATAGGCGCTTTATGAAAAATTCTATTTTTTAGAGAAGCTTCATCCTTCTTAGTTCATTAACATTGTAGTAAATAATTATGGCATATAAGCATTGTATATCAATCATATTATATAAACATATTTCATATATATTTGTATTGTTATATTATCGCTTTACGCCACTTTACTTAATGGCCGCATGACCTTCAAGCAATCGGCAAAGAAAGGATAAACACTCATGACTCACGGATGAACGCACCTGTGACGTGAGGGCACAACATCTTATTGTCTCGCTCACAAATAATGGTTTAGAGGGAGAAACATGCAGACGCCCGCTTTGCTTTGGCGTGCTCTGCTCACGCGCAGTCCTTCGCTAACGTTTGTTGTGTTGTGTACTGTGAACTGTGCGATACCTTACCTTAATCTTTATTTTACTTTATTTAACCCTCCCGGACTTTTGATTTTCTTGTGAAATGGCAGACGTTTGTATTTTGTGTACACGATCATTACGGCAACGTCGTAGACATGTTTTGTCAGAACATATTGCACAAACACGTCAAGAGTTTGTGGTTCATGTTGTACACGCAATCCAACCACCTCAAGAGGTAAGATTTAAATTGATTTTATTTAAACAAAATGTTTTTTTTTTCATACTGGGGTGATAAATGGACCGGCTTAGGTGTCTACTATGTTTTAAACAGACTATGAACTACTGTGCACTCTGCTGGAATGCGACCTCTCTCCCCGCTACCCCGCGCGGTGCCCCGCAATTGCATTTTTTCATGAGCAAAATAATTTGAATTATCTTTGTCACATAGTATTATTTATGACTATAGTTATCAAACCGATCTTTTACCAACATAAAAAAATATAATCAATATTTTTTAACATTATATAAAGGTTTTTCAAATGGTACCGTCCAAATGACGTCACAGCGCGTGGTGCACAGTTAATTCGCACGGGTTGTACGTAGAAATATCGTTTTTATTTAAAAGTATGTTTAATTGTTAACAGGTTCCATTCGACGGTACCCGATCAATCTGTCATGCCTGTTGGCATCGAATTGACTCGGATATCAGAAATCAACATCGATCACCTTCACCTGCTATTCTACCTGCTGTTGGAACATCGGTGAATGTCCCTCAGTTTACCCGAGTGGCTAATACCTCCCGGCGCTGTCTGATGACCAGATGCAACAATTTGCAACTACGCCGTGTTCCAAACTCTATCAAAGTATATCTTCTCAGTTATTTTAGATTATATATTCCTGACCGGGCCCGCATTTGTCAACTACATTTGCAAAACACTTCTTTGGAGGAATTTCCAGAAATCACGGATCATCAACATACAGATTTTAATGCTGATAGCTTCGTTGACATGGTCAATATGTATACACGGGCTCTAGAATCGAGATCTCGATTAGATCTTGAGAATATAAACGAGGTTTCTGAGGACGATCTGCGCTACTGGACGGGTCTGAATCACTCACAATTCGAACAATTATTTCAACAAGTTCCATCTCTTCATCGTCAGTCTGTCTCCCCAAGAACAGATTTTGGAGTATATTTATGTAAAATACGCACAGGGGAGCCCAATACACGACTTTGTACAACATTCGGTTTAGCAGAGACCACCTTAAGAAGAAAGCTGCAATTGGCGAGGGAGTGTCTGCTCGCAGACTTCGTTCCTGTGCATATAGGGCTAGACCACATAACACGCACTGAAGTGATTAGTAGAAACAGGATTTTACCTAATTATATATTTGGAAGCAATGCATCGCCGAAAGCAATAATTATATGCGATGGCACGTATTTATTTGTTGAAAAAAGTTCCAACTTTTAATTTCAACGCGTAAGTTACAGCTTACATAAATATCGTAACTTGATTAAGCCATTCTTAATAGTATGTGCTGATGGCCACATATTAGATGCAATAGGGCCATATGCTGCTACAACCACTGATGCGGCAATTATGAACCAAATACTGCATAATCATGATCAGCCAATAGGAGACAACCCCTTTCATTACTTCTTCGAAGAGGGAGACGTTTTAATTTTAGACAGGGGGTTTCGTGATGCAATAGTATCATTGGAAGAACATGGCTATGTGGCTTACATGCCACCATCTAAGCAACGAAATGAAACTCAACTCACTACAGAAGAGGCCAACAAATCACGACTAATAACCTTGTGTCGTTGGGTTGTAGAAACTGTGAATGGCAAGTTCAAAAATAGCTTTAAAATCTTCCGCAACAGAATGTTCAACAATACCTTGACGAAAACATTTACAGATTTTAAAATAGCAGCGGCTTTGATAAACTGCTTTCAGGAGCCTTACGAAGACAGTAGATTTACTGATGATTTTATTGCATCAATAAACCGCAACATACATAAAACAAATCTGTTGGCCGCGTATGTTTTAGAAAACAACTTGAACAGGCAAAGAGCATCATTTACTAGACTGGACGCAAATAATCCAGAAGTATCAGATTTTCCGGAGCTGACGTACGAAGATCTGATAAAATTCGCTATAGGCACATATCACCTCAAAATAGCACGTTCGTACTGCAGCGAACACACGAAGAGAACTGGCGTATATGAAATCGAGGTTTACAGACACTCAGAACAAATAGATATAATAAATGATCGAGTTATAAGGTCACAGTCCCATACAAACAACGTACTGATTCGCAGCAGAATTAATTCACGTCATGTCAGATCAAAAACTTATTATACCTATTTGTTATATAATACTGCGGTTTCTGGAATCGAGGCAGTGAAAGAACATTACTGTTCCTGTTATCACGGGAACAGAACGCTGGGAAGTTGCGCCCATGTAATAAGCGTCATGTACTATTTGGGTTGGGCGAGACACAACGAACGTGATTTAGACCACCCAGCTCTAGGCTTACATTTTGTATTAGTTGATTTAGAAAACTAAGTCCATCAAACATATGTTCTGTCGAGAAAATGAAAATATATATTATTTATAACCATACTGTTTTATTTTACATATAGTTTCGAACATCTAGTTTATTTTTTTGTAGTTTATAGTACAGTACATACATGTTTATATGCCATAATCACTAATTACAAGATTAATGAACTAAAAAGAATGACGCTTCTCTAAAAAATAGAATTTTTCATAAAGCGCCTATGAAAATTCAACAGGCAAAAAAACTATGTTAGCATGGGAATTTAGCAATACCGAAACTATATAATATTTTTGCTATTTTTACTCTAGAAATTGAGTTACAATATTTTGGCGCCGGGCCTGGGGTTATTTTGTATGGGATTTGGCGGATCTCTTTTGCCAAAAAACCTGGAGCTCAAACAGTTTTCACCCAAAATGAGGAGGCAAAGATTTTAGAATGTGCTGCAAAAAGCGCAGAGTGGGGATTTCCTCTATCACTTCTAGATCTGCGTATGTTTGCGAAAATGCTCTTGGATAAACAAGGCAGGTCCGTGAAAAAAATTCCAAACAATCTGCCTGGTGTCGACTGGGCTTATTCGTAGTTGAAACGACACAAAACTGTATACTCTCGTCGAGTAGCAACAAATATTAAGAAAGCCAGAGCCGCTGTATCTCGGGAATCACTTGGTGAATATTTTGACAATCTTGAACAAGTGGTTAAGGATGTTCCCCCCACCAACATCTTTAACTACGACGAATCAAATGTTAGTGACGACCCTGGAAAAAAAGTTGGCATATAAAAGAGGGGGGTTAAGTATCCCGAAAAAGCTATGAATTTCTCTAAGAGTGCCACTTCAGTTATGGTGTGTGGTTCAGCAGATGGTAGTCTACTACCCCCATATATTATTTACAAAAGTGTTCATTTATATGACACATGGAAGGAGAGAGCACCAGCTGGCCCACCATGTTGTGACCAGCCTTGTTGTTCGAGAGGTTCACGTTTTAATAGAACGATCAGTGGTTGGATCGATGGTCCAACGTTCAGGGACTGGTTCACAACTGCATTTTTACCTCACGCAAAAAGATTAACAGGCCGAAAAGTGTTGCTGGGTGACAACCTTTCATCCCACATAAATGAAGAGGTGTTCAGATTATGCAGAGAAAATAATATCGATTTCGTTTGCCTAGTCCCAAACTCAACCCACTTGACTCAGCCACTTGACGTTGCTTTCTTCCGGCCTATGAAGCCAGCTTGGCGACAAACATTAAAAGCTTGGAAAATTCAAAATTATCGACTGGTGTCTGTTCCAAAAGATACCTTTCCACATCTCCTGAACAAAGCGTTGGACAAAATGGACAAGGTGCAACCAAAACCTAACACTCCTTATCCCGACATAACTTCTGGCATTAAACGCAACTTGATGAGTGGGTTTTATTCTACGGGCGTTTATCCTTTTAGCAAGAACAAGGTTTTGGATAAACTGCCAAGCGAAGATGACGTTAGTTCACAAGAAGTTGAAAGCACTTTGACTGCATTTTTGAAAGAAGCACGATATGGTAACAACTCTAACCAACCTGTCCGAAAAAAGAAGCATTTAGATATTGCACCTGGAAAGAGCATTTCTACACGAGATGAAAGATCTCCTTCGCCACGGCCGGGAACAAGCAGACAAGATCAATTGGACCCAATTGAAGAAAACATGAACAAGATAGAGTTATCGAATCGAAATAATCAAGAAGATAAGGATGACAAAAGCGATGTTGATGACAATTCAGCCGAACAGGAAGATGAAGAAGCAGAATGCACGGATGGAATATTCGTACTGGTAAATTTTTTTACAACTCGTGGCAAAGAAACATATAAATATGTGTGCCAAATTATAAAAACAGATCCTTTGCTAGTCGAAGGATATAAGGCTTTTCACAACACAGTAGTTGTGTTGTGAAAAGCCGAAAAGTTTAAGAGAATACCCAATGACGTTTCGGAAATTGATCGCTGTGACATTATTGCGTTTTTGCCAAAACCTGTGCAGAGAGAAGATCAATTTCAGTTTCCATTTGAAATTAATATTAAAGAACTTAAGCAGTCGAAATGATTATTTCTGAATAATTGATCTCATGAAACGATCTCAAGATATTTTTCTCCTTTGTTCCTTTTCTAAGATATAGTTTTATACGCATTATGATTGTTAAATTACAGTCTAAGCTAAGATTCTATTTAATTATTATTCTGTTTATATTATTGCTAAGTCATAAGCCAGAAAGTTCCTATTAAAGTTGATTATTTCCTAAAAATATCGTTGTTTTTTACGATCAAAGTAACCCCAAAAAAATAAAAATCTTGATAAATCCTAAACGCATGAAGGGATTTAATATTTTTTTTTGTGTTTTTATTCTTGATGGGGTTACTTTCAAATTCCATCAAAAAACAAGTGGGTCTCAAAGTAACCCCAATCTCAGTGTAACATTGATCACCATCGTTTTACTTTTTTTCTGTCAAATTAGCAACGGTAAAAAAATTCTCAGGCACAAAATCGATAGAAGAATAAAATCCGATATTGGTGTTTTTTTGTACATTTTTTACTTTCATACTTAAAGAGTTATTTAAATATTAATTTCAAAATCGATCAAAGTAACCCCATTCTACGGTACTATACGTAGTGCCATACAGGAATGTAAGTAAGTCAGATACTGCCTGTACGTAGCAGTAAGAATGTAACCGTATACTCACCGTTAGTACCCCAACGCATGACCTTATAACGGAGTCGTATACGTACTATACGTAGTGCCATACAGGAGTGTAAGTAAGTCAGATACTGGTATGTGTCACCGTACAGTAAGAATGTAACCGCGTACTTACCGCTTGTAGCCCAACGAATGAACTTATAATGCCGTCGTATACGTACTATAGGTAGTGTCATACAGGATTGTAAGTAAGTTTGATACTTACTGTACATGGCAGTGTACAGTAAGAATGTAACCACATACTTACCGCTTGTAGCCCAACGCATAAACTTATAATGCAGTCGTATACGTACTATAGGTAGTGCCATACAGGAATTTAAATAAGTCGGATACTGTCTGTATGTAGCAGCGTACAGTAAGAATGTAACCGCATACTCACCGCTCGTACCCCAACGTATGAACTTATAACGGAGTCGTATACGTACTATAGGTAGTGTCATACAGGACTGTAAGTAAGTTTGATACTTACCTACTGTACGTAGCAATGTACAGTAAGTATGTAACCACATACTTACCGCTTATAGCCCAAGGCATGAACTTATAATGCAGTCGTATACATACTACAAGTAGTGCCATACAGGAATGTAAGCAAGTCGGATACTGCCTGTACGTAGCAGCGTACAGTAAGAATGTAACCGCATACTCACCGCTCGTACTCCAACGCATGAACTAATAACGGAGTCGTATACGTACTATAGCTAGTGTCATACAGGACTGTAAGTAAGTTTGATACTTACTGTACGTAGCAGTGTACAGTAAGAATGTAACCACATACTTACCGCTTGTAGCCCAACGCATGAACTTATAATGCAGTCGTATACGTAGTGCCATAAAGGAATGTAAGTCGGATACTTACTCTACGTAGTCTTGTACAGTAAGAATGTAACCGCATACTTACCGCTTGTAGCCCAACGCATGAACTTATAATGCAGTCAAATACGTACCATAGGTAGTCTCATACAGGATTGTAAGTAAGTCGAATACTTACTGTACGTAGCAGTGTACAGTAAAAATGTAACCGCATACTTACCGCTTGTAGCCCAACGCATGAATTTATAATTCAGTCGTATACGTACTATAGGTAGTGCCATACATGAGTGTAAGTAAGTCTGATACTTACTGTACGTAGCAGTGTACAGTAAGACTGTAACCACATACTTACCGTTTGTAGTCCAACGCATAAACTTATAATGCAGTCTTATATGTATTATAGGTAGTGCCATAGAGGAATATAAGTAAGTCGGATACTTACTGTACGTAGCAGTGTGCAGTAAGAATGTAACCACAAACTTATTACTTGTAGCCCAAGGCATGAACTTACAATAAAGTCGTATACGTACTATACGAAGTGCCATGCAGGAATGTAAGTAAGCTGAATACTTACTGTACGTATCAGTGTACAGTAAGAATGTAACCGCGTACTTACCGCTTGTACCCCAACGCCTGAACTTATAATGCAGTCGTATACCTACTACAGGTAGTGCCATACATGAGTATAAATAAGTCGGGTACTTACTGTACGTAGCAGTGTACAGTAAAAATGTAACCGCATACTTACCGCTTGAAGCCCAACGCATGAAATTATAATGCAGTCGTATACGTACTATAGGTAGTGTCATACAGGAATGTAAGTCGGATACTTACTCTACGTAGTCTTGTATAGTAAGAATGTAACCGCATACTTATCGCTCGTAGCCCAATGCATGAACTTATATTAAAGCCGCATACGTACTGCATATATGAGCCCAACTACGTATTTCATGTTGTTACACCATTATACAAGATGCAGTCTTTATACTGGAGTTGGTGTATTCTACTTATGAGACATGGTGTTTCATATAACTGGATCAGTATGCAGCTTCGTAATTAAGTAACAACTAAATTACGGATGCGACATCCGTAAGCAAGATCTCGTTGCAAGCTACGTGGTACGTATGCTGTGACGGGCTACGTATACGTAGCATTTTTTTCTCAGTGTAGCACTTCAATTATATCGAAATAAACAAAACTCAGAGAGTTTAACCATTATGTTCTTCAATACTCACTCTTACAAACAGCACAAGACCAGAAATGACGCGGTGATGGAACGACGCGAGCGCAAACTCAAACTAGCTAGATAGACAGAAAGTTTTAACTGACTAACTAATAATGTATTAACTGATTGCTTAGATGCAAATACTGTAAGGGTAGCGCAATATAAAACAGAGATAGCATCTCATTGTGAACATTAAGAACAAAAACTCGATGATTATTATTAGTCAAGAAGTTTCTGATATTGGTAAATATGTATCAACAGTTAATGATGCAGTTACAATATTTAAGACTGAATTACATAATATTTTGCCCAGAAACGTAATACAAAAAAAGATTCAAAAGATAGTTTTCTCATGATATCTCCGCTGCAGGATGCATTCAACAGTTTTAATAATGATTATAAAAGAACAAGTTACTTTAAAAAACTAGACACATACGTTAAACCCGTTCCAAAAACAATTGGTGTCTCTCAAGGTAGTAGACACGAACAAGGAAATGTAGCGATGGTTTTAAAAAAACATTATGTTGTAGAAATCGTTCACTTACATGATTGTTGTTGTTTGACGCCAAATATAATTCATAAAGTGAATCAAAATATGTATGTTGACTTAAGATGCTAAAAGAAGGTGGTTCAAAAGTGAATTTTACAGTGAATCATGCACTACAATATGACTGTCAGTGTTCGTCGTTCGGATCAGTTTTTTAGGTCTATTTAATACTTTTCGATGTCCAACCTACAAAACTGTTTATATATATATATATATATATATATATATATATATATATATATATATACTCTTTTATAAATCAACTAGCTTATGAACGCGTCTCCATCCGCGTGGACTTTTTTGCAAACCCGTTCACTCCCCTAGGGGTTAAATTTAGAAAAAGGGCAAAACGCGTGTTCAATTAATTGTGTTGAAGAGTATTTATTTTATGTTTCAAGAAAATTAGACAACATTCTTTATACCTCCCATACAAATTTTGGCAACCCTTTTCGCCACCTTAGGGATTGAATTTCAAAAAATTCGGTCTTATTCCTTGCCTGCATTATTAGACCCTCTGTGCAAAATTTCAGCTTCCTAGGTTCAACGGCTTGGGCTGGGCGTTGATAAGTCAGTCAGGACTTTGAATTTTGTTTATATAGATAAAAGATATATATATATATATATATATATATATATATATATATATATATATATATATATATATGTATATATATATATACATACATACATATATATATATATCACAAATAGATGTTCTCCGGCATTAACGTGTGGGGGCTGAACTGAAGAGCTAATAATTGAAAAAGGAATGTGGGCTTTCAGGTAAATAGCCACACCACCGCCACCACTGCCAGTACGGTAATTTCGAATAAGATGAAAACCAGGGAGGGAGTAGGACGTTGACGGTAGACAAGGCTTCAACCAGGACTCGGAGATAAGAATGAGATAAGAAACCAGGGAGGGAGTAGGACGTTGACGGTAGACAAGGCTTCAACCAGGACTCGGAGATAAGAATGGCGTGTATATATATATATATATACTCCTACTCCCTACTCCTACTCCCTCCCATCAACGCCCAGCCCAAGCCGTTGAACCTAGGAAGCTGAAATTTTGCACAGAGGGTCTAATAATGCAGGCAAGGAATAAGACCGAATTTTTTGAAATTCAATCCCTAAGGTGGCGAAAAGGGTTGCCAAAATTTGTAAAGGAGGTATAAAGAATGTTGTCTAATTTTCTTGAAACATAAAATAAATACTCTTCAACACAATAGGCTATTTGACAGTGTGAAAAATAAAGTATTATTTATACATATTCGTAAAAAGAATATTTTTTTAAACCGGCCTATGCCATTTTAACCGAAAAAAATCGAATGATTTAACCAAAAAATCAAGATAAAACTTTATCATTTCGTATCTGCATCAATTTTATTGAAAACGGCCTGGATTGGTCGAATCTATTGTGACGTCACAATTCAACAACCTGTACTGTCATCGCTAGGGGTGTATTCCGAAATGCGATGAAACGGATGAAATCGATTACAGCGCGAATCCATATAAGTGCAGTAGGCACAAAAACCCTACTTCGTGCGAGATTTTTTGGGACTACTTTATTTGGTCGGATTCGCGCTGTGATCGTTATCATCGCATTACGCAACGGGTATATTGTCTCTGAAGGGATGTGCCTTCTTCCATAGGAAATCGATTTTTAGTTAATCGATTGCTTAGCAAGAAAAATCGATTAATATAAAGTCGATTTTTCTTATTACTTTTTATTTAATTTCAAAATATATTTGTTTATCATGTTTTCATTAATTAAAACTAAGCAACAGAAATTATAAACACAAAAAAAAAAAGATAGAATAATAAACATTGATTTTTTTTTTCAATTAGCCGTTTCTGTGTATCACTGCTGGGCACCGGTAGCATATCTTACGAGGCTCGTACAAAGTTGGTTGTGCTTGAAAAGGGCAGCGTAAATGCTCAGAGGTACTTGGAACAGGTCTTAGAATCCCATGTTATCCCTTTTGCACAATTTATTGGAGAAGACTTTTTTTAATGCTCGTTCGAACATCGCTAGAGTACCTTGATGCCGTCGGTCTAGCACGACTACCATGGCTAGCATACCTAAACCCTATAGAACTCGTTTGGGACAATCTTAAAAGGCGAGTGCGAAAAGGGTTGCGGTGGTCTAGGAGAGGGATAACAGACCGCAGTCAGATATTCAAGACCTGGATGGTGTTCCAAACCGACTGGAGGGGGTCAAAAGAACCAGGGGAGTAAACACTCGTTATTAAAATTAATGTTTTCAACGTCGACAAAAAGTTCAGGATTGTTTTTAGTCACGTTTGTTGTGTTTATTAATAGGTCATTTCGAACGTTTTTCATTATCAAAAAAAATATTGAAACGCAAATTAATTTTTTTTTATCATCTGAAATTATCCATTCTATATTATTGCCAAGAAAAAAAATCATTCGCATAATGAATATTTCATGTTACAATTAGAATCCATAAGACGAGACATCAATTTGAACGTTCATTTCGCACAAGAGTTGAAAACAGTCAAAAGAATCTATTGATAATCGATTATTTTGTAATATTAATATCATCTATTGTAATTAATTAATACATTGCCTGTTCATATTGCACTTCTTGATATATTTTGAATAATATTTAACGCAATGCTTACATATAAAAAAATAATAATACCTCAACCAATAAGAACGCCGTATCTACCTACCTGTAATCGGGATGTACATAAAAATGATATAGTATGTAAGCAAAATTATAATATAATGTGTAATGTACTATCTTGTTGGTGGATCTAATAAAATAAAATAAATATTAAAATCACGTACAGTGGAGTTCACATCAACCTATACACTTTAGTTGCAAAGTCGCCCGTAACGTAACGGAATAGAGTGCATGGGTGTATAGGTTGATGTGAACTCCACTGTACCTATAACAATCTTTACTTTTAAAAAAATCGATGTTAATCGATTATTTTTTCACAACTCAATTCGTTAATTCGTCGTTGATTCGTACTTTCGTAGTTCGTAGAGTCCATTGGTGTTTACGTGTATACAGTACGGTTAATTCTTAAATTGAGCGATATTGAGTTAGTTAAAATTGTAAGTTTCGCTCTCGTGATCTATCTCATCATGGAGAACAATTTTGTGAAAGCAGACAGCGGAAACCTGCCTACAGTAGATGCCATTATGATTGGCGTTTTCTTTAAAAATAACTCCGATTTTTATGCTGCCGAGCTTCGTAATGTGAAAACAGCCCTGTAAGTACATTACCAATTTACTTAGTAACCTACTTTAACCCTGTATAAGTAAATTAATAGCACCTAAGTCAAAATTATATATTGTAGGTTAGACCTAACTTGTATAAAAATTTAATGTTTATAATACCTAGTTTATTTTCCTTTGCAGGTCTGCAAGAGAATCTTACGGAGACGACGCAGTTGGATACGTGCAACTCTGTCGTGAATCAGGCATTTGCACTGTCAAATGCAAGATCTGCCCTGAACATAAAGTGAGAGCAACTTCATACAGGGTGACTTTGGTGGTGGATGAGTCAAAAGGCGAAATTGTGAGCTGTCAGTGTCTGGACTGTGCAGCTTCTTCCGGGGGTTGCAAACATGCAGTAGCCTTTTTAATGTGGACCCATAGAAGAAGCGAAGAACCTTCCTGCACTGAGGTTGAATGTTATTGGAGGAAATCGGCACTCTCCAAAGTTGGAACTACAAAAAAATATGTCACTGTGGACGAATTATGTAATGCGAAAACCCCAGACCAGAATCAAAGTACTGATCTTTTTAAGGAGTACCTTCAAGAGGCAAAAAGGAGGAAACTCTCTCATTGTGAAATATTAAGGTATCAAAAAGATTTTTATCACAGTGACGTCCGGAAGTTTTCCCTTCATCATTTTCTACTTCAAGAGTGTGATGGTGAAGATGATGTAAATAAATTTGTTCATTTATTAGGTCAAAAACTTGACGACAGTGCTATCTCTTTAATAGAGAGCTCTACCAAAAATCAAAACAAAAGTCCCTTGTGGTATGAATTACGATATGCTCGTATTACAGCATCTAAAGTGTTTGAAGTCAGTCGCTGCCAGACAAAAGACGGGTCATTAATAGCTGCACTCATGGGTGCCAAAACACCAGACACTACTGGCATGAAAAGGGGTAGAAAATTAGAATCATCAGTTTTAAAGACTGTGCAGAACAAACTTAAAAAAAAAATCAAGCCCTGTGGACTGTTCCTATCAAATAAGTACCCCATGATTGCAGCTACTCCAGATGGAATTTGTTCTGATGCCGTCGTTGAAGTTAAGTGTCCAACCAGCGACAAAACAAAATCTTATTATATTCGTGATGGAATAATAACAGAAAAGTATTATGCTCAAGTGCAGTTGCAAATGTATGTGACAAATTTGAAGAAGGGGTATTTCTGTGTTGCACATCCAGATTTTGAAGTGTCAAAAAAAGTAATTATATTAGTAATAGAATTTGATGATCAATATGTTACCAATTTATTAAAAACAGTTTCATCTTTCTGGAAAGCGAATGTTTACCCTCTATTGATTCGTAGTATTTCTTGAAGACTTTAGAGGTAGGTAGGTAGGTACCTCTAATATATTATATTTTGTATAAGGGTTTTTAATTAAAACTTATTTCCAATTTTCATTATTGCTTTATTCAATACATCACATTCCTAAATTATAAGGATTATTTACAGTTGTTCGTTTGAAGAAATGTTACTCTCTAAGGTACTTGCCAATGGAACTAATATAGATAGTCCAATAACAGTTATACTTAACATTCTCCAGTTATATAATCAATCACTGCTGGTTGATAAAATCTAAATTCTTTTGCTTATTTATACATTTTACCTGCTATACATTAGTCTAAAATGATCATGTGTTAAAAACAACACTTTAAACAACTTTCTCTGATCCCAGGGACGGCACATCTCACTATTTTATAAGAGAATCCTGTAAGTTAATAAGTGCACATGCTATCACAATTATATTATTTAACAGTCTTAGGAAATTTTTATTAATTACGGAGTGTTGTTTTAGCATATGGAATTCCCTAATTCGCCGTATTACGCGTTCAATATGAATTCTTAAGCTAGCAATAATTTTGGTTTGCCTTACTTCAGATTTAGTTAACTTGGATCCTGAAGCAACACTAGGTGGCCTTAACAATTTTATTCCTCTAGCATCCAATACCTGTTCTACATGCTTAAATCCTCGATCAGCTAAAACAAAATTACCCGGTTTTAGGCTATCTAAAAAGTCGCAATTTTGTAATATAGTGACATCACTGGCTCTGCCACCAAAACCAGGTGAAATATAATTGACCAAACCATTAGGGGTGCATGATATTAAATATTTTACTGTATTACCTTTTTTATATTCTGACCAAGTTAGTGCTTGAAAAAGTGCTTTAGTTGGCTTTTGTATGTCAATTTCCAAACAATCTATTATACAACTCACCTTGTAATAATTATGTCGAAATGATATAGGTAATGTTTTTTTTATTGAAATGTTATCCACGTTCACTAGAAATGGACGTAATACATTAGCAATTAGTGGAACATTCTTCAAGAACAATTTACTGCCGTATGATAGTGATAAGCCAAAGTTATCTTCAAGTTCAGCAAAAGTACTGCCCAACCTAATTTTTTTTAAACACAGCAAGATGTGTTCATGTGGTATTTGAGTGTGCTTATGGATTAGATGGATTATATAATAAGATTCTTTGGAGATTCCAATATACATCATAGGCTTTCTGACAATAAGGCGCATAGTATGCTGCAAGCATTGCATTTTATCTATGTCTTCATTTGTGTCTGCAATATTCGCACCAGAATCAGAAACCTTAGAGGAAGAAGTAACTGTATATGACGATGATATTTGTTGCTTTGGGGCTGTATACACAGAGATATCACTGTCCGATCTCTGCTCATCAATAAAAGCAATCCTCTTGTTAATTTTTATGACTCCACTTGGAGACGGCTTTACATGACACCGACATGGATTGATCTTGAAAGGTGATGTGTAGCTAGATGTAGTAGAGCATTTCTTTGGAGAAACCATAGCATCTTTGGTTAAAATCTTTGTCTGCACTGCCTTCGAAACTTCACTTTTTGTATTAATTTAAATTGAACTGATTTTTCTGCAGTCGCAATAGGTTCTGTGAATGTACTTTTATTCCATGTTTGCTCTGACTCTGAAAAAGGAAAATACATAACTACATTGAGCAGAATTTTTTTTTTCATAGAGTAAGAAAATAACCACTTGATCACCTGATGGCAACAACAATCAACAATGAAATAATGGCATCATAACATTGCAAATGCGTTGCCAACCTCGAGTATTAATGAATTGCGTAATGGCATTGAAATTAACAAATAAAAACTATTGCAACCACCATAACAGTGAGCCGATCGGTCCACCCAAAATTCTACAGGTTAAAACAGGATGACTTAACGCTATTGATCAGTGTTAAAATTATTGTAAGAATTGAATTATAAAATATTAACTGAATATTTAGTATTACTTCCATATTTCAAGTCACCATACCTGATGCTAAGGGGGCTTTGCTTATAGCTTCTTCTTTTTTAGTGTTTTTTACAGTTGCAGTGGCCTTTGGTGGAATGTTTTCACATTCTTGGATAACCTGCAGTCTTTGCCGTTTGGCAATTGCCGGTCGAGAAGTACTGACATCACTAAATCTTTTCCTGCAATCTTTCTGCCAAGGAAATTTGGAAGGCAAAGCTCCATCTACCATTTTAATTCTATGGCTAAATCCCATTTTATACTGATAGTAGTTTGCCATGTCTTGCTCCATCTGTAATATAATATATTATAAGTTATTTTAAAACCATTTAATAATACATTCATGGTAAAGTTGTTTTCACAACTGTTGGAGGGAGCCGAGTTATAACTTAAATTGATAAATTTATTAGGCACGTAATATTCGACTCAAGGGCTGCTAAGCTGTGTATCCGCCAGAGCCGTGCGAGCATGCGACTGTTTGTGATAAAAGGTATTGAATTATAACCTCAAACATATTCGTAAAAAAAGAACACCTAAGGTATATTTCATAATTACGTCTTTACAAAAATGTGTACTTACATCGAAGTGGTCCTCACAAAAGTAAACTACTGAATTAGCAGCTATATTATCTCTGCCAGCAAGCTGCAGCCACTTTTTCCGCGTTTCGTCGTGTTTTGGAACAGACACAAATAGTTTTTCCGGTGTCTCTATACACGTATTTGTACACTTTGGCACTACACACCACCTGTAGCTCATTTTTGCAGGTAAACGAACACAAACTGCATAAAGAAAGCGATCCAAGAAAGAATCCGAGAGCTGACTTGACGTTTGTTTATTTACATTTACGTGACATTTACTGCCAGTGCCATGTGTGAATTGAATTGTCAAATTGTGACGTCACTAATTCCTGTGCGACGCCATATTGCCAAAGAGAGCGTTTTGGCGGCGTATTTTAAAAGTGAATTTTTGTTTGCTTTTCTATGAATAAATACGGGAAAGATTTTAGAATTATCACTTTCTGAAGGCTCATTTAACACTGACGAACATCTGAGATGGTTTTCAGAAACTTGTCAAATAGCCTATTGATTGAACACGTGTTTTGCCCTTTTTCTAAATTTAACCCCTAGGGGAGTGAACGGGGTTGCAAAAAAGTCCACGCGGATGGAGACGCGTTCAAAAGCTAGTTGATTTATAAAAGAGTGTATATATATATATATATATATATTTATATATATATTTGTGGAAGTTTTCTTGAGTCACGGTAATGTTAGTGTTGCCACCTTAGCCCTTTTCGGGCTAGATCTAGCACTTTTTAATGTAGGTGAACGCGTTTTTTCATGCTTTAGCCCGAAAAGAGCAATCTAGCCCTTTTCAAGCGATATGAAAAATTTTTCGTCAGTCACGGTTTATGTTACTTTCACTCATTCGGTATATATTTAGTTTTTCTATGGCAAAATTGTTAACCCTACCTAAACTTTCTGCTTCTTTAAGCGGCCCACTCAAAGCCCGATCTGCAGGGCCTGCTTGCAGGCACTGCCACGCTACTGCCGCAGGGTTGATAGACACACACACATGTCCCTGCAAATCATTTCACGCCTGAACACCGTTGTTGTTCGCGACATAGATTAGTTTATTGTGGCAACATTGATTTAAATTATTATGTTGTCACTATTGTTAATGGAGTTCGTGCCTTGCCGCTCCCGCACGTGGTTATTTGATCTATAATATTATAGTCTTAAAAATAGTAAATCTCGGATTTCATTAATCACCAGCCTTTTTAAATACAGTCCACTCAACCACAAGTGTGTGCCACATGTTTGGTCCTTCGAGCCGGATATGAACCAGCGACCTATGCATTTAATTGTTAAGAATGAGCAGGCTAGACATTTTGCGTCTGATTTGAAATGCTTGCAAGCTAACAAAGGGTTGTCTAAAGACAGTACATTAAGAAGTCTATATCCTTTTAAAAATGAAGATAGATTTATAAGAGTAGGTGGTAGGTTACAAAATGCCATTTTGCCTTTCGTTCAGAAACATCCTGTAATTTTACCCAAGCATTCTGTGATAACAGATTTAATTATTGAACATGAACACAAATGTCTGCTTCATGCTGGCAACAAATTAGTATTGGCTAGCTTGCATAAGCGATTTTGGCTAGTTAATGGCAATAGAGAGGTAAAAAAGGTACTTCATAAATGTATTGTTTGTTTTAAATTAAAAGCTCAAGCAGCTGAACAATTGATGGGCTCGCTGCCTTACGATAGAGTTAACCAAGCTCGCCCCTTTCAGAAAGTAGGCATGGACTATTCCGGTCCATTTTTGATAAAGCAGTCTAGAATAAGAAGTGTTGTAACAACAAAAGGCTATGTCCTAATTTTTGTTTGTTTTGTTACAAAATGTATTCACATTGAGTTAGTGTCTGACATGACCACTGAATGTTTCATGGCAGCCTTCAAAAGATTTATTTCCAGGAGGAACCTTCCGTCAGACATCTATTGTGACAATGCCGCCACTTTCAAGGGTGCTAAAAACCAGTTAGAAGAGCTTTACTTATTACAGTCGTCACAAGCTCATCGAGGTATTGTAAATGATTACTGTAGTAATTTAGGAGTAAAATTCCATATGATCCCTAGTTACTCACCCGTCTTTGGAGGACTATGGGAAAGTGGTGTCAAGAGCATCAAATATCACCTAAAACGAGTTGTAGGTTCAACAGTGTTAACTTATGAAGAATTCTATACAGTACTTGTTCAGATTGAGAGTATTTTAAATTCTAGACCTATTACTCAAATTACAAACGATGTTAATGATCTGTCTTATCTGACACCAGCGCACTTTTTAGTAGGCGCTCCATTTTACACCTATCCAGATAGCGATGTAACCAATATACCTACAAATCGTTTGTCCTTTTGGAACTTGTGTAAACAGATTTCACAATCGTTTTGGAAGGTGTGGAAGAGCCATTACTTAAATTTATTACAAAATAGACCTAAATGGAAGGATGCGTTACCTAATGTCAAGGAAGGTGACCTAGTTTTGTTAAAAAGTGAAGATACGTCTCCCTTGTCGTGGCCCTTGGCTAAAATTGTAAGAGTAATCCCTGGTAAAGATGGAAAAGTAAGAGTAGTTGAAGTTAAAACTAACAGAGGTACTTATCTACGCTCAATTACAAAAGTTTGCGTTCTTCCCATTGAGTGTTAAAATAATTTAAGTTCATTTATAAGCAGATTTTATCACTTAGTCTATGTTGCTATTGTTGCCTTCTCATATATTTAAATAAAATGTTTGTGCTAGGCCGGGAAGATGTTCGCGACATAGATTAGTTTATTGTGGCAACATTGATTTAAATTATTATGTTGTCACTATTGTTAATGGAGTTCGTGCCTTGCCGCTCCCGCACGTGGTTATTTGATCTATAATATTATAGTCTTAAAAATAGTAAATCTCGGATTTCATTAATCACCAGCCTTTTTAAATACAGTCCACTTAACCACAAGTGTGTGCCACAGTTGTGACTGGACGTGCCTACACCTATTCGATATTTAATTTCGACAGCCGCATTCCAGTTCTTCTGCGGCCTACGCCTGTAAACGCCGTCTATGAGTTGCTTTGTGAATTTGTGCTGAAAACGGGTCATTCGAAAGACATACCGAAATGCAATGAAACATTATCAATATACTCAAAGAACCAAACTATTGTAGAGGTTTGTAATAGAGAATTAGAGCTTTTAAGCTGCCTTTTCCTTCACTACAACCACAGCCCGAAGGCAGCGCGGTTTACATTCAGCAAACAGCATGTAAATTCTTTACGATGAGGTTTTTTGAATTGATGAAATTTCAACGACAAGGTTTAACACTGGTTGCGCAGGTACTGTTCCAGTGTTATCAAAGCATATTTTTTTAAATAAAAAGACTTATATACATTAAGGCACTAAAAACGAAAAAATCTTTTAAACAAATATGGCTTATAAATTCGAAATTCATATAGGTATATCTAGGTATTGTACAAATATATTTTGGAGTCGGTGCTGGTCTGGAATTGGGCATGATTTGCCGTTTTCAGCACAAGTTCACAAATCAATTCATTATAGATGGCGCTTACAGTTGTGGCCATACATGAACAGGCACGTCTGTTAAATTTTGCTCAGAGCAAATTAATTTTGACAGCCGTATTCTGGTTCTTCTATGGCCACGCCTGTAAGCGCCATTTGTGAATTGATATGTGAACTTGTGCTGAAAACGGCTCACTACGTGAAAGGAATCAGCAAAGATTGAAAAATAATACAAAAAACTAAATCTTTCTGTTCCCAAAGTGCATTAGTTTCATTAAGTCAGTGTCAAAAACGTGAAAGTTTGACATTCTTTTTTTTTAAGCCTTACTCAGACCAAACAGTATCGAACAAATCGGCTCGATTGCCACATACATGGCAGAATGTGGAGTGGGGAAATCGTCTTGTCGGGTGGCAGGACGACTCTGCGGCCCTGCCGCAGGGTGAACAATTAAAATATCGGGCCTGCAGGTACCCGCAATACGATTTGGCAGTGACACTGCAAGCAGGCCCTGCAGATCGGGCTTTGAGTGGGCCGCTTTACCGGGAAAACCCCCAAGTTTCTTTCCAAGTATAACCAAAGCAATTTAGGATGTAGTCACAATTTTCTTTTTTGGCAGTATTATAATATCGCTAAGGCAAATGAGAGCGTACTTGTTTTATAAAAGTATAATTTTGTTGAAATAATCGAGTGAGTGAACTGACTGACCGCGTGTTCAGTCTACGTAAGGTTTATGAATGTTTAAAAGTACAGTAGATTAACAAATAAAAATGACGGAGCTACCAATCCAAAAAAAGACTGCCTACTAGCAACATTATAAAAAAGAGTGGGAAGTGGAATTTAAGTGGATAAAACCAGTGCCAGGAAATTCGTTAAAAGCGTTATGCTTGTACTGCAAAATGGAGATAAATGCTAAGTTATTCGACATTCAAAGACACAAAGAAACGAAAAAACATAAAGACAGTTCAGCTCCTTTCACATCAGGAAGATACCGGAAGTGCCAGTAAGTCTGAAACTTATCTCAGCTTATATAAGTATTGCAGAACACTCCTCCATCAACAGTGTTGACCACCTTACGGATTTATGCAAACAAATTTTCAGTTGTGACTGCGTCAAAGGAGGAGCAAAAGATATAAAGCTGCACCGTACTAAATGTACCCATGTTATAACCGAAGTTTTGAGTCCATATTTTAAAGACCTGCTGATAAAAGATATTGGAACAGGTCCTTATAGTAGACATGAGTAAAACAGTACCCTATTAGAACATGCCACATGGCATGGCATTTCGTACCGTGCCATATGACATTATATAGCAGTACGCAGTACGCGGAACATGGCCTACCTGAGATGTCGCATTATGACTCACATCGGCCATGTTTAGAGTCATTGTCATTAAGCCTACATTACGTAGCTCGTCTGTATTATCCATTATACTTTAAATACATGGCGGTGTCAAAGAAATGTAGACCTTAGCAAAAACGTATTGACCTTAGCACGGGTTAGTGCATTAAAAATAAAAATAGTATAAGAACGTATTGCTATATAAAAGTATGCATTACATTTACTTAAATTTAATTTGATTGATTATCATACAATTTTAGTTAATTATATTTATAAAGTTACATTTATACTCAAGTTCGCGGCAAGGTCATTTCTTCTCAATCGCACAATTATTCGAAGTTTTACGATGCCGACCGACAGACACCCGAACTTCGAAGTGGTATAATAATTTGTGCAAAACAGTACCCTATTAACAAAGCAATAACTGATCATGCCATAGGGCAGGCTAAATTTGGCCACGTACTGGGTACTGATTCAGTACGCGGTCGTGCTATATAACGCGTACTGCATAACTCGCAGTACTTACACATGTCTACCTTATAGCATGATCCTTGATGAATCTACGGATGTATCAGTCACAAAACAGTTGGGAGTAGTTATAAAATATTTGAGTGAAGAGCGCAAGTTAATAACTTCAACGTTTCTATGTCTTCAACAATTAACTTCCGCAATGCTAGAGCTATAGTTGATGCCCTCATCAGTCTTATACGTTTCCTTTAAAAATAAATACTAACCTTTGCATTTGTATTTATGTTTAGCTCTTTCCAGCACCTCTTTTGCATATCTACCTACCACTTTTCAGCTTGTCCGACTGCCCCTTTTAAAAACCGAGGTAACTTTTGCATTTTGTATTTGTTTAGCCCTTTCTAGCACCTCTTTTGCTAAATCTAGCACTTTTTAGCTTGTCCGACTGCCCCTTTTCAAAAACCGAGGTGGCAACACTGGGAAATGTTCTACTGGGTGTCTACTACTGTCCGTCACTTCGAATCCCCTTTTTCTCTTCTTTTGAACGTCACCTAGAAGACATCATCCCTTCATATACTCACACTATCATTATGGGCGACTTCAATACCTGTCTTATAAAAAAAGACCACCGTTCCGGTGCATTCCAATCACTTCTCCGGGCAAGCAACACTTCAATTCTTCCCCTTGATACTACCCATAATTTTCCCAAATGCACACCTTCACTTCATGTTATATTAGTAGCCTCACCCCAAAATGTTGCTTCACACGGCCAATTTCCCGCTGATGCGTTTTCGTATCATGATCTAATTTTTCTATCGTATAAACTGCGTCCGCCCAAAGCTAAGCCGAGGATCCTTATGCAACGAAATTTTGGTAGCGTGGACCTAGATCAACTCAAGGAGGACGCGCTGAGTATTGACTGGCCTGTGGTAGCTAATGCAGATACAGTCGATGAACAGATTGCCATTTTCAACACTCTTCTCACTAACCTTTACGATATTCATGCACCCATGAGAGCAATCAAAGTCAAGCACCTACCAACACCTTGGCTCACCGATGATATCAAAATAGCTATACACAGGAAAGCGGTTGCCAAGTCAAGGTAAAAATCTCGGCCGACTGATCACAACAAAAATCGTTTTTTGAGTCGTCGGAATCACTGCAACAAGGTGTGTAGGGATGCACAACGTCGCCACATTCACGAATCTGTTGAGAACGGTGATCCAGCCAAAGGGAACTCTGCAATAGGAAAAACGAATGCAGATCTTTTCTGTATATCGGAGTGGAGCCATTCATATGGATTGAGAGTCAACCCAAGTAAAACTCAAATTATACTCGTAATTATCGGGAGTGCTAGAATGATCTCTAGGATCAACTGGCAACAACTGCCTCATGTCAAACTTGACAATGTCCATCTTCCGTTTAGTGAGAAGGTGAAGAACTTGGGGATTGTGATCGACAAGTGCCTGTCTTGGGTGCCACAGCTAGCCGAGGTGAGCCGGAAAATGTTCGCTTCAGCGGCCTCCTTGAGGAGGTTACGGAACTTCCTACCAACTCCAACCAAAATTGCGCTCGCACAATCTCTACTACTCCCTATCCTCGTTTGTGCTGATGCTAGCTATCTTGAACTTACACAAAAGCAATTAGATAAGCTTGAGCGCCTCCAGAACTTTGCCATACGGTTCATATTCGGTTTGCGAAAATATGACCACATATTTAAAAACCTATTTTAGAGGCTAAAATAATGACCACATAACCGAATATCGCACTAAGCTCAAGTGGCTCCCTATCCGCCACCGCAGGAACGCTTACATTGTTTCACTTCTCTACTCTGTGCTGTTCAATCCTACCACTCCTGTCTACCTTATACAACGCTTTCTGTTTCTGCATGATTCTCAGTCGTACGTTGCGTTCAGCTCAAAATATGTTGCTGAAGACACCTAGTCACTCGACGAAGTTCTTCAGTAACTCCTTCTCAGCCACAGCCGTCCGAATGTGGAATGCACCGCCACTAGTAATAAGACAGTCTCCTTCATCTGCGATATTTAAGTGTAGAGTGAAGGAATACTACCTTCCAATAATTAAATAATACAGTAAATATTACGTAGGTATATTATATTATTTCCTCTTCTAATATATAATTTATTTATTAGTATGTATGTATATCTTAATTATTTATGTATGTGGTTTAAGTAAGTTTATATAAATTTCGTTGAATTCCTAATTATTCTATTTCTGTATTGCACCGACTACTCGTCTCTAATTTCTTTCATGTCTCCGTCTATGGTTGACTGGAAGAAATTGCTTTTAGTATATTTTAATATAACTTCTGTTACTGTAATTTCTGTGTACAATAAATAATATTCTATCTATCTATCTATCTATCTATCTATTAATCATTATTGTAAGTAATCCTGCCAAAATTAAGGTTATACAAATGTAGGAGAAAATGATGGTAGTTCTTTTTGACTTTTTTAGAATAAAGTCTCAAGACTTTTTCTTGATGTTCGAAACAAAATATGTACGAGGGTTTCCCCGTGGAGCCACTGCTATGACCCACTGGTGGGAGTACGGGAATTTTTTCCCCGTAGTCCATTCACGCTCGAGATGGTGTGTTCCACAGATACGTATAAATTATTTTTTGTTAAGCAAACGCAGCATGTTTCATTCGCTTCACTGACATTGACAGTGGCCTAACCTAAAAGTGTATGTGATCGACATACGCATAGAATTTTAGATTACTACGGGTATATAAATTAGCGGATTTACGTCTGTGGAGATTATAGCTGTGGCTTGGTTGTTCTGTTACGTGCTATTATTAAAACAAAAGGCCTTAGGAGGAACGGAACGGACCGTCTATGTAGAAAGATTGTTGTTAGTTACGTCCATCGTCTTTAATTCATTTTAAATATAATTTCCTCTCTAAAGTATTGTTGGTGTATATATAAGTGAAGCTCGTACTACAAGCCATCGATTTCATCCAAAATACACCGAAGAGTCGAGCGAACTAGTGAGTAATATCCAATATTTACTTGGATAATAACCTATGAAGGAATGCTAACGGCTCTCGGTTAGAAAGAGAAGAACATACTAAACGTCAAAATCTGCCATTAGTGACATTTGATTGACCAATGAGCGCGCTGTCACTTATCTGACATTGTCAAACACGTTTCATTCGACGCAGTCTTAAACATATACGTATAATGATGAGATGCGAAGCTTGTATAAACCCGGTTTTGGCCTCAGAATCGCTGAAATGTAGCATCTTTAATAAAAGATTCCATCATCAATGTATTAATATGACGGCGGCTCAATACAGAGAACTAAACAAAGAAACTTGGCGGTGTCCTGGGTGTGAAAATGTCACAAGAAGGCGTGAAAAAAGGGGCGATGAGACACCAACGCGCAGGCAATTTGAGCAAGAAAAAGCTCCTGTACCGGGAAGGAGTACCATAAAAATCTGCGAACCTAGTTCCGAGTATTTGCTCGGCGAGCCTACAACCATGGCATCTACTATCCCTCCAGCTGTCGCATGCTCTCCTGTAACATATGAGCAGATTAGCCTTTTATTGGACTCCAAACTCGATACTTTCAGAAAAGCCATCACGTTAGAATTTAATGATATATTATCTAAAATGAGAGCGAGTTTCAGGGAGGAAATAGCAGTCCTTAAAGCTGAAAATGCCGCATTGAGAGAAGAATTCTCTACTCTCGAACACAGGGTCAGCTCCTCGGACGTATCGAAGATGACCGAAGCCATATGCGAGTTACAACTCCAGCTTAACGAAAAGGAACAGGATCTTCTCTCGAATGACGACGAGATAACGTGCATCCCTGAATTTGACAGCGAATCTGTGGGGCACTTAGTTATAGCGACAGCAGCAAAGTTGGGCCTTAAGTTGGAAGAGCGCGACATCGTAAGCGCGGTCCGAGTGGGGCCCAAGCCTAGTCCGGCCGAAGGGGCTGCGGCGCCTCGCCCACGTCCTATCGTCGTGCGGCTTGCGCGTCTCTCGCTGCGAGAGGACTTACTGAAGAGCGCGCGTGTGCGCCGTGGTGCCACTACTGCGGAGCTGGGACTCCCACCGCACGAGCCGCGGAGTTTCTACGTTAACGAGCGGCTCACTAAAACGAACCGGGCCTTGTTTGCGCGGGCCCGTGATGCCGGTCGTGAGGCGCGCTGGAGATACATATGGACGAGGAATGGAAGAATCTACGGCCGGAAGGATCATGCATCCCAGAGAGTGATCTTGCGTAGTGAGAAAGAAATAGTTTTTTTTGTAAAGGCTTAATTGGTACAATTTTTCGTGGCTTATGTTCTACATTTGTGCTGTGGTTTAAATATTTATGTTTTCAGGTTTTATTTATAAATATTAGACTTCAATACCAGCTGATTGATTTTTATGTAACGAATATCTTCGAACTGTACCTAAAGGTGTTGTTATCGAGCAACGCCAGTTTGATGTTAGTATGTACTTTAGGTAAGAGTAGTATTATGTAGTTAGGTATTATGTGTGTTAGGGTAAATAGGTTTTTATTTTTGCCTTGGATTTTACAAAAGTTAATTTGCTTTAAAAGATTTATGACCTTGTTTTGCTCGATTTCTTTTGTTTGCATTTAGACGAACATTCGGTGCGAGGCCCATTGTCTAGTTTTGGGCTTTTACAACTCTCTGCCATAAACGCGTGGCGGCGCGCAGTAAAGGCAATAAACGCATACACTGACGTGGTGACTCACGCACACAGATGTGAGCGGCCACCAGCGACGCGTGCGCCTAGAGTCATCTAGGTATTTTGTCAAGCCTCGACGAAGCCTACTCTAATCTAGGTCCTGCAGTAGGTTAATAGATGCATACATAGATAAAGCATATCCAAGACCTAGTTTGCAAAACATTGTGTCTACAATTCACAAGCGTTAGTACCATGCAAGCCTTAAAATCTAGATATATATAGGTTTAGATAGAAGCAATAATAAAAATAGGGTGCGCTAATAAATAAAGAGTTAAATAAATACATGCATAAATGAAAGCCTTAAATCTAAAAGCACTTAATGCATAAAACTTAAGCCTAGAAAGCCGATCAAACTTACAACTAGGAAAAATTCATTGTATTTTATTCTTAATCCTAAGATAATTTGTAAGCAAAGCAGCCTTAAAGTACCCAGGGCCCATATAGATAAGTAAATATAATATTTATATGAGGGAATAAATAAAACAAGTATGCATAAGTCATCCCACGCCGTCGACGTGTACCTGGGATTCCTTATGCAGCATTTATTGACGTCCAACCAATAAAAGAAACTCGAAGTACCATAGCTCTGAAAAGAGCTGTTTGTCTCGCAGACCGGCCGGTGCTCCCATAGTTTAAAGACTTGGGACAAGTCTGACCCAGCGATAACAAGTATTGAAAACGGCCGCATGGACGCGTCTGCTTCCAATGCCGGTCGATCGCTGAGTGGCGCGCGCGGGTTTTTTTTTTTTTTTTTTAACCCTATAAAGGGCACCCTCCGGAGGACACGGGGGAGGGAGGTGGTGAATGCTCATGCATAACAGCACGGACCCGGCCGTGCTGCCAATGTGGGACTCACAAGAAGTGCGCCTACCCACTAAACACCACCTTGGGGCTAGTTTTGGTCCTAAGGACCCCTAAACCGACATCGGAGCGACCCCCTCGAGGCCGAGGACGGGTGCGCAGCGGAGCTCCCTAAATGAAGCGTCCGCTTAGAAGGTTGGCTACGGCTGCTAGGAGAGAATAGTGTCACCACAAGCGGGGACACTAGCTGGCGGGGGCTGTGTCTGCCTGGGACCGAGCCTCTAGTAGGTGGTCCAGTTCAGAACAGAGTTCATCGTGAGGGAGAATACAAATAAAGAGAGGGACCGGGGAGTACGAATTAGTTTAATTAAACGAGACTAGAGAGCATATCGCTATGCTCGGCAAGAGCGATAAGACGCTCAGCGGGGGAGGTGGCGGCGCGCAGCTTGCCCGCCAGTTTAGAGATCTCCGCCAGATCAATATTATTGATGGCAGCACTGATCAGCCTAAGGTCGTCAGCTGTCTGAGACCTATCTGAGGGGGGATTTGCCTGAGTGGCCGCTACGGGCTCGGCTGTAGCGGGGGGACTAGGTCGGGGGCCCCATGCGGGGGTCGGTGGGGGGCTAGGTTTGGCACTGGGGCGGCCTAGGGGTGGGAATGCAGGGGTATTCAGTGCCGGAACTGATTTCCTCTGAGCGAAGGGGGCCTTGGGAGCCTTAGCGGCGGAGGGGCGGGGGGCACGCGGGCACCCCCGGTAATTGGCCGTATGGCCGGACTGATTGCACAGTACGCAAGCCGGAGGAACTTCCGAGTCGCGAGTGCGCAAGCACTCCGCAGTGGCGTGAGGCTCTAGGCACTTCACGCATCTGGGAGGAGCGGAGCAGTTTGCCGCCGCGTGGCCATAAAGCTGGCAGCGGTGGCATTGGCCGGGGTGGCCCCGCCTATGGGGCTTCTCGACTTTAATATTCGAGAGGCCACAAACTGTGGGAACTCCCGAGAAGATGGAGCGGGCTTGGGGGGAATTGGTGAGTACCACCAAGGCCAGGGGGAAGGACTTCCCGCGGCTACTGTGCATGGGATACACAGCCTCGACGGGATGACCCTGGGAGATAAGGTCATCCCTGATGGCGTCCTTGGATAGTTCCGTCGGAACGCCACGAAGGACAGCCCGCACCTTGCGCTCCTCGGGAAGCGCATAGGTGTGGTAGGGGATTTTATTGAGGGTAAGGAGCTTAGTTAGACTCCTGAAGTTGTCGGTGGTGGCGGTCTCAATGACGATGCTATCGCCAACATTCCGGGCCTTGGTAGTATGGACATTATTGTCCTTACAGAGTTTGGACAGATTGGTCCATGCGGACTTGTCCCGTAGGTACACGGGAGGTGGGGACTTTGCCTTCGAAGGCTGGGGGGAAGACCGTGCGAACGGTCCTGTTGGTACGGGGACGTCGATATCCATGAGGGGGGGTATCGTAGCGGGGGAGGGGGGCGTGGAAGCCGCGGGGGAGGGGGGCGCGGGAACCGCGGGGGAGGAGGGGGCGGCAGAGAAAGCCGCAAGGGAAGGGGGCGCGGAAGCCGCGGGAGAGGAAGGGGCGGAGGCCGCGGGGGAGGCTGAAGTCTCAGAGGACGGGCAGGGAGTCCTTTTAGAAGTGGCAAGCTTACGCTGCCTCTTCTTGCGGCGGGAGACCGAAGTAAAAGCATCGGTGAGGGTGCTAGTCTCGGAGTAGGGAGAGCTCCCTGAGAGGTCGGACCGCGATTTAGAACGCTTCCGTGCGTGGGAGTCCGAGACAGACTCGGTATCCATAAGGGAAGGGGCGCGGGTCTCGGGAGAGACCGGAATAATGACGGGGGCAGGGGGAGACTCAGGAGAATCAGGGATGGCAGCGGGGGCGGGGGAGTCGGGGGAGTCGGGGGTAGCGCCCTGGGATTCCTTTAAAAAAGACTGGACTTCGTGATCAAGCGCCCGACTTGACACGAAGTGAAGGAGCAACGAGTAGCTCCATTTATTTGCCATAGTGGCGGACAGCTCCCCTGTCAGTGGCAGGGGAGCGGGAGGTAACGAGAGTTTAGACGTAATGCCTAGCAATTACGTGACAAGAAAAAAGAAAAACAACAGAAACAAAGCGGGCAGTAATACCTAGTATAAACCTAGGCACTTACTTGACCAATCCGGCAGGACGGAGCACTCGAACTCTGAAAAGATAGAGGTGTGTATTAGTAAACAGTACGCAAAACTCGCCGGCAATGCAGGCGCGCGCGGGCTGGCGCTTCGACTTTTATGCAAATCCCTTGAGTAAGTCTTCTACGTTTAAAATTTGCACGTAAATTAAAATTTAAGAACGTAGTTTGATTAAGCGTGTTTTGTTTAGTATATTTGTAAAATTTGATGATGATCGGCCTACGTTTACTAGGAGAAAATCGATGTTAAAGTTTGTATGGAGAAACTTTAGAGGCTTATTTCAGCACTTTAATTTGGAAAATTTTACAAAAATGTACGTTGTTTACGTAAAGAATGTTAATATCTAGTGAATAAGCTAAAAATATCTGAAAATTGTTACATTTTTCTACCAATTAAAGCTGTTCAAAGTTTGCAATGTTTAAAGCCTAATATCTTCAAAGTTATAATTGGAAAATGCAAATAAATGGTTTTATACTGAAGAGTTCATGAAAACAAACAAATGTAAATAGGTATAATGTTAATTTTTTATGTATTTCATGGAAAAAAAAAAGTAGTGTTGAAAGTTCGTAGTACATTTTGCTCAATAACTCCCAAACTGTTAAAGTTAGCGTAATGAAACTTACACCATTGGAATTGTGAACAAATTTTCTTTCGAATTGCATACTTTTAATCAAAGAAATCTAAATGATGTAAATTCAAACTTTGTATTGAATAGTTAGAACGGTGCGGCAGCGCTATCTCGCTCTCGCGTTTTTGTGAGCCACACCTATTATGTTCATCTCGTTACAACAACACCAAGCTACGATTGTATTTTTCTGCATAAATTGAGCGCATTTTTTATTGTCAGTCAGTCGTTCTACCGCCGCGCTCTTCAACACTCTTGTATACCGTATACCGTGTGCCAATATACGTCTGAAATCGACATCATCGTGTTTTTCACTGGACCTGCTATGCCACCCTGCACCTGAAATCCCCTACAGAGTTTGGTCCTTCGAGCCGGATCTTCAGGGCAGGCCTCCAGTCACGTCGACCAGACCACCGTGCTATGGAAACTAGGAGCAAGACAGCAGCAAGGAAGAGCACGGCGGACGACTCCGGCGTCAATATTGTTCAGATGGCGACGACGCCGTCATCAACTGCTCTGGGATCGTCCACGCCGGCGGCAGCGGGAGCTGCTGTTGCGAGCGACAGACGACCTACGAACCTTCATACGTCGCTCACTATGACCGACGTCACCACAAGCACGATTCGCCGCCCGGCGAGTCAAGCATCGTCCTCCAGCAGACGGAGCAAAACACTGCGACTTCAAGCCGAAGCAGAGGCCCAAGAAGAGCTAGCACGCCTTGAAGAAGCCGCCGCTCAAGATAAACACCGCGCCCGGGCACTACGCATCTCAATCGAGGAGGAAAATCAACGAGATCGCGCTAACTTGCGGGCCCAGCGTCTCGCTTTTGAAGAGGAACGTCTACGCGACCTCGAGCGCACGAGAGAGCTTCGCAAAGCAGCGGTGGAGAAGAAACTCGCCTACGACATCTCGATAGCCGAAGAAGCCGACAGCGACAACGCCGACAGCGACGTCAAACGCACCCCAATGGATCCTACAGTGCGCGTAGAAGAGTGGATTCAGTCGCAGTCGACGGACTACAAAGAAGTTACCCCGCGCCCGCTACCGCGAACGAAAACTGTTACTGTCGAGAGTGCCGCGCCTAAAAACCGCGAATCGCTGAGAAATGTGCCTAAAGAATTTTACGAACTTCCGCCTTTCACAGGCTCAGTAGGCGCGTGGATTTCGTTCAAACGAAAATTCGAAGAAACAACGCGAAAATACGGTTTCGACGACTATGAAAATCTCTGTAGACTACAATCGGCAGTGCGGGGCGATGCGAGACGGCGCGTTGAAGATATGTTAGTCAGAGGTGACTCACCGCGCGTTATTATGGACCATTTAAGTGATTTATACGAGGACCCTCTGGCAACAATAAATGAAGTGACGGACAGAGTGTCGAAATTGCCGTTCATCAGTGAAAATTTGCGCGAAGTGACGGACTTTGCTGCTGAACTGCGAAACTGCGTTTTCTTGCTCGAGTACGGGGGCGGCCAACTTCACCTACATGACCTGTGGCTGACCCGCGAAGTTTTACTGCGATTCCCGCAACACTTGATGCAAGCCTATGACCGGTACCTCACAGACATGGGACCCGAGCACGAGTTACTGAGAGTTTCACCGAGCCTGAAAGTGTTGACGGAGTTTCTCGCCACTCAAGCCAAAAGCGCTGCATTGTTGGCCAGCTGCTCGGCGGGCATGCGTCATACATCTGCACGACCACGCGCAGCGCCGGTGCCGCCACGAACAACTACTCAGCAACGGGACCCGCCACGACCGCAACAAAGGCCTCCACAAGCACCACAGTCGCGTCCTTACGCGCCTAGTAGGCCTCAGCGTGCTTTTGTAACAGCGGAGCTGCCTGAAAAAGTAAATACCGACACACCGCCCGAACCTTGTAAAATGTGTGAAAGTACCGAGCATAAACTGAAAGACTGTGCCAAATTCAAAGAACTTTCGCTAAGTGAGAAATGGGACTCAATAAAGAAATGGCGTTTGTGTGGCAAGTGTCTAGCACGCCCGCATCATCGGTTCTTATGCCGGGCTAAACGTTGTCCACGTTGCAACGCTCATCACCACGTCTTGCTTCACGACGACAGTAAAAACAACGCGTGACAACCCACAGTGACCGAGTTAGTAACTGCAATAGACAATAAGTGTTCGCTCGGTACATGGTTGAAAGTGACTCCAGTGACAATTGTGTTGAGTGATGGCGTAGAGCGGGATACGTACGCGTTACTGGACGATGGTGCGACAGTTTCGTTAGTGGACAATAGTATTGTAAGTCAATACGTTAAAAATATGATCCCAGCTCCGCTAAGACTAGTAACCGCCGGCGGACAGTGTTTAGCTGATAGACATTCTCGGCCTATCTCGGTCACAATTCGTGGTGTAAATGGAAAGACTCATAAAGTGATTGTTCGCACGTGGCAAGGCCTCGATTTGCCGACACAAACTGTTCCCGCGAGTGCTCTCAGTGAGAATGTACACCTGAGAGATCTGAATTGCAGCGAATTGAGAGATGCGAAACCGCTGCTGTTGCTTGGCCAGGACAACTTCGAGCTCATCGTCGGCGAGGAAATCCGAAGGGGTAAGTCCGGCCGACCGGTCGCTTCTCTAACTAAGTTAGGCTGGGTGGTGCATGGACCCATAGGCTCCCTTAGCAGTGCAGAGTCAGTCAATTGCATGTCCGTGTCGCAGCCTGACCTTCATGATCTTGTAAAGGAGCAGTTCGAGATGGAGGCTATTGGTGTTTCTAACTTGACCAGAAAGAATGTGGAATCCGAGCGCGCGCTGGATATTCTAGATCGAACATGTAGACGTGTAGAAGGTGGCTGGGAAGTCGGTCTACTATGGCGTCGTGATTTCAACGATTTTCCCAATAGCAAAAGTATGGCTAAGTCTCGACTGCGCAGTGTAGAGAAAAAGTGCGACCGCGATCCATCATACAAAGCAAGCTATTCAGCTCAAATCGACCGCTTGGTGTCTGAGAACTACGCCGAAAAAGTATCGCAGCAAATGCAGTGGGATTCCAATTGGTTTTTGCCTCACTTTGGCGTATTGAATCCCAATAAGCCTGGAAAACTGCGTTTGGTGTTTGATGCTGCTGCTAGTGTTAACGGTCGTTCTCTTAATGATTATCTTCTAACAGGTCCTGATCTACTTACGTCTCTACTTGGTGTCCTAATTAGATTTCGGCAAGGTCCAATTGGATTTACTGCAGACATTGCCGATATGTTCCTACGTGTTAAGATTAGGCAAGCAGACCAAGGCGCACAGCTTTTCCTTTGGCGAGGAGATGACAGAGATCGAGAACCTGACACCTATGTAATGAAGTCATTGATTTTTGGAGCAACTTCATCGCCTACAACTGCCATCTATGTTCTCAATAAGAATGCCGCTGAGTTTTCAGATTCACATCCGGCTGCAGTGAAGGCGATAAAGGAGAAGCATTACATGGACGATTATTTAGATAGTGTAGGATCGCTAGAGGAGGCGCGAAAATTGGTAGATGATGTAACTCACATCCACAAAGCTGGCAATTTTCATATTAGAGGATGGGTTACGAACTCGCCTGCTCTACGCGAATCTTTTCCAATTGACGAAAGAACTAGAATTCCCATTGAGAAATCTCCCAATAGTGACCATAGAACACTTGGAATGATTTGGTCAACTGATTCCGATACATTCGAATTTGATTTGTCTTTTAAAAGATTACCTCCTAGTTTGGCTGATGGTACAGTAGTTCCCACTAAAAGACAATTTCTGAGTTTTATTATGAGTATTTTCGACCCTCTTGGCCTTCTATACCCTTGCATTATTCGATCAAGAATAATCATGCAACGTATTTGGATGTCTAGTATAGAATGGGAACAAAAGATTCGAGATACTGAGGCCGAGTTATGGTTTAAATGGCTTAACAATTTAAAAGTAATAAAAGAAGTTAAAGTTCCTCGCTGGTACAACATAGTCTCAGGCCCTATTGAACTTCATGTTTTTGCCGATGCTAGTGAACTGGCTTACGCTGCTGTAGCCTATATTGTTGGTTTTAACTCAGATGGAAATCGACACTGCGCTATCGTCGCTGGAAAAGCACGAGTAGCCCCTGTTAAGATAACGTCGATTCCCCGTCTCGAGTTACAGGCTGCGGTACTGGCGTGCCGGCTGGCTCGTACTGTTAAGAAGGAACTGGGACTGGAAGTTGCGAGTGTTCACATGTGGACAGACTCACGTACTGTCCTTCATTGGATTTTTGCGGACGCTCGCGACTATCAAAAGTATGTAGCTACCAGACTAGCTGAAATTGATGAAACTTCTAAGAGAAGTGACTGGCGCTGGGTTCCCTCTGAGGATAATCCCGCCGACGAAGCAACCAAGTTGGGCTGGCCCCACGGCAAATTAAGTAAATGGCTTTCTGGTCCCTCTTTTCTCTGCAATTCCAGTGATCAATGGCCTACACCTCGCTGGGGCGCTGGGAGCTGCCATGGCGATGTCGACATCGAGCTGCGACATCGCGCGCTCCTCGTGGCACCGGGGCAGCCGCCGCTCATCGACCCGACACGCCATTCCAGTTGGCAACGCGCGCTGCGCGTCATGGCGTGGGTACTGGTCTTCGTGAGGGCATGTAAGGCGAAGAAGCCCTCCACTCTTACGACTGAGCGACTACAAGAGGCTGAGGTTGTATTGTTCCGATTTATTCAAACCCAGTCATTTCAAGCTGATGTAGATGCCCTGCGTGCTGGTCAACCACTGCCATCCAGCAGTCATCTGAGAAGCCTCGATCCCATGCTTTTTGAAGATGGGTTACTACGTGTTCGAGGTCGACTTAGTGCTGCCACAGAACTGTCCTTCGACGAGCGTCACCCTGTGATCCTAGACGGTCACCATCCACTTACGAGACTCATGGTGCGGGACTATCATTCCAGAGCTTTACACGCCAACCACGAGGCCGTCATCAACCGCATCCGTGAGCGCTTCTGGGTGACCAAGCTCCGGCCAACCGTCAAAGCAGTGGCTGCCAGCTGCCAACACTGTCGCGTGCAGCGGGCTCAACCGCGCGCGCCTAAGATGGGCGATCTGCCCGCCGTTCGCCTCACCACCACGAGGCGAGCCTTCGTGCACGTGGGCGTCGACTACTTCGGCCCCATGGAGGTGGCCATCGGAAGGCGCCGAGAGAAACGGTGGGGCGTGTTGTTCACATGCCTCGCCACACGCGCCGTCCATCTCGAGCTCGCCGCCTCGCTGAGTGCTGACTCAGCCATCCTCGCCCTGCGGCGCTTGATAGCGCGTCGCGGCCAACCGGCCGTAATCCTGTCCGACCGGGGCACCAACTTCGTCGGTGCTGACGCCGAGCTGCGGGCTGCCTTGCGCTGTCTCGACGGACAGCGTCTACAAAACGAGGCAACGTCGCGCGGCATCGAGTGGCGCTTCAACCCACCGCTCGCGCCACACATGGGTGGCTGCTGGGAGCGTCTTGTTCGTTCGGTGAAGACCGCCCTGCATACTACTCTGCACTCACGAGCTCCACGTGAAGAGGTCCTTCACACGCTTCTGTTGGAGGCTGAGCTGGTCATCAACAGCCGGCCCTTGAGCTACGTGACTGCGGACCCCGACGAGCCTACGGTCATCACACCCAATCACCTGCTACTCGGCACTGCCGCCGGGGACACGCGAGTAACAAGGTACAATCCGGCAGACGTCGATATACGTAGTCAGTGGCGCCGTGTCAACGCCCTGGCTGAGATGTTCTGGCGCAGATGGACTCGAGAGTACCTACCAACTTTACAACAACGACATAAATGGACAAATAGTGTAAACCCGCTTAAGGTCGGTGACTTAGTGATTGTCGTTGATGGAACGTTACCGCGAAATACGTGGCCCCGTGGCATAGTAAGTGAAGTGCACCCGGGTGCAGATGGACAAGTACGTATCGTTAGTGTTAAGTTTGCTAGTGGTAAGATATTACAACGCCCTGTTACCAAACTGGCCTTGCTCCCAACAGATTGAGTTATCGGTTTGAATCCTCAACTAGGGGGCGGAAATGTTATCGAGCAACGCCAGTTTGATGTTAGTATGTACTTTAGGTAAGAGTAGTATTATGTAGTTAGGTATTATGTGTGTTAGGGTAAATAGGTTTTTATTTTTGCCTTGGATTTTACAAAAGTTAATTTGCTTTAAAAGATTTATGACCTTGTTTTGCTCGATTTCTTTTGTTTGCATTTAGACGAACATTCGGTGCGAGGCCCATTGTCTAGTTTTGGGCTTTTACAACTCTCTGCCATAAACGCGTGGCGGCGCGCAGTAAAGGCAATAAACGCATACACTGACGTGGTGACTCACGCACACAGATGTGAGCGGCCACCAGCGACGCGTGCGCCTAGAGTCATCTAGGTATTTTGTCAAGCCTCGACGAAGCCTACTCTAATCTAGGTCCTGCAGTAGGTTAATAGATGCATACATAGATAAAGCATATCCAAGACCTAGTTTGCAAAACATTGTGTCTACAATTCACAAGCGTTAGTACCATGCAAGCCTTAAAATCTAGATATATATAGGTTTAGATAGAAGCAATAATAAAAATAGGGTGCGCTAATAAATAAAGAGTTAAATAAATACATGCATAAATGAAAGCCTTAAATCTAAAAGCACTTAATGCATAAAACTTAAGCCTAGAAAGCCGATCAAACTTACAACTAGGAAAAATTCATTGTATTTTATTCTTAATCCTAAGATAATTTGTAAGCAAAGCAGCCTTAAAGTACCCAGGGCCCATATAGATAAGTAAATATAATATTTATATGAGGGAATAAATAAAACAAGTATGCATAAGTCATCCCACGCCGTCGACGTGTACCTGGGATTCCTTATGCAGCATTTATTGACGTCCAACCAATAAAAGAAACTCGAAGTACCATAGCTCTGAAAAGAGCTGTTTGTCTCGCAGACCGGCCGGTGCTCCCATAGTTTAAAGACTTGGGACAAGTCTGACCCAGCGATAACAAGTATTGAAAACGGCCGCATGGACGCGTCTGCTTCCAATGCCGGTCGATCGCTGAGTGGCGCGCGCGGGCTGGCGCTTCGACTTTTATGCAAATCCCTTGAGTAAGTCTTCTACGTTTAAAATTTGCACGTAAATTAAAATTTAAGAACGTAGTTTGATTAAGCGTGTTTTGTTTAGTATATTTGTAAAATTTGATGATGATCGGCCTACGTTTACTAGGAGAAAATCGATGTTAAAGTTTGTATGGAGAAACTTTAGAGGCTTATTTCAGCACTTTAATTTGGAAAATTTTACAAAAATGTACGTTGTTTACGTAAAGAATGTTAATATCTAGTGAATAAGCTAAAAATATCTGAAAATTGTTACATTTTTCTACCAATTAAAGCTGTTCAAAGTTTGCAATGTTTAAAGCCTAATATCTTCAAAGTTATAATTGGAAAATGCAAATAAATGGTTTTATACTGAAGAGTTCATGAAAACAAACAAATGTAAATAGGTATAATGTTAATTTTTTATGTATTTCATGGAAAAAAAAAAGTAGTGTTGAAAGTTCGTAGTACATTTTGCTCAATAACTCCCAAACTGTTAAAGTTAGCGTAATGAAACTTACACCATTGGAATTGTGAACAAATTTTCTTTCGAATTGCATACTTTTAATCAAAGAAATCTAAATGATGTAAATTCAAACTTTGTATTGAATAGTTAGAACGGTGCGGCAGCGCTATCTCGCTCTCGCGTTTTTGTGAGCCACACCTATTATGTTCATCTCGTTACAACAACACCAAGCTACGATTGTATTTTTCTGCATAAATTGAGCGCATTTTTTATTGTCAGTCAGTCGTTCTACCGCCGCGCTCTTCAACACTCTTGTATACCGTATACCGTGTGCCAATATACGTCTGAAATCGACATCATCGTGTTTTTCACTGGACCTGCTATGCCACCCTGCACCTGAAATCCCCTACAGGTGTGTTGTTTTTGTAAGGTGCTATTAATAGGGAGTGTTGCAGCAGTGCAGGGTAGGGTAATTGTAATTTCTCGGAAATATACGTGGAATATACGGCAGTTCACACACATAATTTTTTTTATCTACAGACCAAGTGTGGTCATTATCTGTAACTCGTGTCGCTATGGGCAATAATACAAATTTTATTAAGTTAGGTCTTTACAATGCCGGCTCTCTGAACACAGGGCACGACGATTTTCTTGTGGCAATGAATTGTTTCGGTGCCGATATTGTAGCTATTAATGAGACATGGCTAGGAGCAGGACAAGAGAGGTGTGCGCCCGCGCCGCCCAGATATAGAGTTCGCCTGGCCCCTCGACCGCCACATATGCGTGGTGGGCGAGGAGGAGGGGTAGGATTCTACATTCGAGACGATATCAGGGTACGTTATGTCAACAATCTAGATGATTCTATTGAACAGATGTGGATCTCGACACGTGTCAATGGGTGTGGATTGGTGATTGGTACCGCGTATAGACCTCAGTGGGTCAATATTGATGCGTTTATTGACGCGATCTCTGATTCAGTTGCAAGACTGTCACACTATGAATATGTAGTATTGTTAGGTGATTTTAATGTTGATATGTTTCAGGTTTCTGACAGTAAAACTGTGAAACTCAAACAGTTTCTACAAATTATGAATCTCAAACAGGTAGTTAATGACAATACACATTTTACAGCGAGATCGCAATCTTTAATAGATTTTATATGTACTAACTGCAGTGTCCGAAATGTAACTGTTTCTAACATTACAGGTTCTAATATTGGACACTCTATGGTTAACGTTACGCTGTCACTCCGAAAAGTTAAAATTCCACCTAAAATTGTTACTTACAGACCACTCAGAGACATAGTTTTGGATCATTTTGAAAAAGATTTAAATGCCGTTGATTGGGAACATGTTTGTAGTTTGCCAACAGTGGACGCCATGATCACGAATTTTAATTCTAAATGTATAGCACTTTTTGATAAACATGCGCCTATTAGAACCATACGATCACGACATAATACTTCTTTACCGTGGATAACAGATACACTGAAGTTAATGATCCATTTACGTGAGGAAGCCCGAGCGAGATATAGGAAAAGCCAATCTGAAGTCCACAAAAAATATTATAATGATCTGAAAACACTTGTAAAAAATTGTTTTCACACTGAAAAGCAAGCCTACTTTAACCACCTTGTTAACTCAAACGTCAGTGATAGTAAAGCTTTTTGGAGGAATATAAAATCAACAATTATGACTGATCCTAGCAAGAGTGATTACCTACCTGACTGTTTTGGAGACCCTGATGCTATCAATCAAGGCTTTCTTGAAATTCCTGGGCATAATGCAGTGCCTACGTCTCAGTTAAACTCTTTCTTATCAGATAGGTTTTCTGATGGCACTTTTATGATGAAGCCTGTTAATGAAACGGATATTTTCAAATATATAAAATCTATCACATCGTGTGCTATAGGCAACGATGGTATTAGCAAGGATATGATAATACTCACACTACCGACAACTCTACAGGTTATTACAAATATTGTAAATAAATCTATCCTTTCCGGAGTTGTTCCAAAGCATTGGAAGGATGCCTTGGTCACTCCATTGCCCAAAACAGACCAACCCAGTGAACTAAAGGATCTAAGACCAATTAGCGTATTACCATTTTTGTCAAAATTACTAGAAAAAGCAGTATATTACCAACTAATTAATTATGTTGAAGGACAAAAAATTCTACCATCCCGTCAATCTGGTTTTCGTAAAGGTCGCGGTACGGTGACTGCCTTGCTTGATGTAACAGACAATATTCTGGCTGAACAGGACTCTGGACGAGGCACTATATTAACGCTACTAGATTTCTCTCGTGCATTTGATAGTATCGATCACTCTCTTTTAATATCAAAACTTGTATACTACGGGTTTGATGAAAATTCTATTAATTTTTTTGTTAGCTATCTGGGTGACAGATACCAGTCAGTAAAGCTCCGAAAACGTGACGGCTATGACCTTGTGTCCGCACCCAGGCCTGTAAACCAAGGCGTTCCTCAAGGATCAATATTAGGTCCACTCCTGTATATAATATACAGTGCAGATATTGTTAGGGCTATAAAGAATTGTAATTTTCATCAGTATGCCGATGATTTGCAGTTATATGTATCTGAGGTACCTTATAGGATGCCTCAGGCTATATTAAGGATGAATGAAGATCTGAATAGTATAGCTTTATGGTGTAAAAATAGTGCTCTTATACTAAATCCCAACAAATTAAAAAAGAAGTGGTGCTCGGTACGAAAGCTCAGGTATTAAAAATAACAGAGAAGTCACTAGGTGTTGCAATTCTTGGTGAAAGTATTGATCGTGTTGATGAGGTAAAAAATCTGGGAATCATAATGGATAGCAACCTACGTTTTGAATCTCATGTTACAGAATTAATGAAGAACTGTTTTTACAGGCTCAAAGTTTTATATAAAATCCGCCACCTACTCACTGAAAAATCACGGATTTCTCTTTGTGAGTCACTCATCTTATCAAGGCTCAACTATGGCGACCTGGTTTATGGACCGAGACTCTTGAGTACATCTCGACGGCAAATACAGCGCGTACAGAACGCTTGTTGCAGATTTTGTTTTGATATGCCTCCACGTAGCCACGTAACTCCTTACCTCAACAGCGCGTCCATGCTTGATATGGTCTCGCGCAGATTTCTGCACTTGGCGTCAGTGATGTTTGATATTGTCAACAATAAGTGCCCTGACTACCTTTTTTCCAAACTTAAGTTCTCTCGGTTTGCGGCTAAGCATCCTCGGTCTGCGCGCCAACCACTTGAGTTCCATCGACATCGAAGCGCTGCATTTGAAGGCAGCTTCCGCTATCATGCAACCAGGTGCTGGAATAACATTCCTCCCCCTATAAGGCTTTCCAAGACTAAATCTTGTTTTACAAACCATATGAAAGTTTATCTTCTAAAACAGCAAAAGTTAGGAATTTCACCTTTGTCACCTGGTGCAGGTAGCGGTTCTGCTTCTTACATAATTAAATGAGTTTTTGTTAATTTAATATTACTTCTATTGTATAGTTATTGAATTGCAATATTACTGTTTTTGTCTCATTTAAGAATAATTTTATGCTCAAACGTATGCTATAATGGTATTAATTTAATAAATTGAAAATGTCTATGTTACGTTCCCAACCTCCAGGCTGTAGCTGAAAATCAGCGATCTGCTCTACTGAGTAGATAACTACGCTGAGATACCGCCATTTTGTACTGCTGCAACACACATAACTATGCTTTTAACTAGTTGTATACTTTGTTTTTATCAGCATGCCGATTCTATTGATTTTTAACTGCGTTTCTATGTTTAATTTGTTGTAAAAATTTTATGTGTGTTTCAAAGTACAAATAAACATTTTATCTATCTATCTATCTATCTAGTAATGGTTCCAAATACCAATGTAAGTACACGCGTATTTAGTGCATCCAAACTTTTATTGTGAAATAATCGCGAATTCGAGGTTTTATTAGCGTCAAAACATCTATTTACATAACAGTGGTATTTTTTCAGGTGAAAGCGAAGGCTCTAGGGAAGGACGAGGTGATGGTCTTGACCTTGACCTCATCAATAAACATTAAGTCATTACCACAAAGGCTACCAATGCCTCAATCAACAGGCTTAAGGAGGAAGCCTGGAAGAATGTTGCCAACGAATTTGCCGCTTCGGTGGGAGATTTCCGGCGGCCCGACCAACTTAAACTTAAGTGGGAGAACTTGAAGAAAGCGGCTCGGAAACGTAGTGCTCTCATCTGGCATAATAATAAGTAATAATCATAAAGTAAATGATTACTTTAATGTTAAATACCTGAATGTTCTTGCTGAATTGTGGCTGCGGTGAAGGGCTTATCACTTGTCATTTTGAATACACAGGGATAAGCGCAATTGATTTTTTATTATTATTATTTTTTTATTTTAATATAAAAATATTATTATTCACAGACTGGACGTGGTAAATCTTATATCCCACCAGACGAGAACCTGGACCGAGTTGCTGCAATTTTAGGTGCAACATATACGGGGCTAAGTGCAGATTTTGGAGGTGATGTGGAGTCTGAGATACCTCCTCAACAGTAAAAAGCAGTGGTGGAGGTGGAGTATAATAGCCCTTTACCAGACGATCACCCATCTGATAAACCTGTGGTGCTTTGTGAAGAGGTGCTTGTTGGTGGGCATGGTAGCCAAAATGTGTTAAAAACTTTAGTTTTTAACACCCCAAAGAATTCCTGTAAGTATATTTTCCATCTTACAAAGTTGTCATCATTATTCAAATGGGCCACATATGCCAAATATAGACATTATCTTTTGAAAATGATCATGGTAATTAAGCCGAAGACAACAAAGAAATATTTCTTCTCTCCCTTTTACAGGCGTAAAAGGGAGAGGATTAGGTAGAGGAACCAAACAATACTTTGATTGTATTTTGTATGTGCTAATTTTAAATACCTACCTGTTTTTTTACAGTAAACAAGAGACGAAAACTATCTGAAGAGTTTCAGAAAGCTCGGAGAGATAAGGATGTAGCCTTAGCAGAATATTTTAAAGCTAAGGCTGAAAAGCAAAAACTAGAACATATAAAATTAAAATTAGAATTGAAAAATCTTGGGTATAAAGATTCTGATAATAATAAGATAGACATGTCAAATTTCGTACGACATTGATATCTCGTATGTTTACTCTCTCTGATCTATGGTTTTGATTGTTTGTGATCAAATCGCATGTGTTTTTAATCGTTTCAACAAAGATAAAACATCAATAAAACCGCTGGACATACAACATTTTACACTATGTCAGGAAACAAGTAACATAAGATTGCAATTAAATTTTGTGATTGATTTTTTTATGAACAAGTTCGTCTACCTCCTGCGGCTGACTCGTAGAAAATGGTTATGGCATTAAGGCCTAGCGCGCACTACGATTTTTAATGGCGCGATATTTTTGTCGCAGAAATATAACGTTTGAGTTGGTAGACAGTGCGCACACATGCGACTGAAATATCGCAGCGATTTTAAAATTGTGATTTGTCACATTTTGCTGCGACCGCTCGCGACGCAATTGTCGCGAAAACAAAATGCAGCGTATGGAGTTGTACGGCTCCGCGCGCATTGGATAATAAAATCGCACACTCCGGCGCAGTCGGCATTTTGCTCTCCTAGCGGCACCGCGCATGTGGTGAACATGTCGGTACCTATTTCTCCGGAGTCTCAAGATGAGACGCTAGACGTGGACCATCTGTTAACAAAATTGAAAGAAGACCAGCTTTGTGGGATAAGCGATCCAAATCCTACAGCGATCGCATTTTGAAGACATGATTATGGGAGGAAGTTTGCCAAGAGGTTATACCTAATTTGGTTGGATTCGCCAACGAAAAAAAGAAAGGTAATATACAAACATTAGATATAATTAAATTTAATCGTACTGCCAAGGGATGGACCCAACAGAAGAAGTAAAATAGTTCCCAAAATAATCTCGTTTTTCAATACAATTAACTGTATGTCGCGCAGATGCTGGTTTCATGTTTTTTAGGTTACATGTATAGAATTGGTCTTCAAATTTTAAGCCATCATATTTCCGAACAAAATTATGTAGGATACAACACGCTTTTACTATTTTATCGCAAAATTTAATTTTAGTGTCTAAAGGTCGATGCAATACGCCATTTATTTGTCAAAATTCCAAATGTGCATTCCACCATTCTTCTTGCTCTTGTCAGTCTGTAATTAAACTCTCTTTGTGTTACTGATAAATTCCGCATGGGATATGGTCGCATGACATGTTTGAAGAGTGCAAATGCTTCGTCTCCAACCAAAACAAACGGCATTTCAGGCCTATTTGTATCATTCGGTAAACATCTTGATTGAGGTGAGATGTTGGGTTTTTTTTAATGTTTTTACGGGGGTTAAAGGACTAAAACTTTTATAAATGAAAGCAGTTTTATTAGCACGTACACTTGGGTATAGATACAGGGCGAGAGAGATATATTTATTTAAAAAAAAAAAGGAATCACATAGATTAAACGGTTGACAGAATACTATTGTCGATTAATAATGTTCACAGAAGAAAACAATATTTAACACACCCCCGTAATCGACAAAAAAGTTATTACAATTTTAAAATTTTCATAAACAAAATTAAAGTTTTACAAACAGTAAAAATTTTAGTTAGAAAATACTTTAAACTTATGAGATTGGTACTTAATACCTTTTGTAAAAAAGTAGACCTGTGTTTAGTTAAAGTTAGTTACATATCTCGGATTTAAGTTACACACATAATAAGATCTCTGTTTCTTATAAATTTAACATTTTTTTAAGTTTTGGTAAACATGTCTGCCAATTGCAGAGTAGTAGGGCAATAATTGACATTAATAACACTTTTAGTAAACAAATCATGTAAGAAATGGTACCTCACATCAATATGTTTAGACCTGCGATTGAACACACCATTTTGATAGCACTTTGATTGTCTACATTTAAATTCACACTTACTGAAACACTAAGTAGCTCTTCGATGAGACCTCTAATGTGAAGAACTTCTTTGCAACACTCAGCAGCTGAGACATATTCAGCTTCACAGGAGGACAGCGTCATAATAGGCTGTTTTCTAGTAGACCAGAGTATTGGACCTCCGCAGTACATCATAACATAACCACTTGTACTTCTACGGGTTTGTATGTCACCAGCAAAGTCAGCATCACAGTATGCTTCTATTCTTGTGCAGTCTCCATTGCTTCTATATCTTATGTCTGCCTGTGTGCTTCCTTTCAGGTATCTTATGGTTCGCTTCACATTGTTTACATCTTGGTTTGTAGGATTTTCCATGTTTCTACTTTCATAGTTTACTGCATATGTGAGATCTGGTCTGGTTTTGTTTGATAGGTACATCAGATGTCCTATAGCCTCTCTGTAGGGAAATTTGACTGTATTTGGTAGCTCAGTTTCTTTTCCTTCATTTTCCAGTAGTGGTGTTTGAGTTATTTTTGCATCTTGCATGTTAAATAGTTTGATGATGTTGTCAGCCTTTTCTTTTTGTTGTAGAGATATTAATTCTGGTGCTCTCTTTATTTCTATGCCCAAGAAAGTATCTGGGTTTTCAGTATGAGTCATGTCAAAGTCTTCTTTCAATTTTTGTATTAGTTTTATAAGACATTCTTGGTTTTCTCCAATTAACATTCCATCATCAACATATATTCCCAATATCATTGTTCCATCTTCGTTTTTAAATAGGCATTTATCAGATTTCAGTTGTATTAGGCCGTTCTTCAGCAGTATTGATGTAAACTTATCATTCCAGTTCATTGGAGCTTGTTTTAAGCCATATAGACTTTTCTTTAGTTTACATACATTTGTAATTGCATCATATTCTTCATTATCCTTGTGGAATGGACATAAATATTTCTTCTTTTAGGTCTCCGTAGAGAAAAGCAGTCTTTATGTCTAAAGACATAATGTGGTAGTTCTTTGATGCAGCAATAGCCATAATTATTCTGAACGAGGCATTGTTCAATACCGGGCTGAAAGTCTCTTCATAGTCTAGGCCATAAGTCTGCTGACATCCCTTAGCGACCAGTCTTGCTTTGAATTGACCATTCGGTTTTATCTTGAGAACCCACATATTAGTGATGATCTTTCTGCCTTTTGCTTCTTCTTTGCTGACTAATTCCCACACTTGGTTCTGTTCTAGTGATTTCTTTTCTGATCTTATAGCCTTAATCCAGTCATCCTTTTCAGGACAAGTCATAGCTTCTTCATAGGTCAACATGGCATAATCTTGATATCTGACAGGTGGTTTTCTTTGTCGAGTCGGACGTTGTCTCATTATACGTTCTTGTGTTTGTCTTTGGTTGTTGACATTTCTTTCTTCATTTGTTTCTTCCGTATTTTCGTTTCTGACTTCTTCTTGGTTTATGTTTTCTTCTTCAACTTCTTGAATAATGTTGGGTTTTTCTGTCTCGTCTTGAAGTTCTTCTGGATCAGTTATCTGTACTTCGTTTTCGTTATTAGTTTCTGAATTTTCTTCTTCTATTATTATTTCATTTTGCTTTTCTATCAAAGTTTCCGTATTTTTGCTTGGTTTAAATATGACATCTCGTCTTATTAGAACTCTACGCTTTTCTTCATCAAATAGTCGATAGCCTGTAGGAGCATAACCAACCATTATGAGTTTTTCTGTTCTTGATTCCAGCTTTTTCAAGTTGCCAAGCTTCTTGCTGTATGCATCTGAGCCAAATATTTGGATGTTTTTCAGATCTGGTTTCTGTCCAGTCCATGTTTCTATAGGTTTTACATTGTTAATTGTCTCAGATGGTGTTCGATTTATAAGATAAGCAGCAGCCTTGCATGCTTCACCCCAAAGGTAATCTTTAGCTTGAGACTCAAATAGCAGGGCTCTTACTTTTTCCATTATTGTTCGATTCAGTCGTTCGGCTTTGCCATTCAGTTGTGGACTGTAGGGAATTGTAAAGTCAAGTTGTATTCCTTTTTGGCGGCACCAACTCTTCATTTCATTGCTTGTGTATTCTCCTCCGTTATCACACCGGATCACACTTACTTTCAGTACTTTTTCTCTTTCAACCTCTTCTATGTAGTCACGTATCATGTTATATGCTTCACTTTTGTTTTCAAGTAGATAGACTCTGACATAGTGAGTGTACTCATCAAGTACTGTAAGTATGTATCTTTTGTTGTCAAATGTGGTCGGTGAGATAGGACCACACACCTGTCTGTGTGAATAATTTGCAATGGTCGTGTGGCTCTTTGCCTTTCTGTGTTAAATGGTTTTCTTGTTTGTTTAGCCATTATACAGACTTTGCACTTTTTGTCCAAGTCTTTTATTTCTTCTTCAGTTATATTCATATTGGTTGAAACCTTTTTTAATTTTAATAGATTTTCATTGCTTGGGTGACCCATTTTTTTATGCCTTTTTTCGGCTGTGTTTTCTTTGCTCAATAGTGAAGTTTCTTCTTGGTTTTGGTTATGAATTTTAACAGTATACAACCCATTTTCTTTTTTTCTCCCTTCTAGTACAGTTTCCATGTCTTTCATTATTTTAACTTTATCATCTTTGAAGATCACTGTTCCACCGTTGTCGGTAATAGCGCTTTCTGACATTAGGTTAGCTGTCAGATCAGGAACATACATTGTAGACTTGAGTTTGCATTCATTTGCATGGATCTCTCCGTAGCCAAAAGATCTCATGGCTTCTCCAGCTTTAGCAATGCCAATCTTGCCGCTTTTATTTTCAAAATGTTGTAGAACTGTTTTGTCATTTGTTAGGTGGCATGAGGATCCTGAGTCTATAATGAATGTTATGGTTTCCTGTTCTTCAGCTTGATGCGCCATAAAAACTGTTTCATTTCTTTTTTTTTTGAAGTAACACTGTTCAGTTCGGTGGTTAGTTTTCTTACAAATTGAGCACTTTTGTTTGTAGCATTCGTTGTCATTGTGGTTCTTTTTTTTACAATGACGACAAAATTTTTTTTGGTTTTCTGGTGGAAAACTTTTCTTGTAGTACGCTTTGAAAGCTGTCTGATCTTGTTGATTACAATTTTTTTGTTTTTCTTCTTCTTTTAATAGCCGAGCAATTAAGTTGGCAGATGTTTTATCATTTGTCGGTGTACAGTCCCATGAGGTGGAGAAATGACTGTACTTGTCAGGCAGAATAGCCAATATTTTGGACATAAAGCTGTGGTCACTTAACTTCTCATCGAAAATACCCAGTTCATAGGTTATATTTTCTAGATAACCAATGTTTTCGGCCATGCTGGAGTTTAGGTTATATTGGTACTGGTAAAATGTTTGAAGTAACTCATATTTTCTCTCCTCTTCGTTTCTTTGAAAGAGTGTACACAGCTTTTCGTACATTTTTTTTTGCGGTTTCGCAGGACATAATGTGTACCATGAGTTTTTTATCGATAGACAACATGATGATTTTTTGAACTTTGGCGTCTCTTGTTTCGAAGGCCGCATTTTGTTCTTGTTGGCCAACTAGTGGGATGGGGCCCGCGTTTGTTATAACGTCTTGCAAATTGGAGCTTTTCAAAAGTATATTCACTTGAAATTTCCATAGTGGGAAATCCTTTTCTCCGGTTAATTTTTCAATTCTCAGCTCTGACGACTCCATTTTGTTTTGTTATAATGCTGCACCACGCCCGTGCAGTAACTTTTTGCTTTCTTTGTTTTTAGTTCGATTTTATGTTTTTATGGCCAGAGGGTACTGGGCCCATGACCTGTTGGGTTTTTTTAATGTTTTTAAGGGGATTAAAGGACTAAAACTTTTATAATTAAAGCAGTTTTATTAGCACGTACACTTGGTTATAGATACAGGGCGAGAGAGATATATTTATTAAAAAAAAAAAAGGAATCACATAGATTAAACGGTTGACAGAATACTATTGTCGATTAATAATGTTCACAGAAGAAAACAATATTTAACATATTTAACGTATCATATTCTAATTTCTTGGCAAAATTGGATTGCTTAAAAACTGTAGAATCGCTACTGCTGCCATATGCGCCGACGTAATAATAAATTTGTAATTTGCATCAACTGCAGCCATCAAAATAATAGAATTATACTGTTTATAATTATAAAACTCAGAGCCTGCTCCATTTGGTTTCTTTAGTCTAATATGCTTTCCATCGACTGCTCGTAAGGAATTTGGAAAGTTTGTTCTATAATAAAAATCGTCAGAAATTTTTAACCAATCGTTTTCCTTTGGTTCAGGCATGTAAATTAGATGCAAACATGACCATAATTTTTCATATGTGTGAGGATGTTAGTTTCGCTGAAATGTTAGTACCAATGCCAAGGAAATTAAATTATGATCAAAAGTTGTATGCGAAAATGGAAGTTTTGCGCGCCATGGACAGGGCCAAGAGATATTATGTTACTCAGCCTGCATACTCTACATCAACTACTGATCCGCAGCCTATATACCCCAGTACTACAACTACTGATCCGCAGCCTATATATCCCAGTACTTGTGCTTCATCTATGTACCTAAATACTATTGACGGTTCCACATACCCACTAAGCATGAAACTTACAATAAGTTGCAATAAGTTTGTGTATCGCATATTTGTAAGTTTCAAATATTATGTAGCAGGAAAATGCCAGTAATATAGATGTTATAGTTAGATTGAAAATTATTAAAGGTTATTTACTAACGTTACTGTTAAATTTCGCATGAAAGTTTCCAGTTCAACTTTGGAGGAATATAACTTCCCAAACTTATTTAAATATAAATAACCAACATTGCTGCAATAATGCAATTGGGATGTTACAAATAATACATTGCAGCAATATCAGTGCATAAACTTCATTGCCTAGTATTGCATGCACCTCACAAACGAAAGTTACTGAAATATTTTACATTAACATTGTAGCAATGCGTCTTTTATGTTATTATTTTTTTTACTTCACTACAACATTACGAATTGGTCTTGTCCTTTACATAAGTTAAGTAATGTTGCTGGAATTAAATTTTCAAAAGTAGTTGTAATATTTACAGCTTAAGTCACTGCAAACTTGAATCGGTCTAATTTTATAGTAGAGTACTTAGGTAGGTACTTAGTATCAGGAAAATTAGCTCAAGACACAAATACCACAAAATATAGTCAAGGGCCACCCGGATGGAACGAAGTTCCTTTCATTTAAATAATTAACGAGAGAGAGAGACAGACAGACAAACACGCGCACGCCGCACGGCTTACAACTATAGCAAACAAAAAGTGTCGGGTACAACTTATTTAAAAGACTATTTTTTTCCGTCTAGCCCCCTTTCGCAAAGTGCGTTATGGAACTTCGTTCCAGAAAAAAAAACTTTTTACGTCTTTTTCTCTATACCTAGGTACTTAATTAATAATTATGTAAACGCAAACAACAATTATTTTATATCCTTCCTCTTCTTGAAGAAGAAGAAGGATGAGGATGTAAAATAATTATTTATTGTTAGACTTCTGTCTGTCCATGTGTGTGACGTCTCGTTTGACACATGAATATGACAGATGTCAGTTGACGATGACATTCGGGTTGTCTTGTCGATAGGTGACAAGCGCGTTTGGTGCTGCCAGGTTAGGCGATTTTTCGCCGGTGTTGGGGCGGCGACCAAAAAAAGCGACCAACGACTTATCGTATTAAGGCTACCTTGAGAAAATAATTCGGCAATAATAGGCTATTATGAATGGAGCTTCCAGGATTTTATCAGTTTGATTCATGTTTGGTTGAAAACTCACTCAAATATGTACCCTGCATCACACCCTACATGGCCTCTTACTATAATCTAGAGTTAGACCCTGCAAGGTCTTGACGTAGATACAGCTAGGGTAATTTAAAAACCTATTTAGAGGCTAAAAATTTCACCCATGCTGGGATTCGAACCCGCAACCTCTGGCTATCCGTGCCAGCGCTCTACCAATTGAGCCAATGGGCGACTCACCGGCATCAGTGAAATTTCGAACCTCTTTACACTATTCTCTGTATTACGTACAGGCAGCGACATCTGGCTTAAGCAAATTGCATCACTTACAGCCCCGAAATTTGTCCTTAGCACGGGTTAGTGCATTAAAAATAAAAATAGTACAGCTAGACTAGTTTATTTCAGCTACTTCCACAGCATTATGTTGTACGGCATTTTATTGTGGGGTGAATGCTGCAAATATGAACACCACATTTGTGCTGCAGATGAGGGCTTTTCGTGCAATTTATAAAATGGGCCCCATAGAATCACTTCGAACTAAGTTCATACCAAGCAGTGAGCTCCAGAGAAATTTCGCTGAGTTTTGTCTGGGATGATACGAAAAATTCATACTTCAAAAAATCGTAATTTCTTCAAAACAGTTTTAAAATCCTCTTTAATATCTTTATAATCTTCTGTGCGTGTGTATGTCATCGAACTGCTCCGAAACGGCTGGACAGATTAGAATGATTTTTTTTGTGTGCGTTTGGGTGGCGCTTGGGTGGGTATGGTTTAGATTTCCAAATCAGCCCGACAGATGGCGCTGCATGCAGAACAACGTCTTTTTGATCCGCTATTTTAATATAATATTCCATAATTTTGTTTTGTAAAATTAGAAGTGTTCCCTTAAAAATGGGTGTATGTTTGACATGGTAAAACAAACAGCAATTTATTTGTAAATTACACTAAAAATTAACCGGCTAAAGACCGCCTTATTGCTATAGATATCTAATAATTTCGGTTTCACAAACGATTACCCGGAAATCTCTTGAGGCATACTAAGAATAACTAAAGTAGGTATTTAGATACACTAGCGGCCTGTCCCGGCTTTGCACGGATGCATATTATTTTGAACAGACTTCAAAAAAAGGAAGAGGTTATCAGTTCGGCTGTATTTTTAATCGATGTTTTTTCTTTTTTTTTATGTTATCTATGCGATCCATCCTTTATGAACCGATTAGGAAAATTCATAATGAAATCAGTCCAATAGTTTTTGAGTATATTCGTAACAAACATACAAAAATACAAATCAATCCTCTTTATAATATTAGTATATTATCTTGTTCTTTTACATACACACCTACACATAATGTACGTAACCTAAAATTAAGTTTTTTTTTGTTTCAGTTGCGGTCAAGCAGTCATTTCAGAATTTAACCGACGAAAGCTTCGAGAGACACGTAATGTGCTGGTTTCAACATGCAACCACTAGAATCAAACGTCTAAATTGATTTTAGTCAGGCTGACGACAATTGACGTTAGTTTCGAGAGACCGGTAAAAATACAAAGGTATTGTTACGGGCTAGGGTTCTAGATCTGGAGTTAAAACGCCAGAAACTGTTCGAGCGACGTTGCCGCGTGTACCGACACGCGGCAACGTCGCTCGAACAGTTTCATGTCAGAGTGTTGAACCTTATGCTACTGGACATACGAGTCATTATAGCTTGCAGCGTTGATTGTTTACTAAAACGCAGCATGCGGCGGCTATTCGATAGGCTTCTAGAAGGCTCTATTCTAGATGGTTTGGGATAGGACGGCGACAGTATTATATTCGTTGTTACAAGTAATTACCACTTTCCTAAAACTATTATAATAAGGAATTTTATAATGACCACTTTCCCTGTAGTAGGTAGGTAGCTAATGTAAATTATGTAATACCTAGTATATATTTCTACTTACAGTGTAAACGAAAGTGACCTTCATAAAATAGCCCTTGAGCTGATACATAAAGCTAAATGCTCTTACTAACTTTATTAGAAATCTAAATATCTTGTAAACCCATTTGACTCTTCCTCGGAGCATTTGAAATTGTATAATTTATTTTAGATGCGCCTAGAACAAAGATGTTTGTTTTACTAGATAGGAATACCTACCATGTTTGCTCTTTGTCTGTTTTGTTTATAGAATTTACCGTTGCGTTGTTAAGCACTTTGTGAAAAGCGTTTTGATTTAAAATACCTGTATTATATGCATAGCTTAAACAGTAAGCTTATTTCCTATTTTTACAACTTTGCTATTCGTATTTTCGGATGGAGGTGATCACCTCGCAAAATGTCATTTCAAACCGATACACAGTTTTGTACAACTTGCTACTCGTACAAACCAATCACTTCGATCGGTTTGTTTTGTATGTGTAGCAAATTGTAAAAAACTTGGAATAAAAATAATTTATAATTTTTTATACTGAATAGTAAACATTTATGTGTACTTAAGTGTTCTATCATTCATGTATGAAGAGTCCCTTCCATGCATACTGAAGGTCCTTCGATGCACCTCACAGTGTTCGATCCGGATAAAATGTGTGTAGTAGATTTTTATTTTTCTGTCTATGTGAAGTGCACAGCTGAGATTCTAATTATGAGAACCTGTGTTTAATTGTTCTGTAGCCTTAATAAAATGTTAAATATCTATTATATTTCTTGAATTTTCATAATTTTTACTCGTTGGAGTGTCTTCAATTTTAATTTTGTTAGCATATAATTTTTTTTTAATTAAAACTGTTTTTATACGGATTTATGCTCGTTTATTACATTTTTACAATTTTCCAACGTTTCGGCACTTTTTCAGGTGCCGTGGTCCCGGATGACAGGTGACAGGTGTCTTTTAGAAATCATTAACGGTTAGTTTACTACCCTCGGCAAAAATTACAAAGTTAATTATGAAGTTACGTTCCAAAATAGACAAACCAATTATTTTTTATATAAAGTCAACAATATTGATTATTAGTAATTGAAGTTAAAATTAAATTTATAAACTAATTACTTTATATGAACTTAAAGATACCGATTATTAATTGAAATTAAATTGATTTTTTATATTATTTATTCTACAGTCACACTTCTAGCAAGGGGGTCTCATGCACTTAAGCACTGGTTAAGCACCCCCTTGCTAGAAGTGTGACTGTAGAATAAATAATAAATAATAATTGAAATTAAATTGATTTTTTATATTATTTATTCTACAGTCACACTTCTAGCAAGGGGGTCTCATGCACTTAAGCACTGGTTAAGCACCCCCTTGCTAGAAGTGTGACTGTAGAATAAATAATATAAAAAATCAATTTAATTTCAATTAATAATCGGTATCTTTAAGTTCATATAAAGTAATTAGTTTATAAATTTAATTTTAACTTCAATTACTAATAATCAATATTGTTGACTTTATATAAAAAATAATTGGTTTGTCTATTTTGGAACGTAACTTCATAATTAACTTTGTAATTTTTGCCGAGGGTAGTAAACTAACCGTTAATGATTTCTAAAAGACACCTGTCACCTCAGTCATCCGGGACCACGGCACCTGAAAAAGTGCCGAAACGTTGGAAAATTGTAAAAATGTAATAAACGAGCATAAATCCGTATAAAAACAGTTTTAATTATGTCTACAGCTCGTGTTAACCTTAGAAAATACTATAATTTTTTTTTTTTTTTAAATTAGGAATCTATGATTAATGTATATCTGTTTAGGTAAGGCCCTACCGATTTATGATATTATCATTGTTAATGGTTGCAGTGGGTGTGTTATATTGGAACTTAACATCTTTCAATCGCAAAAATCTAAATTTATTGTCTCTTTGTGTGCATTATATGAAATTACCCGAAAGTTGAGGGTGCCCAACACAAAACCTAAATGCAAGGTATCGTAATTGAAAGTTAGTGTTAAGTTGCATCTTTATCATACACCTACTACCTTATTGCCTAGTGTAAATGTTAAGTAAACGTAAGCGAGTTATCCTAAAATAGTATGAAAAATAGCTTAGTCAAAAAAAAAAAAAGAAACTAAATAAAGCAATAATTTTTATTCTAACCAGTCAAATAATATTCACGTAAAATATTAAATCCAAATTCCTTACCACGTAAGAGTAGTGTCGGGAGTTACTTAATTTTCAGAGGTGTTTTCGGCAATTTTTTCTATCGAGTCCCTTAAATAATGTTGCGCTTTGGAAACAATAATTTTTACACATATCCTTGAGTATCATACATTTAAAGTTTAACAATTGTCAGTTTTTAAAGTACTGGAATTCAAGGAGTTCTGCGGACTTCTGCGCCCTAATAGCGGCTGGTTTAACTAATCAAATTAAAAAAATTGTAGATATTACAAATTTTGTAAGAATACCAACCATTTTTTTTTATTCCATTACTCTTGGCAATAAGGGTGCAGCTATGCAACCTACTGGTATGTCATACTAGAGGGCCCTTCCTAAATGAACCGTTTAGTACGAGATCCGGCCTAAGAAGTTTACTCATCCATCTGTTATTTGATTATGACTAGGCTTATACGATTGATAATTTAGTAATTAATATATTGCACATTGGTCGCATAGCCAAATCGCGTACATACAGAAGCTGTTAAATATTAAAAAATATTTTAGTTTTATCTTTGCATCCCTGTCTGTCGCATGGAAAGTGCGCGCAAGCCTTCCTTTTTTCTCTTCACGCTTACTACGCCCCAATGTGCGAAACGTTTGGCCACTTGGGCCGTGGTGAAAGTGTCGAGAAGAAAGGATGGCTTGCGCGCACCTCTCCATGCTACAGACGGGGATGCAATGATAAAATGAAAATATTTGTTAATATTTAACAGCTTCTGTACGCGATTTGGCGAGGCAACCAATGTGCAATATATTAATTACTAATTTATCTATCATATAAGCCTAGTCATAATCAAATAACAGGTGGATGAGTAAACTTCTTGGAACGGATTTCGTACTAGTTTGTTTACAACATTACTACAAAGGCAAAATTCAAATTAATTTTAACCCTATAGGAGAAACATTGTGACAACTTACATAATGTAAGTTAGGTGCTAGGTACGTAGGTAACATTATTGCAACAATAAATTGAAACCTACAGAAACCTTACAAATTCAGCCTAGTGATAACTTGCTGAATGCAAGTAAAGTGCGAGTTACATTTTTAACATTGTTGCAAGGGTTAATTTTAAATTTACCAAAAACTAACAAATTTAACTCTGCGTCAACTTAATAAATATTAGTTACTTGCAAGTTTCAGGTCTCACTTTTACGCAAGGGTTAATTTTAAACTTGCCTAAAACTTACAACGGTAACTTTAAGCCAACTCAATAAATGTAAGTTCCGTGAAAGTTTGATCTTCAACCTTGATGCAAGGATTCATTTTAAATTTACCGAAACCAAGCAAATGTACCTTTGCGACAAATATATAAATACAAGTTACATGTAAGTTTCAAAAGAAAAGTTGTGGAAATGTTAAACTTAAAACTCACGGAAAGTAAATTTTGCAATTTACAAATACGTTACAAGTGTAATGTTACTGCAACATAATACTTTAAAATTATAATAAGTTTTGCTGATCAGCTATGCGTAAGTTACGGGGTTTATCTACAGCGCGGCCGTTAGCGCTTCGTTTCAAGCTCGCTCTAAGCTTGCATGGACGTTGCAACCTTGTATTTGTAACTTGCAAGCTCCTTGATGTTACTTTCAGTAATGTTATTGCAACTTTTGCTTCCTTAGCGGGTAGACTCAATGTGAATTCAGTCCATGAAAAGGGTTCTAATAAAAACTTTGTGTTCGCGCGAGAATCGATCGCGCGACGTAATCATGAATCTGTGGTCATTCATTCATTATTCGTTCGTTCCGGTGCCGTCGCTCGTGCCGCTCGCTCGCTACTAATTTACCCATCCATCTGCATACACATTCGCACGGTGACATACGCGCGTGATAAGTGCTCGAATTCTCGTGAAGTGATAGACATTTGGTGACTAATTAACTTTATCAGCTCAAAGAACAATAGTAGACTATAAGCGAACAGTGCAGGAGTGTTCTCCGTGCGCTGGACGCATCATCATCTGCCCAACAGCTAAAGCGAGCCATCATCCACCATCACCAAGTAAGTCCATTCACTTCACCTCCCATTCCGCTCTCTCAACCAGCCCATCGTGAGGTAGACCTAGCCGACACTGGCTAACTACCACTTTGATTTAGGATTCTCATTATTAAGGTCAAAATAATTATGGAATGTATTAGATTCTACCAAGTTATTGCTGTCTGAAAGTTTGGACAGAAAAGGTTGAACAAACTCGTCTTTATATGATCTGTTGCTAGACCTGACACCCTTAAACATTTTAATAAGATTCCATATTTTGCTAATTGGAGTAGTTCTATTAAAAGTTTCACATAGTTCACCCCAGCTATTCTTTTTTTGATCTTTAATTGTTCGTTTTTTAAGTGCATCTAACCGTTTATAATTGATATAATTCTCTATGGTAGGGTCTTGCTTATACAATTCAAAGCATAATACAACATTCTACAACACTTTTTTGACATGTCCTGTTCCACCAGGGCGCGGGGCTTTTACTGCGAAAGCTATTTTGGTCTGACAAATCGTGTTACTACCATCTGTTTGAGGTTATCAAGTCGCGAGCAAAAGTCATTATAAGAAACCATTGGATCGTCATCTTCCAGTGACATGTTGGAGAAAATTGATTTCGAAAGTTCATGAAACTTATTCCAATCCGCTTTACTATATAAGAATTTATCAACAGGTGGATTGACTTGGTATCTATCTATACTAAGGATAATGTTGGTAATAGTTGGGTAATGGTAACTCCCCATTGCATCATCATGCACCGACCAGTTGCAAAGTGGCGCGAGATTAGCACTAACAAATGAAACATCAATTGCTGATGGATTACGCGTAGGACAGTTAACGGTGGTGAAGTTTCCGTCATTTAAAATACATAAATTGCAATCATCTATAACATTATACAAGTCTTGACCTCGACCTTTCGTGGATAAACATCCAAAAGAAATATGATGTGCGTTAAAATCACCGCTAACAAAAATCGGCTTAGGGAGATCTTGTATTATTTTACTAAGTCTATTAATTCTTCTATGACCACTTGTAGGTGGACAGTAAACACAGAGAATAGTTAAGTTACCTATAACTGAGGAAACGGACACGGCGATTGTTTGGATGTCCTCATAAAAGTTAGTGTCTAAAATATTACATTTCAAATAGGGTTTTATTAGTATTGCTACACCATTGTGACTGTTAGCTGATTTTTTTTTATAAATATTATAGCCTGAAATTCGAAAAGTATGATGGTCTTTTAACCAAGTCTCATTTAATAAGCATATATCAATAACTTCATTTTGTAAAAAGTTCATGAGTAGTTCTTTTTTATTATTGACACTCTGAATATTATACTGTGCAATACGTAATTGTGGTTGCAATGTTGTGTTACAATCCATTATATTGTCAGATTTTTAAATAAAAGGTCTTTTATTGACGTCCTAGTAATAGGTTCGTCATCAGTTTTATTTCCTAGCTGAACTAATGTAGCTACGAGAGCTTTTATTACCTCTTCATTTTCTACAATTTGTCTAATGCTTGAGGGAGTGGCGGGGGCCATATCCACATCCTCAGGCAGAGACTTGGTATTATTAACATTGTCTGCGGTTTTAGAAGGCTTCAATTTATTTACAATATTTGCTGACTTTACTGCATTATTATTTACAAATTGTTTATTTACAAATTGCGACCTGTCTGGTAAAGGAGGGAAATCTGTTTCAAGATTTGTGCCGCTCACAACACTTGCATAGTTTATTGATTTCTTTTTTTCCAATATTTTCCTCATTTTAACTGGACAAGCCCTTGAAACAGCCAAATGAGGTCCGTGACCATTAACGCAACGGAGCTCATTGGGCCCGTCACAATCTCTATAATTGTGCTCGCCACCGCAGCAACTGCACATCTGTTTCCCATTGCTAACTTTTGCAGAGTGATTAAATTTAAAGCAGCGAAAGCACTGCTGCAGAGGTGGGACGTAATCAAAAACACGGTACGAGAATAAATCGTACTGGACACTATCCGGGAGGGAGTTTGACAAGAAAGTGATACTGACAGTTTGTATGGGGACACGTTCTTGACCGTTTTTCTTTGTGAAGCGACGAATGGCAACAATGTCGTATATAGAAGTTAGTTTCGTATATAATTCTTTGGTCGAAATGTTGGTTGGAACAAAACGGATGACGCCAATGCGCTCTATCTGCCGGGATGTAAGCTTTGAGCTTGTATTTGTCCAGGAAGGAGTTATTGTTCAGGAAGTTATTTGCGGTGTTGTGTGGTTTAAAAACAACCGCAATTTTGTTCGCGTTAATACGGCGGATGGCCACGACACCTTTAACATCTGTAGCAACGATGTGGTTCAAGTAAATAGGGCTTTTGTTGCCCAAACGTTCTTTCTCGGTGCTCTCGACAAACACTTTAAATTCACTAATTGTTGAGTTCTTTTTTTTTTTTTAACCCTATAAAGGGCACCCTCCGGAGGACACGGGGGAGGGAGGTGGTGAATGCTCATGCATAACAGCACGGACCCGGCCGTGCTGCCAATGTGGGACTCACAAGAAGTGCGCCTACCCACTAAACACCACCTTGGGACTGGTTTTGGTCCTAAAGACCCCTAAACCCACATCGGGAGCGACCCCCCTCGAGGCCGAGGAGGGCGCACAGCGGAGCTCCCTAGCGGAGCGTCCGCTTAGGAGTTTATATTACAAAACTGCTATGAAAGAGCAGTGCCCCCCCTAGGGGGACACTGGCAGAGGAGGGGGGCGCGTCTGACTGGGACCGAGCCTCTAAGAGGTGGTTCAGGTCAGACGACAATTTATCGGGCGGGTCAACGAGTACGTTCCTGGGCCTGCGCACCAGGTAACGTGGGTCCGTCGTGGGCGGAGAGTAAGCCGCTGCTTCGCGGATCAGGGGGTTGAGTTCTCTGGATATTGTCTTTTATAATTGGGTTTAAGAAATGGCTTAGTATACAAAGTTGAGTCACTTTCCTCACCACTACCGCCGCCAACATCGACTGAAGTCTCTTTGCGTTTTTTAGGAGTTTTATGGGGATTATCCCCATGACTGACACTATTTACACACTATTTATACGCTATTTTAAGCAGTTAAATATATAAAAACTGAAAATCTAAGTTTTAAAAAGACCGCCAAGTTGAAGTTCCCGCCAAGAAAAACAGATGACTTCATTATCCACTCCAGTGTTACCAGCATCACGAGAAGCAATGAGTAATTTTAGTCTTTCTACTAACTCATTCGGGTCATCCCAGTAAATATAATCAACGTTTTTTTTTACCCTTTTAAATATAGGTATCCCGCCTCCCTTTGTTACATTTTCATGACTTTTTTGGTTAAATAGAGGTTTTATTACATGCATATATTTGTTTCCTCGATTTGCGTTTATAGGTTGTTGGGGATCGTATTTGCGGTGATGGACATTTGTATCTAGCAATATTAATTTATAATTCTGTTACACACTATTTATACGCTATTTTAAGCAGTAAAATACCTATATAAAAACTGAAAATCAAAGTTTTGAAAAGACCGCCAAGTTGAAATTCCCGCCAAGAAAAACAGATGACTTCATTATCCACTCCAGTGTTACCAGCATCACTAGAAGCAATGAGTAATTTTAGTCTTTCTACTAACTCATTCGGGTCATCCCAGTAAATATAATCAACGATTTTTTTTACCCTTTTAAATATAGGTATCCCGCCTCCCTTTGTTACATTTTCATGACTTTCTTGGTTAAATAAAGGTTTTATTACATGCATATATTTGTTTCCTCGATTTGCGTTTATAGGTTGTTGGGGATCGCATTTGCGGTGATGGACATTAGTATCTAGCAATATTAATTTATAATTCTGTTTATAATTTTTGCAAACGTTGCTTAAATCTGGAGATGGTTAAAACAATAACTCAACGAGGCCGCTAGTTTTGTCGTAAGTTTTTCCTGAAATACTCAATTTGTCGCCGGACATGAACAGTGGTTTTGAGCCTATCATTAATTTTCCAGTTTCAGTTCTTACTCCATAAGGAACATCTTTATAATACTTCAGATGACATCGACCAAGAAGATACAGATTTCTCGTTTGGAGTAGATACGGAATCAAGATCAGCTTCAAAAAATTGATCACTTACATTGTATTCCGTATCATTTTAATGTGAACCGTTGTCATCCTCGTTCTCTCCAGTTGACAATTCACTTACTTCAGAAAATTTCCTCTTTTTGTTGTATTTGACTCATTTAAAAAACTACTAGGAGAGTTTTTTGGTTTTGTATCATTGGAACTGTTCGAGTTTTCTTTGAACTCTAAGTTGTTATTGACAGCGCTATTGCTGTGCGCAGCTAATATATTAAGGAGTTCCGTTATCGGTTTCAGAATATTTCCTAGCACCATTTCACTTTCCAGTTTATTGTTTTTCATTAATTTAATCTTCTTTGTCACAGCTTTTGCAGCTTTAACTATTTGTTGTTTCATTGCTTTTTCGTCACTCGTCTTCAGTTGACTGCACAACTTCTTGGGAGGACGACAAAAGTGATAATGATAATTTGTCAAAAAAACTTTCAAATAAATAGGTAAAAGCGTTCTTTATATTTCATTCATCGAAACTAATAAATGTGTCAAATTCATTTCTGTAGCACCCATTATTTTTTTGGCAATCTTTATTTATAACCAAAAAACTATAAGGATCACTCCAAATTTTTGAACACATTTCACGAAACTGTTTCCATGTCATGTCTGTGTTGACGTGTTCATCGTAGACATGACGCAAGTTAATATCATCTTGTTTAAAAAGAACAATGAGATTGATATTATCGCGAATAAGCTGTTTTGATACTTTACTGTATGTTTAATTGATATAAAAGCAATCTATGTAACGGTGCCTACCCATTGCAAAAGAGTCGCGAATATTATCTGATTATCACATGCAACATCATCAAATATTATCACGGAATTCGGAGACGCTTCGTTTGGACTTAAAACTTCTTCATTATTGCGATATTTATGGTAGCACACCTCAGGACATTGTTCTAATACCTTTTCTAAAAATAAATACTTAGGCTGGTAAAGCATTTTTGAATACATGTAAACATTATGGTAAGTGAGCCCATTCGGATGAAGAAGAAGACCAATCGCCAAATTAAATTTTCCACAGTTGGACGGTCCGCACACTAAACAACGAACTGAATTGAATTAGGTAAGAGCTTTATATGACGAGATCATTTTCGGAAGAACTAACGCAGTTTTTATCGAGTTGTAGTTAAGTCGACTGCTTTATAAATTTCATTTTTTAACAACTTCAGGTGTTTAGCCGGGTACGCCACTGTTTCTGTAATGCCATTAAAGTGTTACGATCTTGATATTTATATCAAGATCGTAACACTTCAATGGCATAATAGATTAAATTTCGAAAAATGTATTTCGTTGGCCGTGGAACCTGAACATTCCTTTCAATATAATACCAGTTTTTCCAAAGAGTATGGCTTTTTCCCTCCTCTTTTATCCAACCTAAGCCTCACGATATCGAATCAATTCGTTATTTTCCTGTATAGTAATGGGCATTCTAGGACACTTTGGAAGAGGAGGGGCGAAGCCAGTCTCTCTGGAAAAGTGTCCTAGAATGCCCATTACTATACTACTATTTGATATCTTAAATACTTAAGGACATTGGTTTTAAAAAACCCTTGAGCAGTGAGAATTCCAGAGAAATACTGACTTATTTTACGAAGGCAAAAGAGTATCTGCTTTCGTTAAAAATTAATGTGAAGAGTAAAAAAAAATACATATAAAATTAAATACATATACAATTAAATACATAATACGTAATACAGAGAATAGTGTAGAGGTTCGAAATTTCACTGATGCCGGTGAGTCGCCCATTGGCTCAATTGGAAGAGCGCTGGCACGGATAGCCAGAGGTTGCGGGTTCGAATCCCGGCATGGGTGAAATTTTTAGCCTCTAAATAGGTTTTTAAATTAAATACATATAAGCAACAGTTTTCCAGTTTATCCAGTGAGATAGTGGGATTGTATTGGCTATATTTTAAGGAAATAAAAGATTTGAGTATGTATATCAGGTTTTATTGTATTGAAATTGTTTATTTAATTCTAAAATTTCTCTTTCTAATACTGCAGCTTTTAATTTTTCTTTTTGTAATTCCATTTTGATGCCATGTTCTTCTTCCATCATTTCCATCCATCTCATATGCTCCTCGTCCTTCAACATTTTGGTATGGCTTATCATGTTATTTACACTTCATGGTCCTGTAAGTAACAAATAGTTAAATTATGCAAGCTTAAGCAGCAGTAGATATAGATATTACCTTTTTGTGGTTTGTTCTACTATTGATGATATTATTTAAATATTTTTTTTGTTTACTAGCCTGAAAAAAAAAATGGAATTAGGTTAATATGAAATTTTTTATGAATTTTTAAAGGGCTACATGCTAACTGTGCCCTATCGCAGCTAGCCTTGAAGAGGCGGGAGATTAATAAATAATAAAACAAGGGTTCTATACAATTTAAAATATATTTCAAAGAAACCTAACTAGTTACATATTATGGTAGCTAGATAGTCGTGAGGTTCTGCCTACACAAGTTTGGACTTTCCCGTTTGTTATCACAGTCAGGTACTCCCCTGAGCCGGTCGGGAGCCGATGGAAGCCTTTTCGTTAGCCGCGACCAAGCAGACAGGAATTTCCCTCGGTGTCGTGCTGAGTGCGTCCGAATGTGCCGACGCAAGAATGTATTGGCGATGAGCTGCCGTCTGGACCACTATAAGTGGATGTTGGGTACCCCTTAACCAGTATGCCCGGGGCATTTGTGGCCCGAACCTTGGACCCTGGAATTAAATCCCACGCATTAGTCTACAGCCATAGGACAGAACAACCACCGCCACCGACACAGTGGAAGAGAAGAAGCCCAACTAGTTTGAAGGTGGCGGTGACAGATTTCAGTAGCGGAGTACCCGATGCGTTGGAAACTAATACAAAATGATTACTAAATTATGAGTGAACTAATGTGAACCAATACCAATATTTACAATTTTATGGACATTGCTATACTAGCACTACCAATGTAATGATCATCACAAAAATCAATAAGTAGGTACATAAAAGCGTCTTAATGCGAGCAGTAAGTGAGGATTATGCAATCATGACTAGCAATTTCAAAAGCGGCCATTTTGTGCAAACAATCAAAAGTCACCCAGAGATTACGCAAGGAAGATACAGTGTATGCAAGGGTAACGGGTCGCTACTAATTTGCATAATGAATAGCTAAAGAAAGAGGAATAAAAGAAGAAATAGCAAGCACAAGCACTACAATTGATTTTACTAACACTAATAACTAGGTACTACGATTTAAACTAGTATCTGTTCATAACTTACCCAACAGACGGGGAAATCGAACTCACAAAACTTCGTGAATAAAATAAAATATCTATAGGTATTCTAGTAAAAGGTTTGGCCGCTTTAGAGACGGAAAACTGGCAATAAAAGGAGCAAGCGCGCGCGCAGCTTTGCCGATGGACCAAATGCAATTGACGTCGGCCGTGTTGCTACCGGGCGGCGGTGGCAATCGACTTGAGAGACCAGTTATTTTAGCGTTCCGCAGCGCGAAGGCCGCAAAACGCTTTCGATTACGGAATCATGCTTTTGTTGCGGATTATAGTTATTTGTATTTTTGTATAGTTTAGTAGTTTAGAAATTAAGAAACATTTTTACTTTTAATTGTGTCTGATTTTTACGGATTTTTGATACTGATTTTTATAGTGAATTATAATCGATAAGGACCGTAACGTCATACTCAAATAAATAACGTTACAGCCCATATTTTAATCTACAAAATCACACTCTGACCTAATTAGCACTATATTGTCAAATGTACGTCCTAACTAAATCAACAATGAAAGTAGACTTATCACAAAAAAAAAATATTTTATCAATAAATACCTTCTTTGCTGGAGTTGTGGTCCTGGTCTTCAATGGAGTTGCATTTGCTTTATCTTCAGAGGACTGTAATATGTTATTTTTTTTATAAAAATAGAATGTAATACTAATGTTATCCAAATATTGATTGTATTATTTACCTTTACTGGAATTAAACATATTTTGATTTCCATTGGAGTGGCCACATTTAACTTTTCTCGATAAATCTGTAAAATCAAATTGTACTCGTATGTTAAGCACATTGTACTTTTTAAATATGTACATAGTATATTAAGGATTTAAACGCATCCCTAAGGGAGAAAAGAAGAAATTTGTCATTTAAGCAACTCATATTTATGTGGAATGGATCATACTTAGGGGTGTAATTTTTGTTTTTTGAGTGATGGCCACCCTGGCATCACGATGGGTTTTTTCGATGGCTAGCGACTGGCAAGAAAAAAAAAAGAGAGACTGAACCGACATGTGAATGAAAGGTGAATTTTGGGAAGTCGTTCTAATTTTATTTTAAAAGTGTCTGGGATTAATAAAATAAAAGACGTTAAAGACTAAAGGAGTACCGTTTCAATTAATTCTACATTTATATAGAGATAGAATCATATTTGTTATTATCTCTTAACAGCTCTGCAGGATTTAATAAATCTTTAATTTCAATTATTATATCATCTGGAGTTGGTGGTCTTGACTCACCACCTGTTTTATTTGATTCTTTTTTATAGTTGCTATATGCTTTTCGTGCATTTACGTTCATAGTTTTCCATAAAATTTTTCACTGGGATAATTCTCGAGGTCGTACATTCAGCTGATTAAACCTTAAATTAAATAAAATTTATTATCATATCTAATTGATAAAGATTCGTCAAAATTAGTCTCTCTGTATGTTGTTACTTAATCAACCTAACATAATTCATGTTTTTTTAATAAGCACAACATATTATCCCTAGATACCGAATAATATAACATTGTTACATGTGTATAAATTACCTTCCTCAGGGAAGTGGCACATAAAAAACTAGAATAATTTAATCCATTTTTCGATATAAAAGAAAGATAAATCAGGTATTTACACTTACTTTTTGTCCAATCCTCCCATGCTTTAGTTTTTATCTTGTTTGTGTTAGTGTCCAGCGATTTCTTCTCAATCATTTCAGCATATTCTTTAAAAACTGTACGAAATAATTGCTTAAAAAGTTAAGGCCATAATGAATTAACAATCCTGGTAATGACAAATAAAGACCACGCACTATGTAACTAAATGGTTTACCTTTTCTTCTTCATCCCAATTTATGGAGCGAATGCGTTTTTGGCTCATTTTTATATTAAATAGTTGTAACAATGTATCTTAATTTTCATTAGAATAGAAATCTAGTCTATGAGAAACGAATTAACGCGCGCTAACAGAAACAAGCAAACCGAAAAGAATGTAAAAACTTTGTGTCACAATGACAGCGTATGTCATTCATCGTATCCATTTCATTCAATAACTCACTCTTTTTACTTTTAAATTGGTGGTGTTGCCACAACATTTGCAGAAATCCTGGTGTAGGAATGTATTGTTAAACCGAGGTAACTCTATGTTTATTAATAACGTTATTATTACAATGTTAATACTTCGTTACTCCTGAAATAACAAGTCCAATTGTAACATCGGATTACCTATGAAAAAGGCTGATTATAACGCTATTAATAAGACTGTATGTGTATTATAGTTCTTAAGGCATTCATCGGCAATTTTTTTGCTAATAATAAATATGGCGTAACCTTTGACTAACAATACATTCCTTACACCGAGATTAATGCGAATGTTATGGCAACCCAGTCAATTTAATAATAAAAAGAGTGAGTTGTTGAGTGACCGAGAAATGAAATTGAGGTTATCTGTTAAATTGACATCACTGGCACGTTACGTACGAAATCTTCGTGTTATTTTCGGTAAAAAATTAAATTTTCTTCGTTAAAGAAGTCGTTTAATTGTTACATTGAGTGTGTAAGGAACGAGTCGCAAACGGAAACGTTCCGTTATCTGGGATGAAGAAGAAAGGGTAATTAAATTATAAAATTATGTTGATTGTCACATACTTTGTCTGACCCGTTGTATTTATTGTTTTGTGACCATTATTAATATGATAGTTGCAGCAATTATTACGGTCTGTGCTAAAAGAATACGCGCAAATTATAGAGAATAAATCTTTGGATACGAACACCAACAAAATAAAATCAAAAACTTGGGAAGAAGTCCACAAAAAGTAAGTTTTTATTATTAAAAGATAACCTTAATATGTCCTCAGTTTAGTGAGTGAGGACTAGTAAGTACAACAATATCATCAATTGATGTACAGTCTATTTCTTCTTACTTGTCCAATGTAGTAAACAAGATTCTAACCTTAAAATTGAGATTAGTTGCCTAAACTAGACATTTTCTCGCAAATTCATGAACTATGTTTAAAAAATTGGCAGCATGTTATCTAAAAGAGTGTTCCAGGTTACTTCATTTATGGAAATATGGCAGTTTTGGACTAAAGAGTCACAGTTTAAGGGTAGAATCTTGTTTACTAAATTGGACAAGTAAGAATAAATAGACTGTATTGTATACTGAATTGTTTTTTTTTAAATGCCTGGTGTACAATTTCTTTATATAAATTTATTATATAAAAATATATAAAATAGGCATCTATTTTCTAAAGTATACCTTAATTTGTCTTTTGAGTTAGGTTTAATCAGTTAGATAGCCGACCCAGAGAGCTAAATCATCTGAAAATACAGTGGAAAACAATGAAAATAAATGCAAGGAAAATAAATAGCACTTATTATTTTTTTTTTTCTGTTATTTTCTGTTTTTTTTATTTTTAATGTATGTGATGTCGTCAAATGTTTATTAATCTATCAATTTTTTTTTTGCAGATGCCCAAAAGGAAAGTTTTGAATAATAATATGGATAGTGGTTCAGAGTATAGAAAGGTAATGTTAATACTTAATTACTGGTGCTACTGTAATTAAGTACCTACTACAACTAACCAATTCCTACTTTGTTAACAGGACCAAGGAGATTATTTATGCAGCATGTTAAACCATAGCAAACTGTTAAAAGACGAAAAACACATGAAGCGCATGGAAATGGCTGAAGAAGAACATGCTTTTAAAATGAAAATTAATGAAGAAAAATTAAAATCCGCAATATTAAGAGAAATTTTAAAATTAAAAAAAGCGCGTGAACAAATCAATTTTGTTTTTTTTTTACGGTTCCAATAATAAAACTTCATTGTAAAATAAAGTTTTTTATTTATATGAAATGTAACAGTATGTTTTAAAAATTCTTATTAATAAATGCTGCCTGTGCTAAATTCTCTCTGAGGGGGTTGTTTATTATCCGTGTCACTGGAACTTCATCACCATGGTTACTTTCTTCTCCTTCAAACAGATCTTGCACAATATTGGAATGCACAGTTGCATTGCAATATTGTGAAGAACTGCCAATGCAACAATATATAGCTTAGTGTTCTCTTATTTTGTTGTGAATCCCCGCAGTAGACACCGAAACCTTTGCTTCCATACCCCGAAGCACCTTTAAACAGTATTACGAGTTCTTATATGTGCTCGGTTATACAATTCCTCCTTTTGTGTATTTGGTTGTAGGATTGGAGTAAATAAAAAAGGAGTACAAGCAAGCCATTTATGATAATAATTGATTTAAATCTCGAAATTGAAGGAGAAATGTCTGTTTACTTGATTCCGGATTTAATTGATGTCATGTTATTGTCTTGAATCATTGAAGTTTTCCATCAAGAAGAGGGTTGGTCTGGAGGATACGGATATCTTTGGAATTTCATGAGATCATCTATTCTTAACACTCTAGAGCCATCACTCGTCCAGCATCCATCAATTAGGATTCTCTCATGGATCCTGTATTCCGGAATCTACTAAACCACTCTCCTTCACTGGAGCAAGAACTTGGGAACTTATGAGTGACAAGGACCATTTTTTACTCATTATCTCAAATATTTCTTAGTCACGTCCCTCAGCCATGAGGAAATGACGAAGAAGGAGAAGAATCGCAAATATTAAGAAAAATTACAGACCTCCCAAACGATGAGACCACAATTTCGTCTATTAAAAGGAACTTTTCAGATCCATCAACTAAGTTGGAGTTGTCAAAATCCGAAAATTTAAAAAGGGAGGAAACATAGCTGCATCATATGTGCAGTTTAAACTGAATGTTCACATTTTGGAATTCGAAAAATCGCGATCCACTATTTCACCATCAACTCCGTCCAGTTCTTCATCGCCGTCAACGAGTTTTTTTGCCGGGTACTGCCATCGCATCTATCGTTACTGGTCCGAGATCACCTCTCACACCGATTAACGTACTCCATCTCCTGAAGCTTTGTCTAACATAAATGGCCCTGAGACTCCGCGTAAAAATGCCAGCACGATGAGTCTTGTATTTTGACTTCTTCAGCTAAGAAAATACCTCTCATTTTTGATAGCTTCGATGAAGAAAATATAATTTAGATGTGTATAGTGTGTAGTGTAGTCCACAGATCTAAGTAAATAATATTTTCTTCTGTGTTCAAACACATCTCTCCTATAAACCATTAATTTTAGGGTTTTTGTAATCATCTTTAATGTGATTTTCTATTATTATTACAAATATTCTATTATTATTACAAGTATTAATAATAAATTTTGATACCTTCTGTGGAATTTTGATATTTCCTGTGGTGCCTTTAAGTATTATGTAAACGATCTGTTTTAAAATTATTTCTAACACTTTTCGAGTTTCGGACCATGAAAACCCACAAGATAAATTGTATGAAGCACTTACTGCTAATCTTAAACAGTTAAACGAAGAAAAAAATACATTTTTAATTAAAATCCCGACAAACTTTTCTTAGTTTCGTTAGCTAATGATTTTTGTGCCATCAAAGACGAATGTAAGTTAAAGGCCAAACCGATACTATCAATTTAATTTGTAAATACAAAAATATAGGACAGTCACCGAGAACATTCCATAGAAATAGATCCAAGGTAGATTGCAATACGATCATCAGCATGGATACCAGTCAAGATTCCCTTACACAGGATTCCCTTACAAGAGGCAGGAGTATACAAGCTTGACGGTTAATGTGGTTCCTCGTACATTGGTCAAACCAAGCGTACCATAGCTGAACGGGTGAAGGAACATATCGCGGATGTGAAACATAAGCGCTCTGGTAGATCTGCAGCCAGCGAACATACACTTAGCGGTACCAACCACTTTATACATTTTGATAAAGTTAAAGTTCTAGCCCGAGAAGACCGTTTCTTCTCTAGAATGATACGCGAGGCAATAGAGATCCGCCGGAATCCAAATTTCAATAGAGATAGTGGTTGGAATATACCGGCAGCATGGGAACCAGTGCTTAAGTGCATGAGGCCCCCTTGCTAAAAGTGTGACTGTAGAGTTAATTTTAGTTTCAATTAATAATCAATATTTTTAGTTCATGTAAAATAATTGGATTTATTAATTAAATTTTTTAACTTCAATTACTGATAATCTGGCTATCCGTACCAGCGCTCTACCAATTGAGCTCAATTGGTAGAGCGCTGGTACGGATAGCCAGAGGTTGCGGGTTCGAATCCCGGCATGGGTGAAATTTTTAGCCTCTAAATAGGTTTTTAAATTTGTTCCTTAGCACGGGTTAGTGCATAAAAAAAAATAGTGTAATAATCAATATTGTTGACTTTATATAAAATAATTGAAATACCTATTTTGGAACGTAAATTCATAATTAACATTTGCAATTTTTGCCGAGGGTAGTAAACTAACCGTTAATGCAAAGACGAATCAAAAAGACGCCTACCACCTCAGTCATCCGAGACCACGGCACCTGTAAAAGTGCCGAAACGTTGGAAAATTGTAAAATGTAATAAACGAGCATAAATCCGTATAAAAACAGTTTTAATTATGTCTTTAATTATGTCAAGGTTAACACCTTAGAAAATAGTATACTGTTTGTCAGTATTTATAAGTGTATCACTATAGGGGAGTATATTGTTCTTACCGGACAATTATAACATGTTTTATTGTGTTATTAAATGCCTTATTTTAATATAAGTCCCTTGTAACGCAGCAAGTAGGACTAATTTATTAATTAGTGACTAAATTTTAAAAATCTGCACTAATCTTAAGCAATCATATCTTTAAAAAAAATCAATGACAGATTTACACTGAGCTATAATGTAACTAAAATAACTGTGACTGGTTGCGCCGTTAGAGAAATGTAATAGATAATTTAAATCTTCCCGCGTTTCTTTAGTTCCATATGTATCGTTTAAAAAAATAATATTGTTTACTATGGTAGGGAGCTGATACCTAACTTCCTGCCCACATTTGTATCCTTTTCCCACACACACGCCTACAATATGTGCGCGAGCGAGATGCACGAAGATCGCGCTGGCGAGAAGCTTCCGAAACCCGCCACCAGAGGCGCTGTGGACTTTTTCTTGTGACTTTTGAATTTCCTGTACCCGCGCCCGCAGCAGACATTTTTTCTGACGCAATTTATTAATTTTGGCTAAGACAACCGAAAGTGAATCGTGTAACAATAACTGTAACAGCTTATGAACTGTGCCTGCACCAGTGCCATAAGCAGTTTTGGACTCCCACCGCCACCAGCTGAGGTTATCCAGCTGGCCGGCTCCGCCTTGTTTTCGAATACGCAACTGCCGCCAAGTGAAGCCAAAGGCCAGTGTGTTTCTTTTCCTTCCAGGGCTGTCTTTCTATCCCGACCTCAACCGCGGCAGCCCTATCCTCACCCCAGGGTACAGCTCCACTTTTTCAAATATAATTTAACCGCATACCTACAGTCCACTAATAATTCGCATTTTTGTAACCGCGCCGCCAGTAACAAATACTTCAAAACTGTGGCAACTGTATTTGCTGTGTTTTTATAAGGAAATACTGATGTTTCCCCTGGTTGCACTTCAGTAATCTTACTACGTACCTACAACAATGATGGCGCAAGAATACCCTCCTAAGAGCCAACTATAGATGAGGAGTGTCTGTTCTAAAGGTCATATTTCCTTAGATAGATAGAATATTCTTTATTGCATGAACACCAAGGATTACATAAGAGACTTATAAAGTAACAGTACAGTACAAGTGGCGGCCTTATTACTAAAAGTAATTTCTTCCAGATAACCATTGACGGAAAAGAAGAAACGGAAACTGAAATACGGGTAGTCGGCGCAACTAAACAATATTAGATAACATATTATTTTATCGTTGATACACATACATAAACGGTACATAAATATGAAATAAATAAAAATAAACATACACAAAGAAAAAAAAAACATAGGACATGAACAAAAAATATACCTAAATAATACAAGAAAGGGATTTTACAAATACAAATAAAAAACTTACATTAAGGAAAAATAGTGGTTATGCACTCTGTTTTTAAATATTGGCAGGGACGGTGAGAATCTTACGTCCAAGGGAAGATCATTCCACAGGCAGACAGCTGTGATAGTAAAGGATTGGCTGAAGAACCTTGTCGAATGACTTGGTGTCTTCAGCAATCGATTGTGACCGGATCGCAAAGTCCGACTGTGCGTATCACTTAAAAACTCAAAGCGAGTTTTGAGATACAGAGGTGTGGTCTTTATAGCAAGATTATTTTAAATTTTTTTTTTGAAACTGTAACTTAAATCTCATACATATTTCGACAAAATTCTAATCGAAAACTACGTATTTCCAACACTAAAAAAATCTTGAATTTTGACCTTCCGATCAAAATGGGCTTATTAATCTGCATAAAACATATTTTGATCAAAAGGTTTTATTTCTCTAAACAAAGTATGTTTTTTTAGACAATTTTGTTCAAAAGATAATAAAATCTTTATAAGTATGGCAATCTTCTTCCGTTTTGGTCTGCGCTTGTCAAGTTGTCACTCTTCTCTGTTTCCGTCAGCCATTGTGTGTGTCATGTCCGCTTGTGATCTGTCTGCGCGTGCATATACTGAAGGGACGAGGAATTTTTGATGTAGCAACTGGTGAGCGCATGTGTCCTAACAAAGGGAACGATGAACCATGAAAAAAACACTTTGAGGAATGGATTCGAGAGGATGCCAATGCACAAGAAAAAAATGTCACTAGGATGGAGGAGGAGCCGCAGATGTTCCTGTTTTCTTGCAATACTGCGTGTGAAATGTGGGAAAAACTTACATCTGTATACGACAGAAAGTGTAGAGCTTACATCTTCTACAACCAAAGTTCGTTGAATTGGCCATCGTAGGTAATGAAACACTTAAAGTACTTTGCCAAGATAGAAGAAATTAGAATGAAACTAAAGCTTGCAAGAGAACCTGTTTCGAACCTGAATTTGTGATAACAAAAATCCTTGTGACACTGCCTGAGCCATATCGGCACTAAGGGCTTCTCTAGATAAAATGCTGTCCGTAAAATGCTGTCTCTGCTAGCAGAGACAGCATTTTACGGACAATTTCATTCAAGCGTCACCCGAAGTAAAAGGATACATTAATAAGAACTTTTTAGCTTAAGATCCGGCATTCAGAAAGACATCAGACGCTCTTTTTCAGTATACTTGTGGGAAACGTGCCGAAGCAAAGGATCGGGCATATACAAATCCGGTAACAAAACTCTGGACGAGTTACTTCAAGTCATCCCACCCTCTTCCACGCAACTCTTTTCAGAGCCACAGCTGTCAGATCTTATTAACGAACAAGTGGAGTAGGGTAAGGAGGAGGAATGACGCTCAGTGGGTAATGGCGCTCACCTCAGTAAATCTATCAAAATGGAACATGGCAACACGTCAGGTCGGATGAAGGCGCGAGGGAAGAGGGCCACTAACGGTCGACGATGCAAACTGACAGTTAGCCCGATTCATATGACAGTGAAGTGCGTTTTTTCGTTTGCGGCCTCGTTGATGTAATTTGTTGTAAGCTGTTGGTAAGTCTGAAACTTTAAAGCTTAGTTAATTATTAATTTAACTTTTCTAATAGTGAAACTATTCTATTTTGTGAATATAGTCAATTTTCAACTCGTAATAAGTCAACTTGTGAATATAGTCAATTTTCAACTCAATTTTTATTACTATTTTAAATCAATCGCAAAATGGCCGTTTGGGGTTATATATACCGCTCATTAGAGCGCCATTACCCCTTACTGACAATTTTTTTTTATTGTTGCAGATATGCCAAGAAAACTTTAAAGAACTACTGCTGAAGCGGCTTGGGCTGAGGATGGAAAAAATAACGAGTTGTGGTATCGTTGCACCATCTGCGGACTGTGGGCCCATGCTGTATGTTCAGGGTGGGATTCGCCAGATGGATTTATCTGTGATCTGTGTGTCCAAAAATAATAAATAGCATTTTGTAATTCGTCCTACCTCTAACAATAATAATTATTTTATAATATATATTATTGGTTATATTCCAAAAAACATGTTTGAGCGTCATTACCCCGTACCCCGAGCGGCATTACCCATAGTCAGGGGCAATGCCGCTCAAGCATGTTATTTTAAAATATTTTCCTACTACTAGTAGATCAAATGTATGCTATGTAATATGCTTTTATTGTTAAATTGTAGATTACTCGAGAGTTAAAGGCTTGGTTTTCTTAATTTTGATTAAATTAACTAAAAAGATACGCCATGTTTTCGTTAAGTGAAAGCCATTCCCCCTCCTTACCCTAATGAAATTATTTCCTAGTCGATTTCGAAACACAGTGTTTAAATACACAAAAGTGCAAGAAAAGAAAACATCCCCGCTCCAATCCAGGAAACGAAAGAGAGACGATCAGGGGCTTACGGAACGCCAAATTTCAAGCCCCATGGCCAACTAGATCGCTACCCGGTTCGTCCGCCCGCGGCTGGAGCAAGGCCTAGGTTCGGGCGACCTAGGTTCTATGGAAGGAAATAAGTTTCAAGCTGGTTAGGTGAAAAGATTTTACAATGTATGGAAGAGCCTTGGTGCTCCAAACTCTATACTTTCTATAATATCTGGCTACAGAATTCCTTTCAGTGCTTCTCCTCCACTAAAACTGTTTGATACAGATTTGCCTATCAGTTTTTTTATAAAACCGTCACAGGCTATGGAAGCTGAAATTACCAAAATGGTAGTTTGCGGTGCGGTAGAGAGGTGTGCTTTTAAGGCTTTCTTGCTTTCTAGACTGGCTTTCTTTCTCCTATGTATTTAAGCCCTAAGTCTGATGGTTGCAATAGACACATTTTTAATTTGAAAGAGCTTATTAATTACCTTTGCCCGCCCGAATTCCGGTTATCACTATAAGATACCAGATTGCATAAGATGTTTAGAATAGAAGTGTGATTTTGGCAACACTGTATTTGACAGCGGTCACACTGGTCTGTGCTCACTTGGAAAACTTGCTTTTTTGATTGAAAAACGTGGAGTGGTTTTTCTTGGCCCAAATTGGTGTGGCAATTAGATTGCCGGGCTTGTATCTTCGTGTGAAGTGTGAGATACGTTCCGGGACGGATCCCGTGTTAATAATACCCTTGGTTTTGGGCGACGGATCGCCCAAAATAGTGGACAAATACATTGTCGTGAAAGTGCACTGCAGGTACGTAGCTTTCTGGGGAAAGAGCTCTTGGGGTAGACGGGGAAGTCTAGGGATCCCCAAACCTCAGTGCACCCACCCCGGGCGGCGCCGGCTGCCAAGTCGAGAGGCGTCGACGCGGACAGAAGTTGTAAGTTATTTGCTTCATAATTAGTTTTAAGTATTATTAGTATTTAAGTGGGTCGTTTACCCAAAATTTCCTGGTAGCAGAGCGTGGTTAATCCCTTAACCCTGTGGGAAACATACACTTTGTATGTTAACTTTGTTTTCCCATACATTTGTAGGTTACTTTTGTATGTTACTCTGTAGGCTATTTTGGCCAACTTTGTTTACAACTGTGTAACAGTTAAGTTGCAATTATTGTTTGCAAAGGATCTAGGTATATGTTATTATTTGCAATTGTTGTATGTTAATAGCAAATAATTAGTACTAGTAATTAGTTATATTATAAGTAAATATTGTTGTTTGCATTGATAGTTTGTAGTAATAACTAGTTCTACACAACTAAAGTTGTATGTTGGTTGCCCGGCTAGTGTGAGCATTTGTCCAGGTTTGTTCTCATCACTGTGTTTGATTGGTTTGTTCTCATCACTGTGTTTGATTTGTTTTTGGTGATCCACGCGATGGCGAGGGCTAAACTAGCCAATGAACTGCGGTGGTTCGTCGCTGTTCAGGGATTGCTGTCTCGGACCGACAGGGATGATGCCATCCTTGAGCGAGCGCTGCAGTTGGGGCAACGCACGGCCGCGGCTGAGGCAGCCGTGATAGCGCTGGCAGATGGTCATCCAGCGCCCAGCCCTGAGGTATTCTCGGGATACGAGCGGGATCTGGCCCAAATAATGGAGATAGAGAACTCCGTGGTCCAGGCGGCCTGCGACATACGGAGACGACGGTCAGGTGGTACTGCACCGAATAAGCCGCTACCTATGGAAGGGTCCGCGGTCACAGGGAGGCTTCCCACTCTCCAGCTCACTCACTTCAGTGGAGCTGTTGAGGAGTGGGTTGCTTTTAAAAATATGTTTACCTCGCTGGTGGATTCCAGGCAGGATTTGACACCGGGACAGAAGATGGCATACCTTTTGTCGACTCTGGAGGGCGAATCGAGGGCCATCGTCCAGCATCTGAAGGTCATGGACGACCACTACGAAACAGCATGGGAGCTGCTCAACAAGCGTTACCAGAACGCTCGTCTGCTGGCAGACGCACATGCAGGGCAGTTGTTGGGCCTACCAAAGGTCACCAACAGGGCACATTTGCGGGGGCAGCTGTTGACACCGGTCACTGTTGCATGTAACGCGTTACAAACGCTAAATTTGCCCGTGGATGAGTGGTCCTTTCTATTAGTCCACATAATTTTAACTAAGTTACCGGCCTACATCCGCGTACGGTTTGAACGGGAGTCGGCAGAAAGGGACAGCGATGGATTGCCCAAGTTCACGGACTTAATGAAGTTTTTGGAGTTTGAGGCCAGGGTCGTGGAGACTTCACAGCCGGACTTGGGGCAGTCAGCGGCGCCGACGTGTGGGTGTGGCGCCTTACAGGGGCGCAGGGGCGCCTCACAGGGGCGCAGGGCGTCCCAGCCAGCGCAGCCGCCGCGAGGACGCACTACGGCGCGCTTGGCGGCACTGGCGGCGGCCGAAAGAGACTCGGCATGTTTGCAATGTGGCCACATGGGGCATGCACTGCTGCAGTGCCATGACTGGCGAGGTTTGCCAGTAACTGATAGGCGGCGCATGGTAAAGCGCAATAGCCTATGCTTTGGCTGTCTGGGGGACCATTTTCAACGGGATTGCCCCAGGCCCCTTGTCGTGCGTGCGGTGGGCCGCACCACTTATTGTTGTGTGCCAATAGGTCGGGGGTGAACTCTCCGACGGCATAACCGTGGCGCCCTACGGGCGGGGGTCCCTCATGGCTAGGCCCTCCGTCTGAAGAGAGGAGGTCGGGGGCGGACTCTCCGACGGCGCAGCAACGGCGCCCTACGGGCGGGGGCCCCCGTCTGACTGGAGGTGGAGTCCTCCACGAGGCATGCCGCCACACCGGGAGGAGCCGAATCAGGTACCTGCGCGGGGGCCCATGGGGGGCCCCGCGCCTGCCGGTTACCATGCAGCCGGTACGGATGTGAGTTGCGCCCCTATGGGCGGGGGCCCGACGGTTGATTTGAGGAGAGGTTCTCCTTCCTGCGCACCGGTTCCTGCGCGCGCTAGCGTGGATCGGAGCGGCTCAGAGGTGCCTCAGCGGTTCTCTCGGCCGTGCCACGAGTACCCACGGTTGGAGTACCACCCGCCGTACTATAGGTACGGTAGGGCTGCAGAGTATACTCTGCCTAGGATGGCGATGTGCACTCGCCAGCCACATTACGAGCAGGGGCAGCCCCATGGAAGGGGGAGTATGTAGCTAGTCTGCCCCTCTGCAAGCGCAGAACCGAGGACGGTTCTGCTGCCCACTGCGGCGGTCCGCGTATGGGGCCCCCAGGCAGATTCTGTTACGGTCAGGGCCCTGCTGGACTCCGGGGCCCAGGGATGTCTACTATCAACACGAGTGGCCGAGCAAATGAGTTTAGGGCTGGGTGCCCCCTCGGTGCCCCTCTTGGGAGTTGGTGGTGTGAAGGTGCCGCGTCTGGCGGGGCAGACGTACTTTACCTTTTCGTCGGTACACTCTTCTACGCTGAGGATTTCGGCCATGGCCATGGTAATGGATACCATTGTAGGATGGCAGCCATCTACAGATCTGCCCTCAGGTGTACGGTCGTGCGCGTTGGATCTAGATCTAGCAGACCCACTTTTCTACCATCCCGCTCCAGTGGACCTGCTTCTGGGCGCGGATGTATTAGGATGGGTCATACTTAACGTGACCATACGTCCCGCTTTGGGCGGGACAGTCCCGCTTTCAGGAAGTCTGTCCCGGTGTCCCCCGCGAGGCTGAACAGTCCCGCTTTCAGGAATTTAACAAACTTTTCCACGATTATTTTTATTTTTTATTTTTTATTTTATTCATTAGGTACACCAACAGCAAGCACGCAAACATGATAAAGCTTATACTAAAAGTGACTTAGGGCTAGCGATTATGCCAATTAAAGGTATACACAGCATTTTTAGACTTACATATACGCAGACAACTAGAAATGCAATATTACAATACGGTGATAATATAGATGTTATTACCACGTAAGATAAGAATTTTAAGAATTTTTAGATATTAGAAATTAATTTAGACTTAAAAGTGCCAAGGCTGTCTTGAAAAATATCCAAATTAAATTTACTCCAGCACTCGTTGTAAGTTCGGAGCATCCTATTTAATGGTGCATTGAAGCCTACGTTAGTTTTACAGATGGGCAAGGAGAAAATTGCTGATAGTTTCAGTCGGGAGTTGGGTCTCGGAACCTTAAAATCGATACGTTCAAGTAAATCTTCACAAATCGCTCGGCCATTAATTAATTTGCTCAGGAATATTAAATCATGCATCTGTCTACGCTTCCACAGGTGTAACATGTTGAAGTGCTTCAGTCGGGCGTCGTATGAGGATCTATGACTAATTCCCGGAGACACAAACGCAAGATGCCTTGTGAAAGCTCGCTGGATCGATTCTATGCGTGTGGAGTGGGTGGCATAAAGAGGATTCCAGATAACTGCTCCATATTCTAATATGCTACGGACTAGGGCATTAAAAATTGCAATTTTGGTGTCAGCATTTCTGAAATCTTTCGTAGAGCGTTTAATGAATCCCAGTAACTTGGCCGCTCTGCCGATAATACAGTCGATATGTGGAACGAAACTGAGAGTCGAGTCCAGGATTACACCCAGGTCACGAACCCTACTAACCCGAACAACCTGCTCTCCGTTGATAAAGTATTCGGAATGGACTGAATTTTTCTTTTTAGTAAAACTTATATGCTGGCACTTAATGGCATTCATCTCCATGCGATTAATGGAACACCACATCACCACTCTGTCTAAGTCAGACTGTAGTTTTACTACGTCGGAAGAATCTATGACTTCCCTAAATATCTTCATATCATCCGCGTACAATGAGCAGCTGCTGTGGTGGATGCATGACACTATATCGTTGACAAAAAGGACGAAAAGGACCGGACCCAGCAAGGAGCCTTGAGGAACTCCGGAAGAAGCAATATATGAGTCAGACTCATATCCATGAACTACTACTGATTGGGGGCGATTCCGCAAATAAGATTCAAACCATGCAAGAATTGGTCCGCTAAAACCATACTGTTCGCGAAGTTTTTTCAACAGAATACCATGACTTACTTTATCGAATGCAGCACTAAAGTCTGTATAGACTGAATCAGTTTGGCGACCACTATCTACGCTTTTCATTAAGTGAGAGACATAAGCAGCGAGATTCGTAACAGTTGAATGTCTTTCCCGGAAACCGTGCTGCCTTATGCTAATTAAGTGTTGAGTATGGGCAGTTACAATTGGTTTCACGACCGATTCAAATAACTTAGAAAAGCAAGTTAAAATTGAGATGGGTCTATAGTTTTGAATATAGGTCGTGTTGCCTTTTTTGTGGACAGGGACTATACGAGCTTTCTTCCATTCATCAGGAAAAATTCCAGTTGTTAGGGATCTGTTAAATATTTCTTTAAGGGGATATGATAATGCAGAGGAACATCTTTTGACAAAAATAGAAGGGATACAATCTGGACCGGGACCTTTATTGATGTTTATTATTTTCATGTGCCTGAGTATTGTTCTTTCATCAAGCATAACTGATGAAAGATTACTAACAGAGGGAGAAACTAGTGCTGGAGCAACGTCCACAGTGGTATTAGAAGCAGAGCTAAAAGTTGATTGGAAATGAGTTGCAAATTTACCAGCAATCCCACTGCCAGTACTGACTGTTACGTTATCTAATTTCATTTCAGAAGGTATGTTAGAGGTAGATTTTTTTTGGTTTTTTATAAAGCTCCAGAATAATTTAGGGTTATCCTTCATGCTGCTTTCAATGTTTTTTATATAGTCACTATGACACTTGCCAAACAGCTTGCCACATCGTGCTCGCAGAATTTCATACTCTAGGCGGTCACGAGGATTTTTGTACTTGCGGTATTTAGTCCTAAGTTTTTCTTTTTCTTATTGAGTACATTGTGTCTGCCTGGAAGTAACGCACCTGTGGAAAGAGTTTTTTCTCAAATGAACAAAGTATGGACAAGTGATAAAACACAGTTGTAAAAGCTATTTTGATTACGAAGATAAATATAAATAAATCATGTACTGAGTTCCACACTTATCTAAAAACAAGACCCGATATTTTAAAACAAATTTGTTCAGCCGATAAATATAAAAATACAAACTAGAATCCACGCCACTACTTTGCTTTGATTATGTTGAGTTATTATTCTATGTTCTATATTAAAAAAACTTGTACAACACTAATACCTAACTCTACAGAAGGTTCTGGGGCCCTCTTCATTGGTGGCAGTGTCGACAATTTTTGGATTTTCTGTAATGGGGCCAGTCTTTGAGGACTCGACTCCCGACGAGTCGAAGGTCATCGCGTCTGCATCTCTTGCCAAGACGATGCAAAGATTTTGGGAAATTGAGGAGCCTCCCATGGTTCCAAGGGTGGATCCGGACCATGAGGAGTGTGAGGCGTTCTATCAAGCCAACACGTTGCGGCTGACGTCTGGTCGATTTGTAACTAGGTTACCGTTCATTGCTTCTTCTCCTGTTCTAGGGCAATCCAGGTCGCTGGCGGAGAAACGACTGCTCGCGATGGAGCGGCGCATGCGGCGTGACCCCGTTCTTCGCGAGAAGTATATCGAGTTTATGCGCGAGTACGAGGCATTGGGCCACATGTCTCTGGCTCGAGTTGATTGGAGCTCAACTGAGCATTATTTCCTGCCTCACCATGCGGTGGTGAAGGCATCATCAGGTAAGCTGAGGACCGTGTTTGACGGCTCAGCCCCCACGTCGACAGGGGTGTCATTGAATCAGTGCTTGCATTCCGGTCCCAAGTTGCACAGGGATGTCGTGGACATTATACTGAATTTTAGAAGACATCAGGTGGTGTTTGGAGCGGACATCCGGATGATGTTTCGGCAGACGGTTATCCACCCAGATGACAGGCGCTTCCAGCTGATTCTCTGGCGTGAACACCCGGAGGACCCAGTGACCGTCTACGAGCTCAACACTAACACATATGGGTTGAAGTCCAGCCCTTATATTGCTATTCGCTGCTTGTTGCAGCTGGCAGAGCGGGAGCGCGCGCGCTTTCCGCGCGCGACCTTTATGTCGACGATGTGTGCACCGGGGCCCAAAGTATCGAGGAGGCTCTCATACTGCGCGCTGGCCTGTTTGCGCGCGGCGCCACATACCTTGGAGATCTTCGTGGGAAACCGGGTTTCCCAGATGCAGAACATTGGTATCCCCATCATCTGGAGACACGTCCCAGGTGATTGGAACCCCGCGGACTGTGCATCCTGGGGCTGCACAGCTACCAAATTGGTGTCTCATTCACTTTGGTGGGGACCGGCCTGGTTGGAGGAACCAGAGACTTCGTGGCCTGTCCAGCAGGTGGATTGGTCCATTCAAGTTTTACCTGGCGTGCGGGTGCACGCTCTAGCTGTGGAGACAGCCTTGGATCCCGACTGGCTGCCTGGGCGGTATAGCAGTCTGGATAAACTGATGGCGGTTACCAGCTGGATTGAAAGATTTGTTCGCAACTGTCGAAATCCGAGTGAAAAACTTTTGTCCCCAGTTGTGAGTGCAGAGGAGCGTCGGAACGCGCTGCTGCACTGGATTCGCATCGTGCAGGCGGACCGCTTCGAGGCTGAACTTCGGATTCTGCGTGAGGGTCGCGCCAAGCTCAAGGGAGCGGTTGCCAGGTTAAATCCCTTTACGGATTCGGAGGGACTTTTGCGTGTTGGGGGTCGGCTTCGGAAAGCTGACCTGCCTTACGGAAGTCGCCACCCTTTGCTGTTACCAAAGGATGGACCTTTGGTAAAGCTCTTGGTGTCTGATCGACACATTCGTAATGCCCACGCCGGATGTGGCGCATTATTAGCTATCCTACAGCGGGAGTTTTGGATATTGTCAGCTCGAAGAGTCATTCGAAGCGTCCTCTTCCAGTGTGTACCTTGTTACAGAGTGAAGGCTTCACTCATGCAGCCGCAGATGGGAGATCTACCGCCCGACCGAGTTAATCAGTCTCGGCCATTTGAGGGAGTCGCAACGGACTTTGCGGGGCCGTTTTCCGTAAAAACGACCACCCTTCGCAACGCTCGGGTAGTGAAGGCTTACCTATGCGTGTTTGTATGCTTGGCCACAAAGGCTGTCCATCTGGAAGTAGTTTCAGCATTGTCTACTGAGGCCTTCATCGCCGCGTTGGATCGTTTCGTGTCGCGCAGAGGCTTGCCCTCACTTATTCGCTCCGACAATGGCTCAAACTACAAAGGTACCATAAACTATCTAAAGGATGTTAATGTATTTTTAGAAAATAATGGTGATAGTTTAAGTCAAATCCTCGCCCGGAAAGGGGTAACTTGGCGGTTTAGTCCCCCAAATTGCCCCCACTGGGGAGGTATCTTTGAAGCTGCCGTCAAGTCAGCGAAGACTCATATCCGCCGCGTGATCGGAGAGACAGTCCTGACGTTTGAGGAGCTTGCTACTGTGTTTTGTAAAATAGAGGCGGTCCTCAATTCTCGTCCTCTCTGTCCCCTGTCCCCTGATCCAAACGATCTAGAGGTCCTCACTCCTGGCCATTTTTTAATTGGGCAGCCACTTACTGCGCTGCCAGAATACCCATGGAGAAATGAACGTACGTCACGGTTGTCACGTTTTCAAATGTTGCAACAAATGGGCCAGGACTTTTGGAAGCGTTGGTCGGTTGAATACCTGCATCTGTTGCAGCAAAGGGTGAAGTGGGCAGACCGGACCGAGCCTCCTAGGGAAGGGGATTTGGTACTTTTGAAGGAGGACAATTGGCCATCCTTGTTTTGGCGCCGGGGGCGCATTTTAAAGTTGTTCTTTGGGGAGGACGGAACTCCACGCGTCGCGGATGTGTTAGTCGATGGTTCGATTCTGCGACGAGCCATAGCAACTCTCTCTCGTCTCCCGGTTGATTAAGCTAGCGGCCTGAGCTGGTCAGCCCGGAGCGGGGGGATGTTTAGAATAGAAGTGTGATTTTGGCAACACTGTATTTGACAGCGGTCACACTGGTCTGTGCTCACTTGGACAACTTGCTTTTTTGATTGAAAAACGTGGAGTGGTTTTTCTTGGCCCAAATTGGTGTGGCAATTGGATTGCCGGGCTTGTATCTTCGTGTGAAGTGTGAGATACGTTCCGGGACGAATCCCGTGTTAATAATACCCTTGGTTTTGGGCGACGGATCGCCCAAAATAGTGGACAAATACACTGTCGTGAAAGTGCACTGCAGGTACGTAGCTTTCTGGGGAAAGAGCTCCTGGGGTAGACGGGGAAGTCTAGGGATCCCCAAACCTCAGTGCACCCACCCCGGGCGGCGCCGGCTGCCAAGTCGAGAGGCGTCGACGCGGACAGAAGTTGTAAGTTATTTGCTTCATAATTAGTTTTAAGTATTATTAGTATTTAAGTGGGTCGTTTACCCAACATAAGTAAATGCGATTTCATGGTTGAAATTGATCTCTTTTAAGCTTATTTTCACTTACCTGTAGTACAGGGCCACCGTAGATTTTTATCTTTCAATTACGGTGGTATCTTGTATCAGATGTCCTGTCTACCATTTGGTTGGCGACGGCTCCATATGTATTTGCGAAAATAACTAACTGGGTGGCTAATGTTTTTAGAGAAATAAGAGTCATCGTGTACTTCGACGATTTTCTGATTATACTCACTGCAAATTGGTTCAAGATTATCTGGAGAGAATGGGTTGGTGCATAAACTTCAAAAATGTGTGCTAACGCCGACACAGGGAGTAGAATATTTCGGAATAGTTTGGAATACAAAAATAAACACGAAGAATTTGAGCAAGAACCTCATCCGTTTTCCGCATGCAATACTCTCGATAAAAACTTTTTAAGAATCCTAATGTAAAACTGCAAGGAAATATTTTTTGTTTTGTAAAATCAACGCGGCTTGTGGCTTGTTTTTAAAGTTATATAAATAATAATAAGAATGGAAAAAAAACATACACCTTTGACGAGGCAATTGACATAGATCAACGTAAGTATTTTAAAATTTTAGTGACAACAGATGATTTCAGCAAAATAAAACATTGATATTGTACTTTACTTCTTATATTTACCTATTTCTTACAGTCTTAACAATAGCAGAGGGCGATGAAGTGGCAGAGGAGGCGGCGGAGGAGAAGGAGGTGGCGGCGAAGAACGAGCCCGATGCGATGGGCGATGATTCGGATGCAACTGTCATCTACTTTGAAGACGACATTGCGTCCGAATCATCGGACACCATTATTATAGAGTCAGGCGACGATGATTCGGATGCAACTGTCATCTACTTTGAAGACGCGAATCATCGGACACCATCATTATAGAGTCAGGCGATTAAAATGCGACTATTATATATGAATTTACATTTTGTGTTTGATTTAAGGTTAAAGGAAAAATGTTAATGCTGACTGTAGCTAGTTATAAAAACATAATCATAATTATTCGTTTCTTAACGATTTGTGATTGTCAGTTATGAATGAACACTTCGTATTCTTGTTTAAAAACCAGTTGTGAAAACAATAATAAAAAAGGGTTTTTCCTAACCAGTTAAGAAAACTTAGTTATGAAAGTGCCCTAAAGGGCCGAGAACAGAAAAAAATCGAGATAATGATCAGACGTTTCCTAAACACAAATTCGTGGACTGGGTGTGTAACGTTATTTATTCAAGAATGACGTTACGGTCCTTAATCCTCAATTATATTTCACTATAAAAATCAGACACAATTAAAGTAAAAATCTTTCTTAATTTAGAGTCTATCTTGACTTACTGTATCTCTTCATGGGGCGGTGCCCGAAAGACACATCTTATAAAGATAGAAAGAGCACAACGTGCCTTACTCAAAGTTATTAAATTTAAACCATTCAGATACCCTACAGCTGAGCTTTACACAGAATGCGATGTCTTAACAGTCCGACAACATTATATAAAAAATATTATTATCTATCAACACCAAAAATTAATTTATGATCATGCCGTCGTAAACAAACGAACACGAAGAGTCTGTCCCACTATCCAAATTAAATCAAGTTACATACAAAAATTTCAATGTTATACGGGCCCAATGTTGTACAATAAGCTGAATAAAATCCTAAATATTTATCCCCTGAATATACATGAATGTAAAATAAAACTGGTTGAATGGCTAAAAACTCAAAAATATAATGAAATAGAAAGCTTGTATGTTAATATTAAATAAAGTAATAAAATTTGCACTTTTAAAATTTCTAACTCCAGTCCTTCAAATTGTATAAAAAATATACCTAATTGTATAAATATATATGTATCTATAAATATATATAAAATCTCAACATTAATTAATATGCTGGCATAATCAAATAATAGCGACACTAAAATCATATCTCATATTCATTTTTCAAATCCACGAGAATTAAAAACTTTGTCGAAGTTCACATTTCCTGTGGTCTAACCAATTGCAACCACGAATAGATTCTACCCTCGAGTTGGATAAACATCGAATGGCAAATAACTTAACCAATTTGTTATAACACTGGAAGGAACTAGCGTTTAAGATACAGGCTAGGCCTAGTTTAAACGCTAGTGCTCATAGAATTGTATTGTGTAAAAGGTTAACCAAAATAAATAGTGTATGATCCATTGGATATTGTATAGAATGTAAGTACAACATGTAATTGTTTGTTTAACTATGTGTCAAATAAAGTGATTTTTATTTATTTATTATTTATTTCTAAACCACTAACCAAAAATACAAAATAACTATAATCCGCAACAAAAGCATGATTTCGTAATCGAAAGCGTTATGCGGCCTTCGCGCTGCGGAACGCTAAAATAACTGGTCTCTTAAGTCGATTGCCACCGCCGCCGCCCGGTAGCAATAGGGCTGCCCGGCCGACCACAATTGCGTTTGGTCCATCGGCAAAGCTGCGCGCGCGATTTCTCCTTTTCATTGCCAGTTTTCCGTCTCTAAAGCGGCCAAACCCTTTACTAGAATAAAGATATTTTATTTTTATTCACGAAGTTTTATGAATTCGATTTCCCCGTCTTTTGGGTAAGTTATGAACAGATACTAGTTTAAATCGTAGTACCTAGTTATTAGTGTTAGTAAAATCAATTGTAGTGCTTGTGCTTGCTATTTCTTCGTTTATTCTTCTTTCTTTAGCTATTTATTATGCAAATTAGTAGCGACCCGTTACCCTTACATACGCTGTATCTTCCTTGCATAAAATGGCCGCCTTTGAAATTGCTCGTCGTGATTGCATCATCCTCACTTAATACTCGCATTAAGACGCTTATATGTACTTATTGATTTTTGTGATGATCATTGGTAGTGCTAGTATAGCAATGTCCATAAAATTGTAAATATTGGTATGAGGCCCGCTGCGATGTCCGGTCCGCTCCCCACGTTTTCCGCTTCCGGTTTTGCCGCTTTGTTGGTATTGATTCATTCAACACGTTAAACCTTGTTTACAATGATGGCGTCTTCACTTTTCTTCTGATGTTTTTCAGCTTTCTCTTGCAGCTTCTCCTTCTCTCGGATTCTTCTCTCCTCGTTCTTGCTTCTGCCAGTAGTATTTCGTCGATTCAGGACTTCTTCAGGCTTCGTTTTTAGTGCTTTTCGATAGCGATTTTCGTCGTAGGTGGATATTTTCTTCGGTCTTCTTTCTTCTTATTACTTTTCTCCTTGGCTTCTTCTTCTTCTTTCGACACGTGCTCGTCTTCGCCCTGCTGTTGTGCTGGATGATAATGCATCGTGATTAAGTTCGATCCAACGCGGGATGATCTCGTTTTTCTTGTCAATCCCGGACGAGCCCCCAAAATTTGTAGAATTAATTGAAACGGTACTCCTTTAGTCTTTAACGTCTTTTATTTTATTAATCCCAGACACTTTTAAAATAAAATTAGAACGACTTCCCAAAATTCACCTTTCATTCACATGTCGGTTCAGTCTCTCTTTTTTTTTTCTTGCCAGTCGCTAGCCATCGAAAAAACCCATCGTGATGCCAGGGTGGCCATCACTCAAAAAACAAAAATTACACCCCTAAGTATGATCCATTCCACATAAATATGAGTTGCTTAAATGACAAATTTCTTCTTTTCTCCCTTAGGGATGCGTTTAAATCCTTAATATACTATGTACATATTTAAAAAGTACAATGTGCTTAACATACGAGTACAATTTGATTTTACAGATTTATCGAGAAAAGTTAAATGTGGCCACTCCAATGGAAATCAAAATATATTTAATTCCAGTAAAGGTAAATAATACAATCAATATTTGGATAACATTAGTATTACATTCTATTTTTATAAAAAAAAATAACATATTACAGTCCTCTGAAGATAAAGCAAATGCAACTCCATTGAAGACCAGGACCACAACTCCAGCAAAGAAGGTATTTATTGATAAAATATTTTTTTTTGTGATAAGTCTACTTTCATTGTTGATTTAGTTAGGACATACATTTGACAATATAGTGCTAATTAGGTCAGAGTGTGATTTTGTAGATTAAAATATGGGCTGTAACGTTATTTATTTGAGTATGACGTTACGGTCCTTATCGATTATAATTCACTATAAAAATCAGTATCAAAAATCCGTAAAAATCAGACACAATTAAAAGTAAAAATGTTTCTTAATTTCTAAACTACTAAACTATACAAAAATACAAATAACTATAATCCGCAACAAAAGCATGATTCCGTAATCGAAAGCGTTTTGCGGCCTTCGCGCTGCGGAACGCTAAAATAACTGGTCTCTCAAGTCGATTGCCACCGCCGCCCGGTAGCAACACGGCCGACGTCAATTGCATTTGGTCCATCGGCAAAGCTGCGCGCGCGCTTGCTCCTTTTATTGCCAGTTTTCCGTCTCTAAAGCGGCCAAACCTTTTACTAGAATACCTATAGATATTTTATTTTATTCACGAAGTTTTGTGAGTTCGATTTCCCCGTCTGTTGGGTAAGTTATGAACAGATACTAGTTTAAATCGTAGTACCTAGTTATTAGTGTTAGTAAAATCAATTGTAGTGCTTGTGCTTGCTATTTCTTCTTTTATTCCTGTTTCTTTAGCTATTCATTATGCAAATTAGTAGCGACCCGTTACCCTTGCATACACTGTATCTTCCTTGCGTAATCTCTGGGTGACTTTTGATTGTTTGCACAAAATGGCCGCTTTTGAAATTGCTAGTCATGATTGCATAATCCTCACTTACTGCTCGCATTAAGACGCTTTTATGTACCTACTTATTGATTTTTGTGATGATCATTACATTGGTAGTGCTAGTATAGCAATGTCCATAAAATTGTAAATATTGGTATTGGTTCACATTAGTTCACTCATAATTTAGTAATCATTTTGTATTAGTTTCCAACGCATCGGGTACTCCGCTACTGAAATCTGTTACCGCCACTTTCAAACTAGTTGGGCTTCTTCTCTTCCACTGTGTCGGTGGCGGTGGTTATTCTGTTCTATGGCTGTAGACTAATGCGTGGGATTTAATTTCAGGGTCCAACTTTCGGGCCACAAATACCCCTGTCATTCCGGTTAAGGGATGCCAAACATCCACTGATAGTGGTCCAGACGGCAGCTCATCGCCAATACATTCTTGCGTCGGCACATTCGGACGCACTCGGCACGACACCGAGGGAAATTCCTGTCTGCTTGGTCGCGGCTAACGAAAAGGCTTCCATCGGCTCCCGACCGGCTCAGGGGAGTACCTGACTGTGATAACTAACGGGGAAAGTCCAAACTTGTGTAGGCAGAACCTCACGACTATCTAGCTACCATATGTAACTAGTTGGGTTTCCTGTAAATATATCTTAAATTGTATAGAAACCTTGTTTTATTATTTATTAATGTCCCGTCACTTCAAGGCTAGCTGCGACAGGTAAGAGGCAAAAGTTCTTCTAGGCCACTTGAACTTTGCTACTTTTGTGATGCTTCTCGGAAGGTTTCACAGTCGGCTCATTCAGATAGGAGCAAACTTCCGCGTCAGTTTCCTCACCAAGTCCACAAGCTCCCGATGACTGCAAAAGAAGAGTTGGTTTGGTGGTTAAACAACGTCCATCGTCCGTCCCCGATTCACTTAGAGCCCACAAAGGTTTTGTGACGACAGACGCTGCAGGCTCGGGATAGGGAACAACGATCAATGGTGTAAACTTAATGGGCACATGGGAAAAACGTCAATCGAAATGGCACAGCAATCAGAAAGAGCTTTGGACAGTTTGGGAGGCCATACAGTTATGATACAATCAGACAAAAAATCAGTAGTAGCTTATATAATGAAAGAAGTGGGGACCAAGTCGTGACGATTAGTGCACACCGCTCAAGGAATTCTAGAGCGATTCCAAGAATTCAAGATAATTAATTGCATAATAAATTTAATTGCCCTTTTCTTACCAGGGAGGTACAATACAACATCAGACAGCTTATCCAGAGCGAACAGTCGGCCGGAATGGACGCTATACAAGTACTACCTAGCACAACTATTTCAGCAACTTGGCCTTCCGGAGATAGATCTGTTTGCAAGTGCGCGATCAGCTGTCTTGGCCGAATATGTCAGCGAAGATGACCAGAACAGTGTAATTGTGGATGCTTATACTATTTTAATTTTTAATAAAAATAGTATAAGCACTAACCCGTGCTAAGGAACAAATTTAAAAACCTATTTAGAGGCTAAAAATTTCACCCATGCCGGGATTCGAACCCGCAACCTCTGGCTATCCGTGCCAGCGCTCTACCAATTGAGCCAATGGGCGACTCACGGCATCAGTGAAATTTCGAACCTCTTTACACTATTCTCTGTATTACGTACAGACAGCGACATCTGACTTAAGCAAATTGCATTACTTACAGCCCCGACTACCAACTTTGCAGTTAGGTTTAACATCGGAACGATATCACTGTACCCACATGATTATACTATTTTTATTTTTAATGCACTAACCTGTGCTAAGGAACAAATTTAAAAACCTATTTAGAGGCTAAAAATTTCACCCACGCCGGGATTCGAACCCGCAACCTCTGGCTATCCGTGCCAGCGCTCTACCAATTGAGCCAATGGGCGACTCACGGCATCAGTGAAATTTCGAACCTCTACACTATTCTCTGTATTACGTACAGGCAGCGACATCTGACTTAAGCAAATTGCATTACTTACAGCCACGACTACCTACTTTGCAGTTAGGTTTAACATCGGAACGATATCACTGTACCGACATGATTATACTATTTTTATTTTTAATGCACTAACCCGTGCTAAGGAACCAATTTAAAAACCTATTTAGAGGCTGAAAATTTCACCCATGCCGGGATTCGAACCCGCAACCTCTGGCTATCCGATGTTCGATGTTAGCAAATCATTAGTCTACATTCACGCGTTATAAATAATTCGCGTTGCACCACGGTATCTACCATTTACGTATCTATTTTATGTTAAACTTTTCATATTACCCATGTTATTACCAAAGTCATGATTGTTTTGGAGGTCGTTGGAGATGTTAACTAATGCTGACCTTGTCGCGCTTATCAAAAAATTATAATATATCCTGTTATTAAAGCATTTTTTTCAAAAAAATCACTCAGACTGAAGCTAAAAAAACGGGCCATGGTATTTGTTTTTATAACCTTAATCCGGCATTCAGTGACTCAGTCTTTAAATGCAGTTAAATTTAATTTTATTGTCCAGCCGAAAGAATAGATATTGCAAACATGCAGTCGCTTGGGAAGGAAGACATAAATCAAATGTTCCCTAGCCATGTCAAAAAGTGACCAACCAAAAGATATTATGGTTCGTTGTCATGCTAAATTTTATTGTATTATTCTAAGAAACAAACGCATAGTCAAATTACCTAGTGGAGCGAGATGGAGCGAAGATGTACGCGCAGCTCAGGCGAAGGGGACAGCTAAGCACTAGGCTATGCAAGTAGCCCTGGCGTAGGACCCTGAAATGCCCAACGGAAAACGCCAGGAAAGAATCCAGAACGCTCCGTGTGTTCACCCAGACATCGCAGGTGAAGTACTATGTAGTTAGCGATGCCGTGGCGAACACAATCAAAACGGAGTTTACATAGTTAAAGCAGTGTGAAGCACTAAAAAGAAAACATAAAACAACAAAAGAATTTGAAAATATAACGGTCACTAACGATCATTTTGTAAACATGGTTTTTCGGGAATTAATACATTTGTCATGGTCCCGTCCTAGATTATAATGAAGTGACCGTGAAATAGAAGAAGGAATAGCAAGCATTGCGAAGCAGTTTGACATTGGTAAACATAACACAATACCTAATAACTCGCACAGCTGATTGCTAGCAAACAGATAGAAACAAATTCAAGAACACAGATCGTCTGCAACTTACCCGATTTGGGGAATAAACACTGCAGTGATATTGGTGGAGTTTAGGACGTCATAAAAGTGCCAAAGATGGCCGAATTTACTAATTAACGTATTTAAAAGTGGCCGTTAATGTCGAGACAACACGACGTACGTCCTCCTTGAATCAAAGTGCCAGATATTGGTACTCTGTGGTGCCAGACTGCCCAAACGGTGCCGACCGGTCGCAAGCGCAGGCGACACCTAAGGAAGGCGCGGGTCGAGACGCAGAGGCGGGTCTCAAAACTGTCTCTAGAGTACTACAGAAGCTGCGTTCGACGATACGTGGAGGACAGAAGGCCTATCTTACCCCAATCCAAATACTGTGCAATTTGTGGCAGGACTAAAACTGCACTCGAGCAGATATAAAAATTACTCCGATGACAGCAACATTATACTAAGCGATCTTAAATCGTTCTTAACTGAAAAGAATTGAAGAGCTGACCTTTGATGTCACTGTTGATGTTAAAGCAGCAGAAATTGTAATTCCTTAATGCTCTGGAGAACTGCAAGCATGTGCATGTTTGCGGATTTATGGTTAAAAAAATTGCACTTGCTTATACTCAATGCAAATTGCCCATGCTTGCGGACCAGAACACTGAGGTAAGCCATTTATTCAGTTCTTTCAAAGAATATGACAGCATTCGAAGTAGTTTAGCGTATGTCAATGAAAATTTCACCCAAACAGTTGAGATTGCTGCCACAACTGTCAATAAATATCTCGTGAGAAAGGGTGTAAGACCGGTGTCAAAAACTTATTAACTGAAAAATTACATACACTGGCTAATTTTGAGTGGTTGCTTGGTTGTTTTGAGCATTTTGAAAAGAACCAAATACATATTGTCGCGGTCCTATCCCGAACCAACTAGAATAGAGCCTTCTAGAAGCCTATCGAATAGTCGCTGCATGCTGTGTTGTAGTAAACAATAAACGCTGCAAGCAATAATGACTCGTATGTCCACTGGCATAAGGTTCAAAACTCTTTGACGTGAAACTGTTCGAGCGACGTTGCCGCGTGTACCGAGTGTAGGTACGTAGGTACGGGAATGTTCGAGAAGCTTTGCCGGCGTATATAAATAGCGGCCGCGGCGCGCTGTCAGTTCCGTTTGGAATAGCTAAGAGTAAACTTCGAGCGAACATACCTGCGATACGAGCGATAACCTACGACCTCAGCGGTACTATTGGAATTCGATTGGACCTGCAATTGGAATCTACGTGTGAACTTCGTGTCGTGAAGACCTGCAGACCAGACCCTGCGTGAATAAATCCTAAGAAGTTGTCATTGGCGTTTCACATCCAAATCCAGAACCCTAGCCCGTAACATTTGGTGTCAGAATTGGGGATTTGGAGATGCCACTGACTCCGAGAGAGGATACTTCTGGAGTGAGGACCAGGTCCAGAGGTGCTGCGGAGACCACGCCCACTGCCCCTCAGGCCACGCCCACTGGCCATAGGGATACGCCCACTGGCCCCGCCCACCAGGCCACGCCCACCGACAAGCCACGCCCCCTGGCCCCGCCCACCAGGCCACGCCCGTAGAGGAGACACAGCATACCTGCCCAGCGGCTCCGCCCATTGGCCACGACCACCAGGCCACGCCCACCGTCCCCTCGCAGCAGGCTCCGCCCACCGGCCTTGACCACCAGGTTTCACCAACCGACCAACAGGCTCCGCCTCGTAGCCACGCCCACCGAAGACATTAAACCTCCGTCACGTACAATGGAGGTTTCGGATATGTCGTGCCTGATGGCAATGTTGAAGAGCATGCGAGAAGAACAGAGAGGCCTGCGAGAAGAACAGAAGGCAGACCAACAAGTGATCCTTTCTGCCGTTACAAAGTTCAGCGATACGGTCGCTAAGCTACATGAACATGTAGAGGTAGTGACCGAACGGGTTACCAAATTAGAGGAGGACCTACAAAGTCTGAAAAACGGCCTCACTGGTCTAGAGCAGAAGGTTCGGCGTATAAAAGCTGCTGGAGTTACGTCGAGCGGAGTTGTCAGCCAGGGGCCTAAAGTGAAGGTGCCTCCGTACGATGGTACTACATCTTGGGTCGCCTACCGACAGCAGTTCCAGACTGTCGCTGCTTCAAACGGGTGGACGGACGAACAGAGCCTGACAGCCCTCACCGACGCGCTCAGAGGTTCGGCTTTATGCCTGGAGGCTCTGCCCACCTCAGGCAGCGAGTTCAAAGATCTGCTGGAGGCACTTAAGGCTAGATACGGAGAACGACACCTGGAACACATTTTTCGTGCCCAGCTACGAGACCGGACTCAGCGCCTCGGTGAAGGTCTTCAACAATGGGCGTTGGAAATTGAGAAGCTGGTTCGAAAGGCGTACCCTTCTGCTGATAGTAAGATGATGGACACAAACATTTTACAAGCCTTCGTCGACGGGATCAGGGATCTTGAAATTAGGGCTGCAATAAAGCTTTTCCACCATTCTTCACTAAAAGAAGCTCTGGCACACGCCCTGGAAGTTGAAGCTGTTCGTCATGATATCCGGCAAGGGTATAAACTTCGAGAAGTTAAGAAGGAGGTCAAAGAGATCATGACACCGCCCAAGAGGAACTCCAGGCCCATGTGTTACAAGTGTGGAGAAAGAGGGCATCTGCAGTTCACGTGTCCTAAGAAGGAGAGGCAACCGACCAAAACAGATGACAGACTGGGTGCGCGCCTCAACAAAATGGAGCAGCGTTTTGAAGAGTTCGTAGAGAGCATGACGCTCCGGCCTCCACTGTGAATCAGGGAAACGAAGCTAGGATTACGAGGCGAGTACTGGCTGGAGCGGAAAAAGCCCAGGTAACGAGAATCACAAGTATGCAATGGGAACAAACTGTCAAGAAGGCCGTGTCTGGAAGACTGCAAGCACTGTGCCAAACAAGAGACCAAGGAACTGCCATTGAGATTGACAAGAATGAGTCCATCAAGATCTTGGAAAGATGATGCGATGAAAGAAGCACAGGAAGATGACGAAGATGTACGGCTCGTTGTCGCATGGAAGAAACGGGGCGAGGATAAGCCAAGATGGTGCGAAGTCGCTCCTACTAGTGTTGTCACCAAGGCATACTGGGCTCAATGGGACAGTTTTATTCTTCGGAACGGAATACTTTACCGCAAATGGGGGAAGCCTAACGGCAGAGAGTTCCGAGGGATTTTTCTGACAGCTATTAAAAAAAATATTTCTAAAAGCTACGATGAGATGGCGATGAATCGCAAGTGTTTAGCTTTTTTTGTTTGTTATTGCTTGCCACAGGTAAAAACTTTATTGCTGTTTTGCGATTTCATCGACTGGAAGGAATCTAATCTGTGATCAACTGATCAACGTCACGCGTCATTCATCATCTATTCTGTGTCATTCGGTTTCTCCTGTGCTTACGCGAATGTTCTGTTCTCCTGTTCTCCTTTGTTTTGTTATTGTTACGAAGACCCAGGCTTTTCTTTTGAACTATTCTGGCTTCTTTACTCGACTGACCTTCGCGTGCACCCTGGACGTTATCTTGCCATTACGATTGACCCCTGCCTGCTTATTGCACTTCGATCTCATGATGAGTTTACCATCATCCTTGAGAAAAGATTACGGTTCTTGGTCTGTGACAGACCTGAAAAATGAGCTGCGAAAACGCAATGCAAGACTTGTTGGATAGAAACCGGCGATCGTCCAGAGGTATGTAGAGTTTGTTTCTGCAACAGTATCACTTATCGACCATTTTATAGATAGATCGATAGAGAACGCTTTATTGCACACCAAAGTCTAAGTCATAAAGAGTACAATCGGCAGTATTAAGATAATAATGTACTTGGATTGTGTACCTACGGAGACATACACAAGTCTAACCATGGTTACTATGTAGTTGAGCATTGCATGGAGTACAGCCTAACTGTTGGACTGGTCGTTCGTTATTTCGCTCGGGATCAATTTAGTCTTTATTGACGAATTGTTATCATTATATAGTATTTTATAAGTACCCACATATTTAGGTAAATACATTTTAATAACTATTTTTTTCTTTGTTGCAGACTTGAGGATAATGACAAGCTCTTTTGGCCTCTTGTATCTGATCCCGAATCAAATTACAAAATTCTAGTACCAACCCCTGAAAATTTCCGTGAGGTCACCAGTAACTCTATAATGCCAGCACTGAGTACAGAGGACCTGGATTTGTTTTGCCAGATGATAGAAAGGGATGACAAAATAACATCTCGCAACGTGTAAGAAGAATATTTTCTTATGTCACGCCTTATAGCCACAGTGAATACAGAAAATTATGTTACCGGAATGATTGCTTCAAAGAGCCTTTCAAGGCTGAAGATATAAGGTTAAAATTCAAAGACAAACATTACAAGAAAATGGTAATTTTTGACCCAAGACCAACATCGGAATCAATGATACTTCCACAGCTCCTATGCCTATGGTTCAAATGTTTAAACCTGCGGGCAAACGCAGCATTTTTGGAGACCAAAAAACAAGTGAATAGGCGTTCCTAGAGAGCATATGCGTCTTACACAAGAAGGAATTCTGGCACTTGAGGAAAAGACCAGAAAAAATAACAAGTTGTGTAAAAGAGAACGCCTCACCAGAATTCACAGTTCAAACTATGGAAAGATAGTGAAAGCCAGCTTTAATAAGATGGAAAAACTGGCAAAAACATTAGTAACATATGTGGATGTGTCAACGGCACCAATCCAACATGGTCTTAAGTATCAAGACCAAGCTGTGCGCCGTTTCGAATTGACAACAAACCTGCCTACAACCAAATGTGGATGCTAAAAACTGAGATTCTTTATTTATTATAATAAATCAAGAATCTCAGTTTTTAGCATCCACAACAGACAGGTTAGTTGGTGAAACATGTGTGCTGGAAGTCAAGTGTCCGTACACAGCACGTAACGAAAAAAAATCTCCTGAAAATATAAATTATACATCTATGTGAAAACACAGGTTTACTCAAATTAAACGAAAACCATGATTATTACTACCAAATCCAAGGGCAAATGTTAAGCACTGGAAGAATTCAAGGACACTTTTGCATCTATACACTAACCGATTTTCTGGTGATGGTCATTGAAAGGGATAACTGCTTTATTGCGTTCGCTCCCAGTAGTTCAACTGGTCAGTTCTACTATCGGACTAGTGGGATTTTTTTTTTCTCAGTAGTTCTACTTTTTCACGAAACTAAAATAGTAGAATTAGTGAGACATCTGTAGAAAATCAGGGTTCCTAGTAGTTCAACTACAGTTCTACTGTCGGACTAGTGGGAATCCTTTTTTATCATTAGTTCTACTTTCATCCGAAACTAAAATAGTAGAACTACTGAGACACATCTAAAAAATCAAGGTCCCAGTAGTTCAACTGACTTTTCTGCCTATTATAGGGTTTTTATTTTTATCCCAAACTAGGATTTAAATCCTAGTTTGGGAGTCGGTAACCATTATTGTAATCCTGTTTAACAATTTTTTTTTTTCATTACATTTCAACTTCAAAAAATTGTTCATATTATGATTGTCATGATAGTGAGAGCCATGATACCCACGAAGTAGCCCTTCAGCGCATAGAGCTTCTGGAATGCCAGCTTTCTGAAGCGCAAAGAACTTAGTGTGCTACATCAACAAAACCTCGACAAAGTGAAAACATATCATATCTGTAGTGACTTAATAAACAACAAGAGCACAAGTTTTCTTTCCTCAGTAACTGTATCCTCCCAACCTAAAGTGCCACTTCAAGGTTCCAACAAAATAAAACAGTACATTCGTACAAAAAGACATAATAAAGCCTTGAAAAACAAAAACCAGATTATGAACTACAAGGGTATTAAAAACCTTAACATTAATCTTTAGAAAGACCTACTTGGCAATGCAATGGAACATCAAGTAATAACAAGTGAATATGAGGATAAAAATCAGGAGGTCTACTCTTATTCAACGAAAAACGAAATTTCGTTTCAAACTTCGTCTGTTTCCTACCACGGTTTCATTTCGTTCCGAAATTTCGTCTGAACGAAAATGTTTGACATTTAAAACTTCTAAGCCTACTCTAATTCACGAAAGTTCCAATTTGACAGCTAATTGTTCGTAATTATAACCTCAAATCGACGAAGCCAATAATGCTAACGTTTAATTTTCGTATCTGAATAAAGATTAAAAAATATAATTGAAATGGCAGCGAGAATTCTATAAATTGAGGCTGCTCTACGAGAAGAACGCTTGGAGCGTAGAAGGAACCGGCGCCGTCTGCGCAACGCCCTCAACATTCATGTTATTCCCGACATAGAATTCGTAGGAAATTACAGGCTGAGTCGGGAATTGTTTGAAGGGTTGTGCCAAATAGTGCCTCTACTACCTCCAAGGACAAGGCATGGGTCATTTCATTTCATTTTTCATTTCATCTTTCATTTCATTTTTCATTTCATTTTTCATTTCATTTTTCATTTTATTTTTTAATTTCATTTTTCATTTCATTTTTCATTTTATTTTTTAATTTCATTTTTCGTTTCATTCCATTCCATTTCATTTCAAGGCGTCATGGAATCGAGCCCACGATTAAGATAAAGAGTATATTTTTTTAGGATAATATTTTTCTTTAATATAAATTAGTACACTTCATTGCTCATTATTCTCATTTCTTTGCGTTTTAAATCCTGACAGCCTTGAATTTTTATGCCCGAGGTGGATATCAGGGGTCTGTGGGCCAAAATATGGACATCCATATCCAAGTTATGTATTTAAAAAGTAAAGTAATTAAAAACCCGGCCAAGTGCGAGTCGGACTCGCGCACGAAGGGTTCCGTACCATTATCTATTCAATATTAGATACAATATTGTAACGGTTAAAAATTCACGTTTGTATGGGAACCCCCCTTAAATAATTATTTAATTTTTAGTATTTGTTGTTATAGCGGCAACAGAAATACATAACCTGTGAAAATTTCAAGTCTAGCTATCATGGCTCTTGAGATAGATAGATAGATAGATAGATAGATAGAATATTCTTTGATGTGCACAGAAATTACAAAACATAGAATTAGATATTAAAATACAGTACAAATGGGGGCCTTATTACTGTAAGCAATTTCTCCCAGGCAACCCTAGACGGAAACAAGCAAGAGATTAAAGACGGGTAGTCGGTGCATCAAAAAAATATTGTCAATAAATATATATTACGTATATATACTTACTATGTATATGAGATACAGCCTCAGACAGACAGACGGACGGACGGATGGATGGACGGACGGACAGACAGCAAAGTCTTAGTAATAGGGTCCCATTTTTACCCTTTGGGTATGGAACAAAAAAGTAAAAAAGTGTTTATTCATTCAATTAACATTATTGTATGCTAAATTAGTATTATATCGCTCATTCGCAACAAGGAAAGTTAATGCTGGAATAATATGCAATCGTTAATTTATTTTCTCCAAAAACGTCTTATCTCTAAGCCCTATAGAAAGAACAGGATAGAAGAAGTGACGTTCTAGTGCTATCTCGTTCTTGTTCGTGGTTCGCTACAACAACGACACCGCTCAGTTGTGTCATCGACGTTTCACTAGACGCATGTTTGTTTTCTCTTCAACGTAAGTAAAGTTCTATGCCTCAGTTTATGTTTCAATTTCGTGTTTATTAATAAAGTGTCGTTGTAGAAAAAAAAAGTTTGTGTTTTGACGGGTATGTTTCTGGAGTTATGCCAATATTGTTGAAAAACATAGTTATGAAGCAATGTTAATTAACGATAATGTCGATATGGAAAAATCAAACTAACTTTTATAGCTTTTTATAAAAAAATAATTTTTCTTATGTCATTTTAGTAACAAGAAAAATAGTGGATAGTTATTTGATTCTTGAAATATTATTTGATTCTTGTTTTTGTAATGACATTTTAAGGGGGAAAAAAGGTTATCTTATAGACTTATATTTTTTTATTTATTTTGTTTTTCGCAGGTTCAATTTACAAAATGTCACTTCCTGGAGGTTCAAGAGCCAGAAAAATTTGGGAAATGATAGACGAAAACAAAGGTGATCACAAATAATTGTCACTACATAAGAGCGGTAAGTTCCTAAAAGAATATTTTTTTCTCAATTTTGTGGTTCGTCGATTTGGTTGACTAGTATTTAAAGAAATATTGTTTTTCAGTTTCTGTGACGCCTGACCAGATAATTACCGAAGAAAATAGTACTTCTGACTCGTCGTCTGATTCTTCCGATTCTTTAGACTCATTCAGTGAAGGTAGTTTGATAATTTTCTTTGGATGCATTTATTTAATTACTGTTAGTTTGTTGCCATAGAATTAAATACCATTTTAATCATTTTCTGACAGTGATGACTCCGTAAAAGATCCTATGTACAAACCACCGGAAGCACAAGTAGAGTCTGATGAAGAGAACGAGACGTTTTCCCAAAATATGCTGCAAATAACTTCTTTGCCAACAACTCAAGTTGAAGGGCACTTTTCTCCGTTGCTGTCAACTTCAGCGCAAAATGCATCTTTGCCATCAACTCAAGCTGACCTTTCTCCGTTGCAATCAACTACAGCTCAAGCAACTCAAGCTGAGAGGCACCTTTCTCCGTTGCAATCAACTACAGTGCAAAATGCACCTATACCATCAACTTCGAGAGAAGAGATTATTTCTTCTAATTTGCCTACAAGCCCTAAAACTAAAGGAAAGAAACGTAAGCGAGATGAAGCCAATTGGATAAAAAATATCACAAAAAAGTTGCGAAACACAGGTCAAACCTATCAAACAGCCAGTAAGAAAATAAAGGAAGAAAGAAAAATGAGAGAACCATGTGGAGATAAATGTCGGTTGCAATGTAACTCTAAATTGACCGAAGATGAAAGACAAGTAATATTCAAAGACTACTGGAAGTTAGGTGATATAGTAAAGCAATGGGATTACATATCAAGGAGTAAGACAATAATTGAGCCGAAATACCGATACATACGCGAGGGCGGAACCAGGAAACCTCGTCAGAAGAACAATGCGACGGCCTCGGTGGCGCAGGGGTTTGGCACGCTCCTGTAAAACTGACGGTCTCGGGTTCGATCCCCGGCCGGGTCAAACTAAGAAACGAACTTTTCTAGTTTGTCTCGGGTCTTGGATGTTATCTATATATTTATTGTATTATATCTATCGTCGAGTTAGCACCTATGACACAAGTCATTTAGTTGTACTTAGTATAGGGCTAACGAGATCTGTGTCATATGTCCATATTTATTTATTATTATTATTTATTACTTAAATCAGCCCAATAAAAAGTGAGGGTTTGCAAGATTTTTTTCAAAAGCACACTGGGTATTAATGACCGGCACATTCGTACAGCTTTGGAGAAAGAAAATGAACGTGCGAATTGTTTGATGGGAGAAGATAACCGTGGCAGACACAACAATCACGTGCATGTTGATGAATCAATAAAAAATGGCATACGAGAGCACATAGAGTCCATCCCAAAGATTGAATCTCATTATACCAGAGCCAATACAAGCAGAACTTACATTGATGGAAGTAAAACTGTGGCAGACATACACAGGGATTATGTGGAAAATAAAAAACGACAGAATTTGCCCTATGGAAACTATGTTCTATTTTACAAAATATTTACAAACGAATACAACATATCATTTTTCAAGCCAAAAAAGGATTTGTGTGATGTCTGCGTAGCCTTTGAAAACTCGACAGATAAAGAAACTGCAAGAGAAGAGCACGAAAAGCATCTGAAAGAAAAACAGTTGAGTCGTTTAGAAAAAGCACAGGACAAAGAAAATGAAGACGTCGTTGTAGCGGTTTATGATCTACAAGCCGTCTTCCAGTGTCCAAAAGGTGACATATCGGTATTTTATTACAAATGCAAATTGAATGTACTGAATTTCACAATCGCTGATTTAAAAACGAACAAAGTAGAATGCTACGTATGGGACGAATCGAACGCCAATAGAGGTGTAAACGACTTAGGTACGTGTGTTTTCAAGTATCTCGAGAAATGTTCTTTGGCTAGTGAAGGAAAACTAGTAAATGTTATTTTATACTCCGACAACTGTGCTGGGCAGCAAAAAAAATAAAGCGATGGTGGCATTGTATTTGTGTGCACTGATGAAATTTCCTAAAATCCAATCTGTCACACACAAATTTCTCATAAAGGGGCATACTCAGAACGAAGGGGATGCAGTTCATTCGTTGATAGAAAGAAAAGTTAAATTGCTGCTAAAAAGTGGACCGATGTACTCACCAGAGTCATTCATCAATGCAATTAAATCGGCACGCAGAAACCCTGAACCTTTTCACGTAAATGAGATGTGTACAGAGGATTTCTTTGATTGGAAAGATGTTTGTGCTCAAATGGCTGTTAAAATTGGGAAAGATGACCAGGGAAATTCTGTCAAGATTACAGATATTAAAATTCTTAAAGTTGAAAGGAACCAACCACGCACTCTATTCTTTAAGAAGTCCTACGCTGAAGAAGAGTACCAAAAAGTTGATATTATTAACAGAAAAAGAAACATTGACATAGAAGTAAAGAAAGCATACGCTAATAAACCGGGCATAACTGAAAGGAATAAAGCTGATTTGTTGGACTTACTCAATAAAAATTTAATACCCAAGGTTTTATGCCCCGTTTTACAATTCATTGTAATAACAACTGTTACCAATTTTTTTAAACTAATGGTAGAGGTACTCGTAGACTGAAGTTTTTTTGTAAAGTTAGTCATTTAAGAGTTTAGCAATTTTCTTTACTTAACCCGTCACGCGTCCTACGGACTACAGTAGTCAGTAAGCGAAATTGTTCTGTAACGTCCTACGGACTACATTAGTCCATAAGCGTTCGTTCGACTTGCATCCATGTTTTTGAATATTTATTTGTGATTGGATGCCGAATAATCTATGTCAACAGCCAATAGGAACTATCCTTAGCGTGTTAAATTTTTTTTCAACCAATAGAATGCACTAAAAACGGAAAAAATCAAGATTTCATGTGACACTGTGCTGCAGGTCAGCCATTACGCAAATTGTCGTGAACGCGTTGTGCGAAAATTGAAGGAAACATGTCTAAAGCATTCAAACGGTAAGTGTTTATTACATGTTCTATATATCAAAATGCTGGTAATTTAGTAAAGAATCTATTTGAGATATTGGTTTTAGCCGCACTGTAATATTACTTAGTGAAAAACCGTTGAAACTTTTACGATGCAACAATTTGCAATGGCGGGTCACCTGTTTTGTTTTGTTTTTTGATCATTCAACAATTCCAAATGTCGTGAGAAATAGATAAGTTTGTTGGAAATTTAGTCAGGAAGTAATTTCTATTGTTAGTTTTGTCTAGATATCAATAAATTTATAAAAACTGGAATTCTTAGTCACAAATGGCACAAAGTGAGGAAAAAGTACTGTTGACAAAAAAAGTGCTTTGTAATTTGTTTATTTTTTAACATCTTTGTAACTCATCTGAGTTTTTACAATGTTATTTTTGTCTATTATGTACTTCTTAGGGCTTCATTACGGTTAAGGTGTTGCAAATAAGATCCCGATTTTTAGACTAAGAAAACTTTGGTAAAAAAACAGCTCCCGTGACCCGAATTTTTACAACTTTTATGGATAGAAAGCGTTATTTGAAGCTTTTTTCCTCCAAAAAATTTTTCTAAATGCAACGGTTAATTTTGTATGGGCGAATTAATTTTTCAGACACTTAGAATATTTTCATCAAATTATATTATTTCGGAAAATGTCTGTAGAACTTTAGAACATTGTATTTTAGTTTTATTTATAGTATTATGTATTACTCTCACTGAAAGTAAATAACAATATTTTTTTAGGAAAGCGTGTGCTTTGCGGCGCATGTCAACTTCGCGGTCTCGGTCTCGGTCCCGGTCAAGATCAGTGACACCAGGACCGCGGACCACTGAGAACGGGGCATCGGCCAGCCGCCGAAGTTTGATATTTAATATGGCCCGTGCGCAAGAGGCGCGAGATGTTGAAGAGACTCCAGAAGTGAAACTGTGGAAACCCACTATGTGAGTATATAAGACTATTTAAAGTAAAACAAAAAAAAAAAAATTATAAGTCCGCTGTTGTTGAATCAGGAAAAGCTAATGTCTGCAAGCGATAACGCAGTTAATGTCACAGATTGCGGAGGAAAAAAAAAATTATCTGCTTTGTACTCTTTGCCATCGACACCCTAAGAAGAGGAGAATGTAATTTGTTTTTTTTTTATCTTTTGACAGAATAGAGGCAAAGAAGATTGTGTCGACTCCAGGGGGCTCGCTACATGTGACAGATAGTGTCCAAACAGTAGAAAAAACCCCCGGGGGTACCCTGCGTATCTACCGTCCCCCCCCAGTTCCGATCCAGAGCTCAATCTTGTAAGTGCAAATTTTAATATTAGTTCTCTCTCATAAGCCTCCTCCACCTCGTCTCTTAGTGGTAATCACTGGTGATTATACATTTTCCTATTTGCTTTTGCAGCGTCACACCTGCGGAGCGTGCTGCTGAGATGGACTTGGATGAGGAAGAGGGGGAAGAAGCGATTGCAGGGAACTGGCGCCACCTGAATAAATGGTTTGGTGATGTGCAGACGCTGGAATTCGTCGAGCCTGTGCCTTATCCGTGCAGTACACCGATACCGTCAACATCAGGCGACGATGCCATTTCTGGGCTCAGTAGCCTCCAGGCGAGGCCTACTCTTCCCCAAGAAGCATCGGCGCCTGCGGTTGACGACATTGATGTTCATCCATCCACATCGGGGATGTCCATAAATTCAAGGCGTACTGCACGCATTGACAACGCAGGCAGCGAGTTCGATTCTGACTTTGATGACGAATTCAATTTAGATGAAGTCGCTGCCTGCGCTGGTGCAGGTCGGGGAATTCCGGACGACAATGAGCTGACTGAACGCGAGCGTAACATTGTAAACAGTGTATCAAGAGCAATGGATGATGCTATTGAAGATTTGGTTGGCGTGTCGACTGATTTCATCTGGCAAGATAACTTTGACACATTCAGGGGTGTTCCCGAAGAATTTTCGGGTCCAAGCCCTGGACCTGTCTCTGATTATGATACGCCCTATGAAGCATTTACGGATATTTGGAGTAGAGACATCATGGAGCTCATTGTGCTTGAAACCAATCGATACGCTAAGCAGGTGATCGAAGAGAAAACGGCAGCAGGATCTCTGAAAGAGTCCTCTCGTCTGCATCGGTGGACCGACACCGATGTAGGTGAGATGTATCGATTTTTCGCAATGTCTATTTTCATGGGGTTGGATTCCCGGACATCTCAGCATGAATATTGGAAGACGACCGGTTATCTCCAAATGCCCAGGTTCAAGGAGATAATGTCGTACAACCGTTACATTTTGCTGAGCAAATTCCTCCACTTTACGGACAATTCTGATGAAAGTCAGACTTTGCTGCAAAGGAGAGGGATTAGGCTTTCAGCGAAGTTGCGGAAGATTGCACCAGTCCTTGCACATCTTAATGAAAAATTTTCAAAATTATACAATTTAGACCATAACATTGCAATTGACGAGTCTTTAACCTTATTCAAGGGCCGCTTGTCCTGGATCCAAATGATAAGGACAAAGGCTGCGCGTTTCGGCATTAAGTCATATGAATTGTGTGAGTCGAGGACTGGGTATTTGTGGAAATTTGAAATCTACACGGGAAAGGATTCTGAGGCGGCAGTGTCGTTATCGCTGGTCTCGCACCTAGTGTTGACCTGGCGGGCAAGAGTACCCAAGTGGTACTTGGTTTACTCGAAGATCTCCATGGACGTGGGCATCTTGTTACGATGGATAATTTTTATAATTGTCCAGCGTTAGCAAGGCACCTGAAGAGTGTGGGATTCGATTGCTTGGGGACATTGCGTCCAAACCGCAAACATGTGCCGGTGGAGATTGCGAAGGCTCCGAAGAATATGGCGAAGGGGACTCTCATCGCTCGCCATTCTGGAGACGTTTCATGCTTGGCATGGAAAGACTCCAAAGTGGTGAACATGATATCCACCTACCATACCGACGAAACCTTCGTGGGACGAAAGGCTGGTCGAGATCTCGTAAAGCCCGTGTCTGTACGAGATTATAACAATACAATGGGAGGGGTTGATCTAAAAGATCAAAAACTGTCAATGTACCTGTTAGAAAGAAAGAGATGCGTGAAATGGTATGTAAAGATTTTCAGAAGGTTGCTGAACGCTAGTGTGCTCAATGCCTTCATCATGTTGACGGAATCTTTGAAGCGTCGTGAAATGCCTCTGACGACGCATCGAAAGTTCCGTGAGGAGCTCGCTAATTTACTAGTGGAGAAGTATCGCCAAACTACGCCACAAGTTAATGTGGCTGCTCATGAGGGATCGAGGTTGCGCAGAGACATATTTCACTTGCCCGAACTTATTCCAGGCAACAAGAATCGATCGCAATGTCGCATTTGCGCTCGGAATGGTACAGTCAAGAAGGTGAATTTCAAGTGCGAAGCTTGCGACGAATTTATGTGCTTGGGAAGTTGTTGGAGGGACTGGCATACCCTTGAACAACTTCCTGGCAGAAACATAATTTCTCGTAAAGGCAAGCGTCGCCATTGAAATGCTTCTCCCTTGATATAATACTGTTGTGTGAATGTGGATGTGTGGATGGATGTATGCTATACACCAAATGTACCCATTGTAGCCGATACTTAAGAATCTAAAATCTCTAGGCTGGCTGGAAGAAATTTCTTTTGAAATAAGTCCGCCTTTGCACGTAATTTTTATCACAAGCCTGTTATTTAAGCATTATTTTTATTGTTAATGTTTTTATCGTGCAATAAAGTGTAACAAACAAACAAAATCTAAAACCTGTGGTTTCAAACACAAATGTGACACAAATTGTAAATGCTAACAATTCTACATAGTTAGGACCGTTTTTTTATATGGTAATTTCTCTGTGTAGTTTCTGTTCTGAATTGTGTAATGTGTAGCTAAAGCACCAAACAACTATCTTGACGTCTGTCATCTCAGTCAATTCGTGACCACATGACATGTAAAATATATTGTACTACTGCTCTGTATTTTATTTCAAAAGTATATTTTTCTGTGTCAGATAAAGAATGTTCGATTTGTTTACATGATTAATGGGGGGAAATTGATAAAAATTGTGTATACAAATAGTGTAAATAAAAACAATAGTTCTTTTAATACGTACATATTTGTTTTATTTAACATTATCTTTTCTCGTAAAATATAAGGTTTGACATTAATAATGTTCTTTGTATTATGGGATGACTCTGCTGCTTAATACGAGTAACTTTGACTATGAGGACCTAATCGAAATATCAAAAAACAATCAGCTGTTCCATACCTTCTACCTACTGCACGAAATGTATGGAGAGGCCGATATTTTTTTGAGATTTTATAGTGTTCCCATTATAAAAGTTGCTCGTATTATAAAGCAGAATCACCGCCTAAAATGATGTACACACCCCCTAAAATGATGTACACTAGTAATGTAAGACCTTAAACAAGGTGTTGATTTGTAAATCACCCCCCCAAGAGGATACTGATTTACAAATCAACACCTGGTATAAATAATGTATCAATCGAGGATCGATATTGATTTATCCCTACGCTTTGAATGAGCATTATAATTTCTTAATAATAAAATGATCTTTATTTTCTGGCAAAATAGTGTAAACTCCATGCAACGTCACTCTATTTAACGACAAACTCCCTTAAGCGTCGAAATCAATTGGCTTTGGTTGGTTTAGCTTGTCTTTCATACAATGTTTAACTCTACATAGCGTTACACCCACTCTCAATAACGACAACAATTGAGTAATAAAAAGTACCTTTTAAGTTAGTAAAAACAGCTGTGTACGATCTATTGTCGCTTTATTATCCTAGCCCGCAATAAACTCGACTGTCGGCATCATGCATACCGAACTTTCTAAGAAATTCGTTCTTTTGTTTACAAATTGGGATTGCTTGTACGTGTAGACTGTTGTTGACCATGACTCATAAGTAGGAGTCATGGATTATCTATACCTTATCATATTCTTAGTTGCTCACAAACTTTCAAACTGTAAACATGGCTAATAAAAGAAAATCACTGTGTATTGACGATGACGAAGAATTCTGATGTTTCTTCTCTTTAACGACAACTCTCTATAACGCCATAAAATGCATAGTCCCTTCAGTGTCGCTATATAGAGTTAACACTGTACTTTCTATTTAGCAAATAAAATAAAAGAATAATAACGTTCATACAAAATAAAATATAAATTTTCAATTTGTAAACCATACATATTTACAATCTTTAGCACTGCCGAGCAACTTTTTATGTCAACAGTACACGCGTGCAACGGTCTCCGGGTCAGGGCGGGTCATTCGCGATTTGCGCGCGCGAATGCGGCCATTTTTATGGCCGTTTCGTAAATAAATGTGTATTGTGAAGTCATTGTTTAGTTTGTGATGATAAAATAATACTTATTCGTCGCGTAAATAACCGTTCTTGAAATGGGTCTAAGTGAAATCTTGTTTTGGTCTATAAATTTCGTGTGAAGTGAGTGTGAAGTTCTGTGAAGGAAGCAACAAGTAAGAAAGATAACCTGCATGTAGTTGAGATATCTATTTTTATCTACGTTTACAAGTAAGTGATACGATTTTCATTTGGTTGACTTAGGAGAAAATTTAATTGCCATTCTAACGACATATGATATGTTACGTATAATTGTACAACAAAGACATAATTTAACTTTTTCTGAGAGAAATCGGCAGAAAAATATTTGTTAGGGACGTTTGCCGCGCGGTGGACTCGCCCACCCTGGACGTGTGACGGGTTAATAAGTGCTTTACAGTTTAAGTGTGTCTTAAGTTAAGGAAGAAAGACTGAACAAGAGAGTATTACTAAAAAATATAGACTATTCGTTATACGTTTGATTGTGATGACTCAGGTCAAAGTTTTAAATGAATACAGAAAATGTTAAGTCTATTTTTGTTAAAAAATATATAGTTATACTTAGTATAGTAATAAGGATTTCAAACTATAGAAGTGACTGACCAAAGACTAACTATGCAAAATATTCTACTTTTTTTATACAAATCTCTTATAATATTGAGTGTCATTTTACTTCAAAAGAGATTATTTTGCGCAAAAAACTTCCTATTATTTTTATAAGAACTTGCTTTTGTAACCTACGAGAGTGATTGTGTTGATTTTAATTAAAAAAATTGATATTAAAGACTTTTAAATGTCTGTTTTTGTTAAATTTCATTTACATTTTAAATGAGAAATAGAACTTCAATAACGTACTATTTAGTTTTATTGACACCATAGCTATGCGAAACTAAAATTTGTTATTTTCAATTTCGTCACAAAACTAAAAAATACATAAAATACACTTGAAATTTTCAGAAATAATGACACAAGTCCCCTGTGATAAAAAAAAAATAGTAGATTTTCAAAGCGTTTCACTTAAGATCGCCCATTGTAATTAGTTTTGTTATGAAATAGTTAATGTTTTTTTGTAAAGATGCTGTTCATTTAAGGGTACCAGATAAAAAGTTATTTTCGATTGAAAGACAAAATGTGCTATCCTGAAAAATCACACTTTTTGAGATATGACATCATTGAAACGAATGAGCGAATTATATTATTGTTGCAGATTTTATAAGAAATATGGGCTTCCTGGTGTTATAGGGTGCATTGATTGCACTCATATTGCAATTGTTAGACCTTCGCAGCATGAGGAACAGTATTTTAACAGAAAGCATTTTCATTCGATTAACACTCAAGTCGCGAGTATAAAACCATAATGATTTCTTGCAGCATATGATATGATTTATATGATACTACGAGTATGATGATACATTGGAATACATTATTTTCAGATTTGTGACAGCGACTGCTTTATTACAAATGTGGATGCTTCATATGGTGGAGCAACACATGATGCATTTATTTGGCGAGAATGCGATATTCGAACCCATATGGAGGGACTCCAAAATGAAACAGTTTATTTATTAAGTAAATTCAAATTACTGATTAAATTTTTCTGTAGTAATTTAATCAGACATAAAAGGAAGTTGACATGTGTCTAATTTGACTAACTCTAAAAATTTTCTTTTTAATCTTTAGGTGATTCTGGTTAATTATGTTCTACGGGAGCATATGATGACCCCAGTAGATAATGCTGCTGAAGACTCTCCGGAAGGAAGATACAATTTTCTCCAAAAGCGTGTGTTAAGGTAGACCAATCCCTCCAAATGTCATTCATCGGCACTTCTTCAAAGTAGGCCATGACGTCAATAGAATAATGCTGATGTTCTAATACTTTTATTATAAATAGCCTTAGCACCCTAGAATAAGCAATATTGTAATAGTAATAACCCTAGTGGTAACTCTGTCCAATAAATAAATTATTTTTAAACAACTCCTCGGTCTTCAAATCTTAATTGGCGCAGCCGGTAGGATCTCAGCAGCTGGATCTATATCCATCGTCCGTTTCAACGGTTTAGTGGAGATCCCCGAACCAACAAATTCATTAAGAGGAAGCCGAGCCGAAGCCCCTGAACAGCTGAGCAGCCAAGCAGCATCACTACCAGGACTGGAACGAGACTAGCAATATTCCGGAACGTCATGCGAGCTACGGGACTGTGAGTACACCTTTTCACCATTCCTTTGCTCTACTTCCGTAACCCTATAATATTTATACGTGTAGTAGGGATTAGAAAACGCCTTAATTACATAGTGTAGATAGTACGTTATTTGAGAATTCAACTTTTCTTGAATATCGTTGAGTAGTCAGTTTTTTTTTCACCATGGAAGGTCTTGTGCGAGTTCCCATGGAAATGGTCAAAATAATACCAGTTTTCGATGGAGACTCCAGATTATTGCCACTCTTTATTAAGAAATGCGAATATATCCTTCAATCTTTCCAAGGGGGCAACGCCCAAAACGAATATTTGTTTCATGTCATAACTAGTAGACTTTCTGGGGAAGCCGCTAATTTAGTTGGGGAGCGGGAACTTATATCAACATGGAATGAGCTGAAACATCTCCTTAGCCAACACTTCGGTGATCCAAGGTCCGAAGAATGTTTGGCATTAGAACTTGAATCAATAAGACGCAATAGATATGAAAGCTATTCGAATTTCTGCCATAGGATTCAACATCTACGAAGCATTTTATTTTCAAAAGTGAGTGAAACCATCAACGATGCGAATGTGCGAACGGCTAAACATCACATCTATGACAACACGGCACTGAATGTTTTTCTCTTTAACTTGCCGACCCATTTAGTCAGGTTGGTGCGATTGCGCAATGTCACCACTTTGGAGGACGCTTTAAAAACCGTGTTGGAAGAGCAAAACTTCCAAACGGTGTACGAAAACAAAAACCCGCGGTTCAATACAAACAAAAACTGGGCAAATAATTCATTTAGCGGCCCAAATCAAAATCAATTTTTCCCTCCAAGGCGAGACAATACGCAAAGGCTAAGTGCACTTGCACCAAATAACGCTAGGCTCCCTGCAGAATTAGGAACACCAAGCGGTTCATTTCAATCACGTTTCAATAACAATAATGCTATAAATCACGGAAACCAACCGGGCAATAGCCAGTGGCAACAGGGCTTTAGGTCAAATCAACAGCATAGTCATCATTTCGCGGGCAATGCACCTCGCATGACGCAACCTAGCTCGCCACGTGTGACACCGTCGTCGGGTTCCAACACTGACGTCACGATGCGCACAGACAGCTCTAGGCGAGTAAATTACACCGATAACATACAGGAGCCGACAGGCTATAGTAATTCTAGTAATTATTGCGAGGAAATGGGACCATCAATGGCAGAGCAAAATGTTGAAAATTTTTGCCTGGCCGTCACCCCAATATGGAAAGGCTAACTTTTAACTTTAATAAAAGATTAAATCTACCCCATATTTACGTGCCAGAATTACAGGGTGTGTTTATGATAGATACGGGTAGTACAAGGTCATTCATTAGCCCACGTCTAGCGGAGAAATTTTATAAAGAATACAAACGACATGAACCTTTCGAAGTCATTAGCACTCATGCTTCGAGTAGGCACAATGAAGTCGCGACAATTCCCTTACCGAGCATTTTTCGCTCACCAGAATACTACAAATTCTATGTTTACAGCGTAGACGAAAGGTACGACGGACTTATAGGGTTCGATCTAATACAGCTTTTAGGAGCCAGAATTGACGCGAGAACAATGTCTCTGATCACCAGGGATACACGAATTCCTATCATATATAAACCCCCCATGAGAGAAATATACCAATTGCCTCCCCGCAGTGAGTTACGGGTAAAACTTCCGGTGAACTTATTAGACGGAGAAGCAATCTTAGATTATAAGCAGTTTGGAGAGGGGATTCGAATGCCTGCCGCGATAGTGCGATGTGTGAAAGGGTATGCGAGCACTGTTATTCAGAACTGTACTGAAAATCATGGCACATTAATGGTTACATCCCCATTCCAGGTAGAACCCTATTATGATTTAGAATACGTAAACGTGAATTATAGTGATGATAGAGTAGGAACAGATAGCCTACTTACGGAAAATTTATCCAAGTTAAGATTGGATCACATGAATGAGGAAGAGAGAAGAATGATCGAAGATGTTTGCAAGGAGTACAAGGATATTTTTTATTGTGAGAACATTCCATTAAGCTTTACGAATCAAGTGAAACATACTATCAGGTCCAGAAATGAAGAACCCATAAATATTAAAGCCCATAGGTTACCCCCCTCACAAACAGCCGAAATTAAAAGACAAGTAGATAAAATGTTAAAAGACGACGTGATAACAGAATCACATTCTCCTTGGATTGCTCCAGTACACTTAGTGCCAAAGAAGATGGATGCTTCAGGTCAGAAAAATGGAGAATTGTAGTGGATTATACAAGACTGAATGAGATAACAGTAGACGACAAATACCCCTTACCTAACATTAATGATTTATTCGACATGCTAGGAAAAAGCGTGTATTTCACCACACTTGATTTGGCCAGTGGGTACCACCAAATCGAAGTCTCAGAAGAAGATAGGGCCAAAACAGCATTTAGTACTCCATCTGGGCATTACGAATTCAATAGAATGCCATTTGGACTGAAAACGGCGCCTGCAACTTTCCAAAGAGCAATGGACAATGTGCTCCGAGGGTTGCAAGGAATACATTGTCTCGTATACCTTGATGACGTCATAATTTTTTCAAAAAGTCTCCCAGAACATGTCAAAAAATTAAAAGCCGTCTTCGATAGATTTTGTGAAACCAATTTGAAAATTCAGTTAGACAAATCCCATTTTCTGAGAAAAGAAGTTTTGTACTTAGGCCACACAATCACCAGTGAGGGCCTTAAGCCCAATAATGACAAAATAGATGCAGTTCTAAAGTACCCAGTACCTAAGACAGCGACCGAAATTAAGAGCTTTCTAGGACTGATAGGATACTACAGGAAATTTATTAAAGATTTTGCGAAAATTACCAGACCTTTGACAGCATGTCTGAAAAAAGGGAAGAAGATCATATTAGACGAAGAGTACATAAATAGTTTTGAAACTTGCAAAAAACTGCTGACAAACCCCTCCTTCAGTTTCCAGACTTCGAAAAAGAGTTTATTTTAACTACAGACGCATAAAATTTTGCAATCGGCGGCGTCTTGTCGCAGGGTCCAATAGGTTCAGACAAACCTATAGCTTATGCCAGCAGAACCCTTAGTGACACAGAAACTAGATACAGCACAATTGAAAAAGAGCTTTTGGCCGTGATATGGGCTGTAAAACATTTTAGGCCTTACCTTTACGGTAAAAAGTTTGTTATTTACACAGACCACAGACCTCTAGCATGGCTGTACTCATTGAAAGAACCGAACAGCAAACTCACTCGTTGGCGTTTGAGGTTAGAAGAGTACGATTTCGAAATTAAATACAAGAAAGGACAGCAAAATACCAATGCTGATGCCCTTTCTCGCATTAGGATTAATGCCGTAGATGATGATGATTTAGACTCTATTCTAGCTAATGTAGACGAGACTGAGGATCGCTTCCTCGAGGTTAGGAAGGAGTTAGAAGCACTAAACCGAGAATTAAAACAAAAGCCAAAATCCCCACCGGAAACGATGGAAATTTCGGATTCCGAAGGTGAACAGTCAACTGAAGTGATAGAAATTTCAGACTCCCAAGGTGAACAGTCAACTGAAGCGATAGAAATTTCGGAATCAGATGACGGTGCCACAGCTAACTCAATATCTAACAGGGAACACGAAGGGATCCCCATATTAAATGAAGCGATAGACTCGAAACCCAAACAGATTTTAGTTCAAACTTGGTACAAAGATAAACTTTACGTTAACGACATCTCAAATAGAAAACAGCGAATTCTGGAAGTATTCCTACCAATTTACAATGAAAAGCTAGCGAAAGATTTCCTTAAGGAGTACATTGACACAAAACACAAATATTACATTTATTTCGAACATAAAGCTTTTAGGAAAATTTTTGTCAAAGTCATAACTAAGTTGTTCAAAAAGGGAACCCTGAACCTGACTGAATGTACGGACCGCACCGTGAATCTCACTGAGTCAGAAGAAGATCAACGCGATATAGTGTTAAAGTACCACGACGGCAAAACCTGTCATAGGGGAATAAACGAAACCCTTATGAAAATTAAACGCCACTATTGGTGGCCAAGTATGAAAGAAACAGTTACGGCTATAATCAACTCATGTGAACAGTGTAAAAAGATGAAGTATGAAAGGAAACCTATTAAACCCCAAATACAGCTAACTCAAAATCAAACTTCACCATTTCAGGAAATTTTCATGGACTTACTCTTCATCGAAAGTAAATATTACCTAACGATAGTCGATGCCTTCAGCAAGTTAGGGCAAGCTATTAACATTCCAAACCGTAGTACACCGGAGGTCGTACAGGCTCTAATAAAATATTTCAGCATGTACGGACTACCCAAGAAAATCAACTGTGATTCTGGAACAGAATTCAACAATGAATTAATTAGAGAACTTTTACGTTTGTACAAAATAGAACTACACATTGGCACCCCAAATAACCCGAGTTCCATGGCAATAGTAGAACGTTTCCACTCTACGATTATAGAGATTTATAGATTAGCCAAATACGAGAAGAACGAAATGGATGCTGCCTCCGTAATGACTTACGCTATAATGGCATACAACAATTCCATCCATACCGCTACCGGGTTCACACCTTTTGAAATAGTTTTTGGCAATAGTGATACCAGTAACGTATTTGATATCGATAGAGAGCGAAACCTTCTACAAAAATTACTGCAAGACCATAGAAAACGCTTAAAAGTCCTGTACGAATATGTCGCGGATAAACTGAGAGAAGATAAAGTCAAAGTTAGAGAAAAACGAGGCGGAGAAAAACCCCCTGAAATTAAAGAAGGTGACGACATCTTTATGAAAAACACTAGGACTAGAAAAGCAAAAGAATTACCCCGTTTTGAAAAAGCAAAAGTTATAGGCAAACCTAGTAGGAATATTATTCCAGTAGAGTTAAAGAAAAGAAAGACTAGGGTAGCCATTAAGAATATTAAACGTCCACAGGTCGTGCCTGGCCCTTCTGGTGCTAATAGGCCCAATGAGCTGTCTGGAACTTCAAGACCTGAAAGGGGATCCGGGCATAAATAAATAAATAAAGCCTTTATTACCACTTAAAAAAAAACATGAATTCTAGTAATAAACTTTAAATTATAATTAAGGGTCCCCTCTACGGGTGAAGGCCTCCTCCAGATAAGCCCAGCGGTCCCTATCTCTAGCTGCGCTCTCCCATGCTCTACCTGCGACAGCCACTATGCTGTCTGACCATCTCTTTTTTGGTCTGCCTCGTCTTCTTAAGTGGCCTCGCGGGTACCATTCTGTGACCTTTCTCGTCCAACGGTCGTCTGTTAGCCTCGCCATATGACCTGCCCATTTCCACTTCAGTTTTCGTATTGTCTCTATAACGTCCGTGACTTTGGTTTGCTCCCGAATTTTCGTGTTGCGTATTCTGTCTTTGAGGGACTTCCCGAGCATACTCCGTTCCATGGCTCGTTGACAGGTCTGTAGCCTCTTCTCGTCCTCCTTTGTCAAAGCCCAAGTTTGGCAGGCATAAGTTAGGGATGGTAAAATACAGCTATCAAACACTTTCTTTTTTAGTGCTACATTTAGGCCACTTTTAAATATATTCTTCAGTTTCCAGAATTTATTCCATGCCAACTTGATTCTACGTTCAGTCTCCTTTGTAGAGCTACTTTGAAAGGAAATCAGTTGGCCAAGGTAGACATATTCTGTAACATAATCAACTGGTTCTCCATCGACTTCGACTGGTAGTTCGGTAGAGTTGGTCATTATTTTAGTTTTAGATATGTTGATTTCTAGCCCAGTAGTTTTGCTTACGTCACACAGTGATTGCATCATGTCTTGGAGGTCTTGGGAGTTTTCAGAGAATATGACTATGTCATCCGCAAATTTAAGGTGTGTCAAGAAATCGCCATTGATGTTCAGTCCCTTTCCATGCCAGTTCAACTTTGTGAAAATCCATTCCAGTAGAGCCACAAACATTTTGGGGGAAGATGGATCTCCTTGTCTCACGCCTCTTTGTATTTCAAAGTCCGGTCCTATTCTATCTAATCTAATCTTTGCTGTAATGTTGTTGTATATGTTACTAAATATTTTTACATATTTTTCGTCAACGCCTATGCTTTTTAGGGCTTCCCACAACTTTTCGTGATAGATAGAGTCAAAGGCTTTAGAGTAATCAATAAATGCTATGAATAAGTCTTTACCATACTCGTTATATTTTTCAATAATCTGGTTAACTGTGTGGATGTGGTCAGTGGTGGAGAATTTTTTCCTGAAGCCTGCCTGTTCATTCGTCTGGTATTCATCTATTGTGCCATTTATCCGGCGTAGTAAGGTTGCTGAGAATATTTTGTAAAGAACTGCCATAAGGCTGATGGGTCGGTAGTTCGACACTTCTGCTGGGTCTCCTTTTTTGTAGATAAGAATTATGGTAGAGCTTAACCATTCTTTAGGAAGTTCTTCGCTTGTTAGAATGAGGTTGAAAAGTTTCATCAATGGCTGTAAAAGGTATTCTTTACTATGCAATATTAATTCATTTGAGATGTTGTCTTCGCCTGGAGCTTTGTTTATTTTTAAGCTTCGAATTGAAAGCTCTATTTCTCCTGCGAGAAAATACCGGGCATAGCTCCGATCAAACTTGGTACGGTAGCGATGAAGACTGATTCATGGACTATTTTTAAAACACTAGACTTAGATACATTATTAGACCAAGTAGATAGTAATTTTAATCAGTTCAGTAAACTTAAAGTAATTATTTTTAACGATAGTGAGTATAAGAAGGAACTAGAAGGTTTATGTAAGCAAATCGAGTCACTCGAAGTTCTGGTTAAGAACAGAATTTTCCAAATTTTGCCTTCTTCTAGAGTTAAGAGAGCTATATTTGCCCCACTAGGCTCATTAGTTAAGATTATTTCTGGAAATCTGGATGAAGAAGACGCAATTCGTTATAACTTCGAAATCAACCAGCTTAACAATGAAGAACACTCAGTAGAACGAAAAGTATCATTAATGGTTAACGCTTTGGACAAATTTGCTAACGTATCAGAAAGCATGAACTCAAATATTAAATTTCTTGGCAATAAAACAGAAGAAATCGAATCCTTTTTAACTAAAGAGTCTAAACGAGATAATACCCTATCTCTTATGAATAGTCTCTACCAAATGTCGAATAACTTTCATACTATTTACGATTTTATTCAGGAAACAGAAACGGCAATTGCTTTCAGCAAACTTCACGCCTTACATCAATCCATAATTAACCCTACAGAACTATTGCAGATCTTCGTAGAAATCGAGAAACATGCACATTTAATATATCCAGTAAATAAGACGAATATAGTAAGATTAGAAAGTAACATTATTATAAAATATAGGGATAGATTAGTTTTTGTTTTAGATATTCCACTAATAGAACCAAACACGTATTCATATTATAAAATCATCCCAATCCCTGTGTTTTATCCCGAAACCCAAAAAACCATTACCATAATCCCTGAATACCCTTACCTTATGGTGAATAGGTTGAAATATAGGCCCGTAGTAAACCCTTGCGACGAAATCGAAGACAACAAGTTCCTGTGTTCGAGAGATGACCTCGCACAATATCCAACCTGCATCGAACAAATCATGACGCTGAAGGACAACTGCACCAGGTGCCACCAACACCTCATACATCTAGAACAGGAGAAGATACAGAAGATCTCCGGAAACAACTGGCTGATTTACTCCGAGAACGGGTTGATCATAACCGAACACTGCGAAGAAGAAGTATACAAACACACCGTACAAGGTACTTTCCTCATACGACCAAGTCTGAACTGCCAAACTAGGAGACATCTTCATAGCAACACCAACAAATGCTTCTACAATCAGTCTGCAACTACCGTTCGTGCAACTACCACAACTGCGTAACACCATCAAGCAGGATGCCAAACAACTGGATCTACAGAACGTGGACTTTAGTGATATCAAAGAAATTATTAATAGTGCTAAATATAGGAGCAGCGGAAGTGATACAGACATTGTTAATTATATTGTGAATAATATAAGTGTATGGACAATTTTGGTTTATATAATAATAGGTGTGACTGCAATTATCTTAATAATTACTAAATTTAAAACTTATACAAATTGTATAAATCGAAATTCTCCGAAACCCACTACGCAGCTCTCTGATAATTTCTCTCTTAGGGGGGGAGGTGTTAAGGTAGACCAACCCCTCCAAATGTCATTCATCGGCACTTCTTCAAAGTAGGCCATGACGTCAATAGAATAATGCTGATGTTCTAATACTTTTATTATAAATAGCCTTAGCACCCTAGAATAAGCAATATTGTAATAGTAATAACCCTAGTGGTAACTCTGTCCAATATATAAATTATTTTTAAACAACTCCTCGGTCTTCAAATCTTAATTCGTGCACGCTCCACTATAGAACGCACATCTAGGTTGTTGAAAGGTCACTGGAGGTGCCTTTTGGCAGCTCGGGAACTTCACTATTGCCCTGAAACAGCAGGCAAAATTATTATAGCCTGCTGTGTTTTACATAATATATGTATAAGGGCTGGAAGTATAGAAGTTCCCGAGTTGACAGAAGAGCAACTTGAAGCTGAAAGACACAGGCAGGTTTGGGAAACTGCCGGTGGGTCAGTGTCAGCCTCACAAGCCTTGCAGGCCGGCCGAAGGGCCAGAGATAGGTTATTAAACATTTTAGACATAAATAGGGCACGCTTAGACTTAAGAAATAAAATTTATATTAATTCTTAACCTGTTTTAATATCTCCCACATACCATTTTAATTAACTACTAATCTAATCTTAATTTAAATATAAATAAAGTAAATAAATATTTAATAATTAATATTTAAATCTAAATATATATAACTCAAAGGTGACTGACTGACTGACATAGTGATCTATAAACGCACAGCCCAAACTACTGGACAGATCGGGCTGAAATTTGGCATGCAGGTAGATGTTATGACGTAGGCATCCGCTATGAAAGGATTTTCTACCCCCAAGGGAATAAAATAGGGGATAAAAGTTTGTATGAAACTTTGTCAATTTTAAACCGATCGGGCTGAGACTTTGCATGCATAAAGCTACTATGACGTAGGCATCCCCTAAGAAAGATTTTGATAGATTCCACCCCTAAGGGGATAAAATAGGTGATTATCTAGGATGTAAATGTATTAGTTTGAACCTATCAGTACCTAATGGAACGAATAAATTAAGACGAACAAAATAATTTTTCGTTCTAAATGTTGACAATAGATGGCGTTATTAGTATTTTAAATCGCGCTATCCTTGTGTTTTCACTGAGTTACATATACCCGATGATGAGTGGCCGCCGTATCTAATAATTCATACTATATATCTAAATATTTCTAGCGGATTATATTTGACGATTTTGGCTGTTCTTTTCTTGGCATATGTTGGATTGCATTTGCTTTGTTTTGGTTTAGTAGTTTTGGTTATAGACTCTGCTTTGTATTTGGCATTTGTTTTGTTTTCGTTTGGTTTGAGTATAGGTTTTGTCGTTTAGACTTTTTTAAAATGGCTAAAGAAAATCTGAACGTTAATGGAGAAGTTGAAGAATGTATTGTCGTCCCTATTGTTGGTGACGGTGCATGTGTTTCGTGCTCTCTCTTATTTAATGTACGGAACACAAGATAGAGGGTTGGAGGTTCGTTCAGAAAATGTCAGATATGTGGTTAATGACTGGAGCAAGACTTCAATTATGACCCACGACAGGAATGGTGATAACTACGTAACACCTGACGAATATTTTGCTGATATGATGAAAAATGCTACTTTTTTATTATACAGTTTCCCCTGAAAGTCTGCTTTGCCATGACAATAAACAAGTCTCAGGGGCAAACTCTCAAATTTGCGGGTATTGACTTGAGAGAACATTGCTTCTCTCGTGGACAGTTTTATGTTGCCTGCTCACGAGTAAGTTCACCCAATAGCTTGATAGTTTTAGCGCCTAGTGACAGATTAGTTAAGAATATTGTGTACAAAGAAATTTTGTAGGCCCTAATTTTTTACACACGCTAAACAAAAGTAAAGCCGCAAAAACTATACTTCTTAACGCGAGCGAAGCCGCGGGCAAAAGCTAGTTATAAAATATTTATCTATCTAAAAATTCCCTAACAAGCCCACACAGCTTTTGCAGGGCAGCCTTGATGCCTGCGAGTTCAGTGTTCATGGTGTCACCTCTCTTTCTGCACGCTCCTCTTCAAACTGGAATAATCTGCTTCTGACAGAGCCAGCAGCAGATTGACTTCTCCTTCGGTGTCCACATGAGGCTGTAAAACAACATTCCAATTTAAAGTAATAATATTATACTAATAATTTACTATATTTATTAGTTGAATTACTGGTGTGCAATAAAGTGTTATCTATCTATCTAACAACTACTATAATAAAGTTACAGAAAACAGCATACTTACAACGTATAGAAGTTAAGGGTTCTTGTGACACCGGTTGACTCGCAGAGAGCTGTATGGGCTGAGTGTTGTCCTGGCTGGGTTCACCAAACTCCAAAACTTGTTCAGGAAAATTTATTATAAGAGGCTGTGGTTTAGAGCTTGTTTCATTTAAACTCTGCTGTGAGCTTGTCGACGGCAGTCGTTCAAGGCTATGAAAATAAAGCATATTTATTACCTAAATGTGATACTAAAATTATCTTTAATGTTAGACTTTTAATGACAAACATGTGTTTAACAAAAAAAAAAATTATTATTTGGATGAAGAATTACCTCAGGAAAAGCTGGCACTCTGGCTCCAGTTTGGCGATCACCAAACCCATCTCCCATTATCGACAGCACTTTTTTCCCACATTGTAAGTTGGGGTGCCGTCGATGGACGCCCTCCAGTTGCAGAAGCGGACCTCCGAGATGCAGCAGAAGCTTTCTTGGCCAAATGTTTTCTATCAAACTATACCTAGCCAAAACAAAAAACATTTGATTACTATATTTTCATACTTTAATGTTACAGTTAAACTAAATTCTGTTACACAGTTTCACCCACACACACCCGGGATGAAAGTAGTCTATGCACTATTCTTGAATATATTCTACGTGTAAAAAAACCATTCAGCCATTTACCCAATAATAAACATCCATCCATCCTCACAAATAATATTAGTAATTAATTTACTTACTTTTTGCCACTGCTGTGAGTCTTAGTGCAACCACCCATAGAATTGAGTGTGGTGCATATTTCTTCCCACAGCCTCTTAGCCTGGACTTTCCCTTCGACACTCCTCAAACTTCCGCGAGCGAGATCTTTATGCTCATCCAAGAAATTGAGCAGTGTATTAATTTGATCTGGAGTTGCCGAGCCCGTAGGTGCAGCCATTTTAAACTGAAAAGGAGAGGTAAATAATAAGAATCACGGAAATGTAGGCATGTTTTTTTAGTAAAAACAAATTAATACGAATATCTTAAATACTTACAAAGCTTTTGAATCGGACACAACTTCTTAAAACACACTGCAGACTGCGACGTTAGGGTTTCCCCAAGGCGTGTTTATCTCGTTCTCAGTAGAAAAGAAGCACTTCTATTAACACAATACTTGAGAAACGTATTTGTTAATGATTGAAAACTAAGCTACATATTAATAATAAGAAAAATATTCAAAGAAATTTAAATTATGTAAGCAAAAAAACTTAATGTCAATTTCGCGATTTTCGCGCGTACCTAACTACAACACGGAGATTTTTGGTTGTCATATGTTATAACCCAATCCAACACATGAAATGTTCTTCTTATATTAGCCGGGTAATATTGAGTATTTTATATTATGAGTATTTTATATCCCACTAATGAGTATTTTATATTCCACATTAGATATGCAATAATTGCCAAGCCTATGTCCGACCTGTTAAAGAAGGATGTTGTGTTTACTTTTGATGAAGAACAAAGGCAAGCTTTTAACACACTTAAAGAAAGACTGACGAGTGACCCGGTGCTAAAGATATACGATCCTAAGCTACCGACTGAGCTACACACAGATGCATCAAGCCAAGCACTAGCTGCAATACTCCTACAGGAGCAAGAAAATGGTAACTTGCATCTGGTTCATTATATGAGTTATAAAACAAGTGAATTAGAAAGTAGATATTCCAGCTATGAGTTAGAAGCATTGGCCGTTGTTTAGGGAGTAAAGAAATTCCGGCATTATCTATATGGAATACACTTTAAATTAGTAACGGATTGTAAAGCATTTGAATTGACTCTAAAGAAGAAAGATCTTACCGCAAAAGTGGCCCGATGGGCACTAATTCTAGATGAGTTTGATTATGTAATTGAACATCGATCTGGTACAAGAATGCGCCATGCAGATGCACTAAGCCGCTACCCGTTTGTGGCAGCTGTAACAAGTGAGGACGTGAAACAAGCACAGAAGAGAGATGACGAGCTTAATGCTATACGACAGCTAGTAGAAAAGGACGGAAGTTACCAATATTTCTGGATGGATATTGGTATCCTTTACAGAGGCAAACAGAAACGGATGATGGTCCCCGAGGTCAATGGAAAAAGAAATTGTTAATAGAGTGCATCAGAAAGGGCATTTCTCAACAAAGAAGATGAAAGAAGCAATAAGTAAAGATTACTACATAAGAAACCTTGATAAAATTATAGAAGAAGCAATACTAAGTTGCATTCCATGTCTTTTAGCAACCAGGGAAGAAGGCAAGCAGGAAGGCTACTTAAATCCAATAGAAAAGGAAGGAACGCCACTGCATACTCTGCACTTGGACCACATAGGACCTTTAACAGAAAAGAGAAAGCAGTAGAACTACATACTTACGATGGTGGATGCATTTACAAAGTTTGTATGGCTTTTTCCTACCAAATCAACTTCTAGTGCTGAGGTGCTGAATAAGCTTCGTGTTCACCAGCAGACTTTTGGTAATCCCTCCAGGATCATAACTGACAGAGGAACAGCATTTACGAGCGGAGAGTTTAAAAGCTTTTGTAAAGAAGAGAACATCCAACATGTGACGATTACCACTGGAATAACAAGAGGCAATGGACAAGTGGAAAGAGTTCATCGCATACTGATTCCAATGCTAACAAAGCTATGTCTCGAAGATAAGTCTCTATGGTTCAAGCATGTCAGTCGTGTACAAGAGCTATAAAAAGCACATACCAGAGAAGCATTGATATGTCACCATTTGATCTGCTAGTAGGCATCAAGATGAAATGCAAGGAAGATGTGGCAACTATGGATTTATTACAGAAAGTTACTCAGAATTTCCAAGAAGAGCGAGAAATGCTAAGACAGTCTGCTAAACAGCAAATACAGACAATTCAAGAAGAAAATAAGAAGAGTTATGACAGGAAAAGAAAGCCAAGTCACAAGTATGAGCTTAATGACTTAGTGGCAATCAAAAGGACTCAGTTTGGCCCCGGTCTTAAGTTAAAACCACACTTTCTAGGGGGTCCTAGAAAGTCCGTTTTACTTTTACCACCTGATAGGGTTTATCAGGTGGTAAAAGTAAAACGGAACGATCGCTATGATGTAGAGAAACTTTATGATGACACTGAAGGTCCGAAGAAAACTTCCAGTGCTGCAGACTTAATGAAAAAGTGGCTCAGTGAAAATATTGATTAGGTGAGTGATAAGATTGAATGAGGATGAAAGTGATTTTGAATGTCAGAATAAAGAATGAATGGCTAAACCAATTTGGAATAATTACATTTCTCTTGTGTCATTTCACTTAGATTCCTCAGCATAACCTAACTAGAACGACATATTTCTTTAAGATTCTCGGCCTATTAATAGTAAAAATAAATCATAGTAGGTTGTTACTGTAAAACGAGTGTTTTTTCAATAGAATTTAAGTTTGAAATTTAATTTAATTAACTTAAAGAGATTAGCGTTGTAATAAGAATTATGTCTTGAATAAGTACCTAGAGTGTTAATTATTATTAAGATAATTACATAAGTGTTTTCTAAATTCGATGGTTAAAATTACATTTGGGCTAATATAGTGCTATGAATGTTGATATGTTGATATTGTGTTAATAATGGTGAGGTAAAGTGGTACATATTGTTTATTTAATTAGATTTTGGTTGAGCATCGACCTGTTATAAGGCTGTTGAACTTTATTTTGCATATACTTGGATTGTTGTTAGAAGTTTCTATGTTTATTTCATGCTATGTCTTAAGTTGTGTTTAGATGTTAAGCAGATTTAAGAGGACAATAGGGACAGCATACCTGTGGACAGATATGAAAGTAGGATGGCCGAATGTAGGAATGGAACGTTGATGGACTGAGTAGAATGGAATGCAAGGTGTGAGCGAGAGATAAGTGTGAGAGCGGGATAAAAGACAAAGATGGGGATTATCTGTAACTGGGTTGGGTTCTGGTGAAAGGCGAATAAAAAATTAAAGAAATTCACTGAGCTTTATTATTTTGCTCAAGAACACATCCCTACATATGAGGGATGTGAACATATGAGGCGGAGTACTTTCTTATTGAATACAGCAAGAGAATTAGTGCTGGATCATACGAAATTACGCGTATACAACGAGAGATTGCCAAGAGAACTGCGAATGACCATTAGCAGAGTTCTGGGTCAAGACCTGCCAAAACCTCCGGAAAAAATCTGGCTATGCCTCCAAGTGCTAGAAAACAGTGTTCCATTTGCCCTCCAAAGATTAAAAGAGGTATCAAGTATCGCTGCTGTGATTGTTTGAAGCCTATTTGTCTTAGATGCTCCAAGCCTCTTTTTAAGCATTGCCAAAGCAAACTGTGATTATGAGAGTCTATAACATTAAAATTAACCTGTAAATGTATCTCATTTGTTTAAGTCTGATTTCTATAAGTGTTATCAATAATAATTAAGAAATTTATATTTCTCAAGAAGTATAATTGTTTAGTTTTTTTAGTCTTTAATGTACCTTTAAGGTTTCGAGTACTGATTTTGTGAACTTTGAATAAATAACTTATTTGATTAATAATTGTTTTAATTTGATAAAACTTTATTTGATTTCGAAAAGTGGAATAATAATAGTTTAAAATTTTATTAATAAAATAGTTGTATTTAAATAAAATATATAAAATTTGACTTGTAAAAGAGGTGACTGTGTGTACCACGTCAGCAAGATTGTAAAAAACAGGGCACGTCAGTCCGAGAGAGATATTTAAAAGGTCCAGAAATGGCGTGGTGCTGGATAGGCCCGATTTGATTATAAGGAGGAGAAACTATCTCTTGAGGATAAAAGATTTTTGAAGGGAAGGCCGAAAAATATATTATATGGATGAAACATGTGTGAACGGGAATTTTTCAGCAAATAATTGAAACTGAAAGAAAATCATTAAGGGTTGGACCTCATCTGGCAGCACGGAATCGCCTTTTTCCGTCGCCCTTTCTCTTTCTGTCGCTTAGAACTGCCATTTGCTAGACCGAGACAGAAAGCGTGATGCCGATCGCCACAAGAATTCCGCCGCGTGCTATCGCATTATGCTTTCTGTCTTGGTCTAGCAAATGGCAGTTCTAAGCGACAGAAAGAGAAAGTGCGACGGAAAAAGGCGATTCCGTGCTGCCAGATGAGGTCCAACCCTAACCCTCTACCGCACACGAAACCACTCGTTGTTTCCACATTTCACGATTTTTTTCCTATCATAGAGTTCAATAATAACTTTTTAAACAAATCATATGTATTAGTACATCATCGGTTTGTCCATGGCAAAATGACTTTTAAGCATAACCTCACTTTTGTGCGCAAGCTCGGCCAACGTCAACAGGTGTGCGTAAAACCGAATTTCAAGAAGGGAAAACAAATGAAAAACGTAATTATTTTTCATACAAAAAAATGTTTTTGTTATGCACATATCTTCTTGTTTTGCTGTCAATAACTTTTTTCCGTTTTTCTTGGGCTAACTATTAGTTTTATGCCATTTTCCGCCGGCACCAGCTATGGTTTCATATGCATGCTTGTTTTTGCTAAAAATATATGGTGTCATATGCATGTAAGCAAACAATATTTGGAGCTCCTAAGTGATGGGTTTCGTTGGTTTGATCTGTTGTCCTACTTTCCTTTTCTTCGTGTACAGCTTTGCTTTTCTTTCTTCTTTGGCAGAATGGATCCTCGTCGCTTTTACGGTACAAATAAACATACTTCATCTATTCCTGGTGACGGTTTAATAAGCGACGATGGCCTCTAATTGTCCTAAACTAATGACCTCTGATTGTCCCAGAAACCGACGGTGAAAGTCACCATATGGGCGGTGTTGACTTACTGGATTCTATGTTGGGTCTGTACAGAATCCATTTGAGATCCAAAAAGTGGTACAAAATATTTTTTTTCACATGGTCGATTTATGTGTCGTCAACGTGTGGATTTTGTGGCGTAGGAAGCACAAGGATGAATATTTTTCCCTTTTTGTTTTCAAACAAGCCATTGCAGAACACTTGTGTAAGGTTGGAAAATGTATTTTGCGGAAAAGAGGTCGTCCATCGTTACCTCCCTCCGAAGTTGGATCGCCATCCACTAGTCGACAAGAAAGTCCTGCACCGTTAAGTCCTGGAACACCGACAAGAAAAAGGATGAGCTATATTAGAAAGATGTAAAATCATCGTTGGGTAAAGCCATCGCAAAGCGAGGTTACGTGAAGAGAACCATAACACGGCTTTACAATGAGTTAGCACAGCAGGATCTATCCGAATGGGTGCTACAAATGTTGAGTTTCCGTAGACAAAAGTGTATTACTTGCCTTTGAGTAGTACGAAGCATTAAATTATGAGATATTAGGCCTGAATACGACCAGGAAAACCAGGAAACGCAAACGTGAGTTAGAATCTAAGTACTTTGCTATTATAGCCAAGCTAGATAGTGAAATGAGCAAAAGGACCTATAAACGTGAACAACCCGCCACAGGCAAAGCACATGAAATTACCGGTATGACAAGACCAAGACCGGTATCAAAAGTAGAATCGTCAAGAGTAGAATCTGTCCAAAGTAGAATCTGTCCGAAGTAGAATCTGTAAAAAGTAGAATCTTACCAAAGTAGAATCTTACCAAAGTAGAATCTGTCCAAAGTATAATATAATGTTTAAAGTACAAACTGTAAATGGTTGACCAAACGATTTAATGGCAAAGCAAAAATAGATAAATCGAAACACACAAAAAAGTATTTTGTTGATCAGTGCGCAGCCATTAAAAATATTACGGCTTTACGCCGCACGTATCACTGTGAAATAAACAGAATTGATATGGGCACAAATCAAATCATACGTCAGAAGAAACAACAAAACTGACCGAAGTGAAGCAGTTATTGCAAGAAAGTTTGACAGAAACGGATGCAACATCATGGAAAAACTGCATTGATCGTTTGAACAAAGAAGAAAATAAATGATGAGACTAGTTGGACCGATAGACGAAGCAACTGACTCCTTAGCACAACTATTTATTATTTCTGTGTCAGACGATTCATCTAGCGACAACGATGACAACGAGAATAAGGATAGTTGGCCGAAATACGTTTCGTGGAGGGCAGTTATTTTCATGTATCATTTTGAACGTAATCATATAGTTGCAAGGAGTAACATACTTTATAATTACCGGTACGTAGATGACATCATTATATGCTGGACATATACATTTAGACAACTAGACTCAATTATCAATACCTTGAACACAAAACACCCTAAAATCAATTTCAAACTAGTGAAGGAACAGAACGAATAACTTAATTTCTTAGATCTAAAAATAACTAGGGTGGACAAGCATGAGTTTGAGATTTACCGAGAGCCAACACAGACTGACACTGTTATCCCAATAACGTCTTGTAATTCGTGGCAACACAAAATGGCAGCATTCCATTGCTATATTAACCGTTTGCTAACTGTGCCAATGTCTTCTGCTAATTACAACAAGGACGTTAGTACTTTTAGTACTTTTAGGACGTCCTTGTTGTTTAAATATTTTAAATATTAACAAAATTTTGGAAATTTACCCAACGACTCGATTTGAATGTAAAAATATTATCACTTCGTGGATTAAGACACTAAACTATGAAGAAACTGAAGCTCTGCTGGTGGTAAAAAATAAATAACAATAGTAACTTAAACTATGTGATTTACTTACATTACACTCAAATTTACACATGACGCATGTTAGAATACATACACATTGCACCACTCACCCTATTATCAGCGGCTGATCCCGAACCCAAGACTCCGGTCGCAGGGCTGGTTAGAGAACATGTACAGTACCCACTTACACACACATACAGACATACACACACAATACACATACAATATAAACACACACACACATTTAAAATCGTCTATTAATCTATTAGTAAATTTAGAATCGTAAAAAAAAAAATTGTTTAAGTAAAAGATAATGTTGATAAATGTATTGTATCATCCACTATTATTACAACACTATCCTAGTTGTGGAAGAGCGGTGTCTACTGCTACAGGTATTTTTATACTTACTAGTAGATGTCCTCAATGTATCTAGTATAAGTAGTGGATAACGAAATAAAGAAATTTGAATGTGAATTGAATTTGAATTTAGTGCCACCTAAAAGGCCTCAAAAATGAAGTCAAGTATACTATGTAGGACAAATTTCTGAAAAAATCCACCGGACGTTAAAGATATCTGGGATACGAGTTGCCTTCAGGACGGGCAACCCCTGGACGCAACTGGTTAGGAATCTGTGCAATCAAAAAGAGAGCGTGGCTAGATTCCAGTGGTCTGGGGTTTATAGAGTTGCTTGTCCGGAATGTAATGGATGTATATTGGCCAGACGGGTAGGAGTTTTATAACTCGGTATAGGTCACGGCTTTCCGGAACAATCATCCGGATAAATGTCATTTTGCCAAACACCTTTTGAATACTTAATAATAACCATAATTTAAAAATTTTACACACTTGCAGTAAGGGGTTGAGATTGTCTATACTTGAACAGCTCGAAATTTCCGAATTATCTAGGGATAGGTTATTTACAATGCTGAATGAACAGGTGGGCAGCTCCTCTATTTCCCATCAATCGCTATTTTTGATAGACGGTTAAACACTTGAACCGAATTATTAATTATTAGGGGGGGAGGGCTCTTTCCAGCAGTGGACTACATAGTATAGTCTGAAGAAGAAGAAGATTAATTATTACAACTAGTTCCTACCCATTTGCGCTGGACCTACCTATTCTAATGCTGAATAAATTTGGATAATGAAGCGAAAGTGAAAATGAAGAAAAATGCTAAAGTGATATACAAAATAAACAGTATATTATGACATATCTATGCGGGGATTGTGAAATATTTTTTTGCTTAATAAATCGCCATCATGCTGCAAGTGATAAAAAAAGTATCAGAGCCGGCAGGGATATTATTTTAAAGGTTAAACGAGCTTGTGAAGAAGAAACAGATCATAACGGACTTTTGGTACTGTTTTCTAAAGTAAAAACACGCGTTCCTTATTTGACAGGTAATTTTAGGGTTGCCAGAGCATTCAAATTACCCTTATTCAGTGTTAAGTACTTATAATGTTTAAAACTAAGTTTTTAGTTTACTAATATTTAGTACTATACTTTCGTGCTTCGCAAGGCATGTTAAGCCGTTGGTGCCGACTGTCGTTTAGCCATGTTAAACGCTTTATGGGCGGCTTGATAACTTTTGACAGTAAGGCCCGCCACTGTCTTACAATCCTTTACCAACCCGGACTTGGCCCCCGTGGTGGAGTATGGCCTAACCTTCCTACGATGCAGGAAGAGACCCGTTACCCACCAGTGGGGACATACAAGGGTTGATATCGATATTTAGTTAGGTAATAATGTATCAGTATAATTATTTTAAATTTGTTTTAAGAGTTTCCGGACGTACCGCCACCTAAATAACTCGAGAGAGGAATGAGGCAGTAGCGTCATCTTCTAAAATTGTGACACCAGGCAAGAAAAGGAATCCGATAAAACAAATTGCAGAATTGAATGACTTTGATAAATGCCCTATAAGGCATTTAAAACTCGTACATTCATTGTATAACGTCAAGGAGATTCCTACCATAAATAAACTTTGGTTACAATTGAAAACTGAAATAGATTTTAAATATGGTAGAATATTATTGAGGTCTAATTTACAGACTAGAAGGCTTTGGATACAAAAGTGCAAGTCTAAACGAAAAGTTTTAAGGGAACGCAGGCATATTGCAGCTTGGAGAGCAAACCATATTTTAAGACTGCGCATGAAGTCTTAAAATAGACTGTCAGGAAGAAAACCGACCAGTCATCTATCTTGACGAAACATACACGCTTCTTACCACCTCAAAAAATGTTGGTAGTCGGAGTGAAAGCCGGGTGTTTTATTAGCTTCCAATAGCGTCGGTGCAAGGTGGATTAGAGCTCATGGCGGAGGCAAATCTAGGTTTGTTGATAATGGATTGCTTCTATTTAAATCCAAAGGCAAGTTAAGCGATTATCGTGATCCCATGAACTCTATATGTAACTCTGAAACTTCATGCATTGGATGAGAGAAAAAATTGTTCCAAATTTACCATCGTCATGCATTGTAGTGATTGATAATGCGTCACATTACTGTACGCAAACTAATATAGCCCCTACAATGGGCAATACAAAAGCAGCACTCAAAGAGTGGCTTACAAAAATTGGAATTCAATAAGATGGTTGTTGGACAACGACTTCATCAAAAGCCACAAAGGAGAGCCGCAATATAAAGTAGAACAATTGTTGAATGAACATGGAAATGAGGTTCTGCGTTTGCCTCCTTATCACTACGACCTTAACCTTATTGAAAAAATTTGAGCGACGATGAAGAGACGCATCGCAGCAAAAAATGTTTTTCAAGCACATGATTGTTTCACTATCAATTGCTGAAACGGCTTTCAGTGCAGGTAAGACGAAAGAATGGTTGCATAATGTTTACATGTTGAAAAAATAGAAGATACATATTACGATTCAGACAGGCTTTTAGATTATAAATGGACAAATTTATTGTTAATGTTACTGGTGATACATCTGACTCCTCTGACGATTATTCCAGCATGGACGAGGACGAAGATATTGAAATGGAAAGCGTGGAGCCATTGGAGAACCATTGTTATACTAAATTTAAGAGTACTACGCGGTATTTAATAAAATACTTTAAAATTAACATGAAGTTTTAATTTCAAATACTACTCAGAAAACATCGTGTAGAAAAAATGTCGCCTCTCTAATTTTTAATACGATGTTTTCCCAGCGCTAGCCCCGGCTGCCTGACTGGTCTTAAACGATAACAAAGGTTCAGCAACATAGGGCGCGTTTAGTGCATAAAAGGGTGACCATTTTCATGACTAACGATAGTGAGACAGTTCCGAGTGTGTCTGTGCTTCGCAAGGCACGTGAAGCTGTTGGTGCCGGCTGCTATCAGTAGGTAGTTTAGCCAAGTCAGAGGCGTTAGGACGGCTCGAAAAACTTCTGACGTTAAGACCTCCCACTAGTCTTTTTTTAATCTTTATTTAATTAAAAGTGTTCGGTACACAAGTGACCATGTCACTAGCACGCAATCCTAAGTTAACCATCTTCTACATCATTCTAGCTTCTTCCGAGACCGGAAAAGCTAGAATGATGTTGCAAACACCAACTACGTGAAAAATCTGGTAAATCTCTTACACTACTATTCCGGACACATTCTACTAAAATGTGATAGACATCTTCAATCATCCCACATGCGGTACAATTTTGCGATTCTGTTTTTTTCATTAGAAATGCGAATTTATTTAAAGGCAAGTGCCCAGACCGTAATCATAAAGCTAATAGTATAGCCACTAGTCTTACAAACCTCCATCAATCTGGACTGGGCCCCCGCCCCGCCCCGTGGTGGAGTATGGCCTATACTATCCTCTAGTGCACCTCGGTAGAGACATTAATGGGTTGCGTGTGGGTTAATTAAAATATTAGAGTTCCACCACCACTCCAAAATTACCTACAACCGGTTTTTATCAAATAAAGGGAACATTTTCGTTCGCCTGGCCATTAAGTACGCCGCCAGTCGCGCTCAGACTTATCTTGCGCGCACTTTTGTAAATGCGACCTCACAAACGTTTTAATTTTGCATATGTAATTCATAGCGTCATATTTTGAGATAAATGTAAAGCATATTTTTTTAGTTATGTTTCAATAAAGAAAAGTATTTTTAAACCTCAGCGGCTAAACATTAAAAAAGCGTATATCATGTAGACCAATCGGCCGTAAACTATTCTGTGCAGCCAATATCTGCGATTTGGCGAAAAAAAGCACCGCGAGCCGACGACGTTTTGGCTGGTCTGTGGCCGATTCTACTTTTGCGCAGACGGCGAAAGGGTCGTCTTGACTTTATCAAGACTAAACCATCCATAAAATAGGTAAAGAATCTTGAATATTACTTTGTTTCTATTTTGTTATGCATGCATGACGCGTGCGGCGTCAATAACATGAAATTTCCCTAGTTAGAACCATAGTAAGATGGCGGGAGCAGACTACCGAAGCAAGCAAGCAAGACTAGCAAGTTTCCGACTGCGACATAAAAATTTAAGTTTGCGCAAACCTGAAAATACCAATGCTGATCATTCGGTTTCAACAACATCCTAAAGAACATATACCGAAAATACAATTTTACTGCCGATTAGATTTTCAACTAAGACGAATCTGGTGTCTCAACTGTGCTAAGTACACCCAAATTATTTGCGAAAAAGAATCAAAAACATGTTGGTCAAATGGCTAGTTGGCCAATAGAGGAGAGCTGATGGTATTATGGTGGTATTATATCGGCAAGTGGAAACACCATACCGCCCCTATTCATCTTCCCTCGAGTACATTTTAAGCACCACTTCATAGAGGGTGCTCCAGAAAGCTCTTTGGGTGTAGCCACGAGAAGTTGTTAGATAAACTCGAGCATTTTTGTTGATGTTCTAAAGCACATCCAGAAACACACCTTATATTCGAAAGAAATCCAATAGTATTGCTTTTATGTGATAATCGGCTGTAATAGACTACAGCCGTGCCAATGGGATTGTATGTCTTTCATTTCCACCACATGTGTGTGCAGCCATTAGATGTGAGGTTATCTGAACCATTAAAGTCTAAATTAAAACGGCATTTAATGACTGGCATCTTTCAAACGGCAATGGCCAAAACTTACAAACATAACTTATTTGAAATCATTGCATGGTAGGAATATTACTAGTGTGTATTAAAAAACAGGAATATGGATTTTTAATAAGTATATTTTTAAAGACGATGATTTTGTGCTGGTTTAGGTGTATCATTCAAGTCCTGTAACAAATACCAATGAAAGCACTGATGCTTTGGCCGCACACATCGCGATATCTCGAAGATTCGGGCTATGACGATGTTTGTACCCAAGTATTCGCGTATACTTTGGAGCTTTGTCGGGACTTCGCGTGAAGTATGGTGACATCCACGTAAACGATGTCAATGTATTATTCGTACACAGTAGTGTTTGTGTGACACATATTCGTAGTGTTTAGTTAGTAATAAGTTTTATTTATAATGTCTTGTTTGATTATTACACGTTTCACTTCATATCCGGAGGTTAACAAATAAACACGTTTACTTAAAGCCGCTTTTTACATCAATCAACCCCTTCAAACCCACGACCCAAGATCATCATATTTCATGGCGACCCTGCCACGTCTTTCCTGCGAGTCTACTGTGAAAAAGGAAGAGACACTATGAAGACGGAAAAGGCGAAGATTTCAAGCACGAAGAAATGAAACCACTACTGCACAGAACTATAAGAAGACAGAACTGGTTGCTTATCAAGAACGAAGGTCCCATAAAAACCTTTCGACAAGCAAGAAAAACCGGTTAGTGAGGACGATGGACAGGGTATGCCTCTTGTAGCAGCTGGAGAAAGTACAAATAGATCCGCCGATATGATTACTCAAAAAGCAGAAAGAGCTCGGTATTATTTATCTTCTGAAATAAACTCTGCTAGGCAACAAATAAATGAAGCATTTAACCATGTTAAAATAATTCTTACAATGACGAATATGATTTTTGTGGAAAATTGATATCTAGTCGATATTAACTCTTGTATGTCCCCACAGTTGGGAAACGGGTCTCTTCCTGTATCGCAGGAAGGTTCGGCCGTACTCCACCACGGGGCCTAGTCCAGGTTAGTGGAGGATTGTAAGACAGTGGCAAGTCTTACTGTCAGAAGTTATGAAGCCGCTGTTAGAAGTTGTAAGTTATTTGCTTCATAATTAGTTTTAAGTATTATTAGTATTTAAGTGGGTCGTTTACCCAACATTTTCTGGTAGCAGAGCGTGGTTAATCCCTTAACCCTGTGGGAAACATACACTTTGTATGTTAACTTTGTTTTCCCATACATTTGTAGGTTACTTTGTAGGTTATCTTTTGGTCAACATGTAACAGTAAAGTTATTGTCATTGTTTGCAATTGATCCATGTTATTATTTGCAGTTTTGTATGTGAATAGCAAATAGTAGTAGTTTTAAGTATTATTAGTATTTAAGTGGGTCGTTTACCCAACAGCCGCCCATAAGGCCTCCTACATATATGGCTTAACGACTGCCATTACATGACAGCCGGTACCAATGGCTTGACGTGCCTTGCAAAGCACGGAAGCGCTCGGAAAAATGGCGGGGTAATAAGGGATGCCGCCGCCGCCGGGCGACTTTTTCTCAAAATTCCTACCGCGCCGCGTCCGCACATGACTCCCGTACGCCCGATACGAGCTGGCGCCCACCGTGCATTAAGGTTATTTAAGACTTTATTTAACTAAGTTTAAAGTTGCTATGTGTTATGCGCTTATTAAAGCTTTTGTATAACTCGCTTAACTTTCGGACTTCAAGAACCCTTCTCCCTACAAGTGGCCGTCCAACCGTAGGAGCCGAAATTGAGAGTCATGCCGAGGACACGCCGCCGACCTTCCATTGATGGAGAAAACTCGGGAGGAGCTGTCGAAGAAGATTTCGACCAAGCTGCCTGCATCCCGCTGCGGGAAATCCCTGCGGGCTCACCCGATGTCCCCGCCATGTAGTTGGCGATCCAACAAGCACAAGTCGACGCGTTTGAAAAGCAATTAAGCAGGGTTCAGCGACAGTCGGCGACGCAATACCTGCCGCCGCCGAGTCGCGAGTCGCCGAGCCGAGCCGCTCAAATTAGAGAAAGTACTACGTAATTATTCAATAAGTGTTATATATCACTACAATCTGCATAAAATTCCCTATCCGATTATTATACTTGTAATGCTAATAAAATTATCAATAAACTTACATGATATTCAAATGACGAGATGAATTTCACTATCCACGCCATTTTGACACTACTTTGAACTTTGTCTCACTATTTTCACTAATTACTCATTCACTAGCACTGAACTAACACTTATAATATGATCTGCATATTATCTATTACTGTTTACACAATTTTCATACTCTAATTCACCAAAATAAAGCTATAAATGAATAATTAACAGGAAGAGGTAAAATGACACTGACCGCCCATACAAGCGGCACAGTCCGGGCTAAAAGTTCGAGGCTTTTTTCACTTTCTTTTCCATCAAATACAACGAAACTATTATTTGAAACATAATCTACACACTTTTCCCAGTAATTTGATATATAACACATAAACAAATCCGCAGCGTTGCCTTCTCTAAATAACTTATAAAACTTTAGCGAGCGGAGCAACTCACGACGAAAACGCAAAATGGCGTCTGACCTAGCAAGCTCATGTGGTTTCGATGATAATTCAATTTCTTTCCACGTCACGTCATTTGATTGGTTGGCAAAAGTAATCCTTACTAACCATTGGCCAATAAAACAACAGATATTGTCCATAGAGAATGCACAGAGAATAGATAAAAAGAGTCCAATCTGAGCGTTGCATAGTGTACATACGTCTGTACACTAAGCGCTTGGGGGATTACGCGCGGCCGGGCTGATTAGTGTACAGACGTATGTACACTAAACGCGAGAAGGGTTAAGCAGGGTTCAGCGACAGTCGGCGACGCAATACCTGCCGCCGCCGAGTCGACTCGCTTCGATGGGACTGGTGACGTAGAAGCTTTTATTGACAGCATTGAAAGTTATAAGATAAGAATATTCTTTATTGTGCACCAGAGCACATTATAAAACATGTAAAGATACAAAGTACAATTGACGGCCTTATTGCTAACAGCAATTTCTTCCAGACAACCTTACGACGCTACTAGTCGGGAATGCTGCCACGTGGTGGCAGAGCATTAAACGAGTCGTGGCCTGCTGGAGTGATGCACTGGATCTTCTATACAGCGCTTACGGTCGCCGCCGTCCACCATCGCGCATCTATCAAGAGCTTTTTTTAATGGAGCATCGTGAGGAACCGACAGATTTCTTTGTTGCCAAAACGCGCGCGCTGTTGAGCCGCCTTCTCCGCGGCGATCTACCGGAGAAAGCAGAGCTCGACATGGTTTACGATCTGCTCAACCGAAGAATCAGCAAGAGGTTGCGACGACAAGATCTCTCTACATTCGCTCAACTTCTAGAAAAGTCTAGAAGGATTGAAAAGAAACTATTCAGAGTCGACAAGTTCGCACGCCGCAAGGATCGCGCGCCGTGTATATCGCTGCCGATGACGTCACACCCCGTATATCGCGCGCAACGCTGCCAGCGTCCGAGCAGTCTGCTACAATTCTTCTTCCATCATCATTCGTTGTGTTCCTGCCGCCGCCGCCCACATCAGGCCGCCGCCCTCTGTCGGCCATGACTGTCCGCCTACTATAACAGCTGTCAACGAAGCGTCATCGAGGAGTGAAGCTGTGCATCGGAAACGTTTGTTCTGTGTGTATTGCAAGAAGAATGGACACGTCAGAGACGATTGAGGGAAACTACTTACTATACTTGAGCCATTACAAACGTGCGAACAGAGTCATAAAACGTTACGCCGTAGGAATGGAACAATGCCGCGCCATTCATTATGGATAAAGGGATGCCGCTCGGATGCAGGTAGCTTTAAAGACACGGTCGTTGATGACTAATGCAATTAGGTAAAATGCAGGTGTTTGTAAAAATCGTGTTTATTCTCATTAGACTATCACAAGCGAACCATGGACGCATTATTCTCTTAACTTTGTGCTTTGTTCTACGTGTTTGTAAGGCATTCACAGATCGGGCTAGCCTAAAAATTGTTTATTTCGCCTACGTTCGCAGTATTCTCGAGTATGCATCGTCTATATGGACGCCACACTATATAATTTACATTGCCAAGATTGAGCGTATTCAGAAACTTTTCCTGAAGCATTTAAATTACCGGGAGGGTAGAAGTTTTCAAACATACTTGGATGCATGCCGCTATTACAATCTGTTATCACTGGAGGAGAGGCGTACTCTTTCGGACATGAGTCTTTTCTATGATATTGTGGGGGGGAGGCTGGATAGCCCGCAGCTTTTAGCTGGGGTGGGTCTTTGGGCGCCTCCAAGACGGACACGTCACACACAGTAGTAGTATAGTATTGGGAACTCTAGGACACTTTTCCGTCGTGAGAGGCTCACTGCGTTCGCCGTCACTCCTTCAAAGTGTCCTAGAGTTCTCAATACTATTGTGGGAAATATGCAATCTAGACATTTCATTACTTGATTAACTTACTAAAACGGAAACTCTTTTTTACTTCAGTTCATTCATAGGAATTATTTATATAAGCGTCAAATACAACAATCACTTCATTGCACGCCTGCAGTTCTAGGTGTTAGTATCGTTTTTATTTTATTTACTCAAGAATGAAATTTATACAACAAGCGCAAACATTACGTTTGGAAAACATTTGTAGCGAATCTAACAACAAAATAAAACTACATGGAAATCTTTTACCAAATACAATTCGATGCATAATTTGTGGTCCTTCGAACTGCGGTAAAACAAACGTAATGATAGGTCTTCTATTGCACAAAAATGGATTGCGCTACCGAAACGTTTACCTTTATTCTAAAACGCTCTTCCAGCCAAAATACGTTTTTTTAGATAAAGTGTTAAGCATGGTTCCTGAGATAAATTTCAGTAAATTTCGTGACAACGAAGAAGTGATAAGTCATCAAAATGCCAAACCTTACTCCGTAATGATATTTGATGACGTTGCTTGTGAAAAACAAAATAACATACGTGATTATTTTGCGATGGGTAGACATAAAAAGATTGATTCTTTCTATTTGAATCAAACATACAGTAAGATACCAAAGCAATTGATCAGGGATAATGCTAATTTGATTATAATTTTTAAACAGGATGACATCAATCTACGACATATTTATAACGAACATGTTAACGCAGATATGAGCTGGACACAGTTTCGAGAGATGTGCAAAAAAATATGGAGTGTGCCTTATAATTATTTGGTAATTAATAAAGATTGTGAAAAAGGTAAAGGATGTTACAGAATGAACTTTGACAAATTCGTTGTCTTTGACTAAGCATATTTGTGCTATTTATAATGAGTTACGGATCGAAGTGTCGTTACTAATCGGTTTGCGTTGCGAGAGAAAGTACATATTTTATCTCGCTATGGAAAAGATACTAAAAACACAGATTGTAGAATCTGCTGAAGCTGTAAAAAGAAAGTTTAAACAATTGAAAGATATTGACCACGATAATGATCTAGTATTGGAAAAGGTTTTCAAACCATTAACAGGTCCACTAAAAAGCATCGCCGCAAAAAATGAAAAGATTAATAAAGAGTATTGGGATGATAGACACTGGGACACTAAAACAAACATTGATACTAACAAAGACCTTAATGAAATCGATGATGGTGCATCTACCAGCTACAACTTTATGCAAAATAGTGATCGTGACTCCCAAAAACCTGAACAGAAAGCATTTAGTGAAACTGATGAAGGCGATTTAAACATGGGTGATTCAAGTGACACATCGTTTAAAACTCTTGAATCTGTTCAGAGTCCTCGCCAAGATTCTTCTTCTTGGTCATTGTCATCGGAAATATTTAGTAATGTACCTTATGGAGTAAGGCTGGAGCGAGGAAAAACTATGTTGGGATCACTGCGAGTGTCAGTTACAGAAAATAAGATTTCAGTTGGCGGGAAAAGTTATTTAAATACACCTGGATTAGCTGAATTATTGTTGAAACCAAAACCAAATTTAAGTTTAGTTAAGCCTGATGATTTAAAAAACTATAAACAATTACTGTTAGAAACAAATGCTCACCGTCGTGATTTCAGTCCTAAACAGCCAATAAAAAGTAATAGAGGTATGAAGTATTTGCAAATAATAAAACCTCTCTTTAAACTAACCAAAAATACTTCTAGCAGTATTGAAAGTCTGCCGCAAGGAGAAGGGTTACCAGTTTTGAAAAAAATGAATAAAAATGTGGATTATGTGTACTGGGATGATCCAAATGAATTGGTGGAACGTTTAAAATTACTTATTGCGTCTCGCGAAGCTGGTAATACAGGGCTTAATAACGAAATTATTTCTATCATTGAAGAACTGCGTGAATGTGGTCTAATAAAGTAATATAATTACAAACTCAAATGTATTTTCCATCAGTTCTTGTTCAACCTTCTTAAAAAAATGATGAATATTGATAAATTTGGCCACCATGTGCATAAAAGACTTCGTCCATCAGAAATATTTTATAGCACCAATAATAAAAATCTTACTCAAAACCTTAACGGAGAATATGACTTGAAATCAAAAAAACTGGTAGGATTGAGACTTCCTGTACTACCAGATGAGGCTGTCAACAAAGAGTATGTTGATCAAAACTTAAAGTTATTTTGCAAAGAGCATGATATTCTTGTCGAGCTAAAAAGTATAAAGAGTCAGATACAACTGATTCAGAAACAGTTAGATGAAAAGTGTACAAGGGTAGAAGTTAGTTCTATTATCAAAGATCAGTTGGTAGCAATCAGAGACATTGCCAGTAGAAATTATGAGTAAAGAAAAAGTGGTGAACGAGATTCATAGAGCTGCTAGAAGAAATTTTAATCGACGGCAAGTTATTCTTAAAGGAATCGATGATTTATGGCAAGCGGATTTAATTGATATCCAACATATTCGAAAACACAATAGAGGATTTAATTTTATTTTAGTCATTATAGATTGTTTTTCAAAATATGTTTGGACTGTTCCATTAAAAACTAAATCAATGAATGAAGTGTGTAATGCATTTGAAAAAATTTTAAAAAGTAATCGTGTTCCAACTAACGTACAGACCGATTTAGGAACAGAATTTTATAACAAATCTTTTCAAAGGCTTATGCAATCATACCACATTAACCATTATTCAACTTTTTCTACAAAGAAAGCATCTATTGTTGAAAGAGTTATAAGGACATTGAAGAATAAGCTATATAAATATTTTAGTTTAGTTGGCAATTACAAATGGATTGGAAAACCATTAGTTGATATTGTGATTTCATATAATAGTACGAAACACCGTACAACAAAGTATCGACCAGTGGAGGTAAACAAAGTCAATGAACCCAAAGTTTTAGAAAATATTGTATCTCACGCAGAGTCATCCTCAGTGAAACCAAAGTGTAAAGTAGGGGATTGCGTTCGTATTAGCAAGTACAAAGGGTGTTTTTACAAAGGGTATACTCCCAATTGGTCGACCGAGTTATTTACCATTAGCAAAGTTAACAAAACTACTCCCATTACATATCGTATTAAAGACCAGCATAATCAATTAATAAAAGGTAGTTTCTACGAGCAGGAATTAAATAAAACACGTAATCCCGGTGTTTATTTAATTGAAAAGGTATTGAAAAAGAGAGGAAATATGTTATTTGTCAAATGGCTTGGATTAAAAGACGCTGAAAACAGTTGGATCGGTAAAAATGATGTCGTGAAATAATGTTATTATATTACACTCATGAATGCAAAATTTTATTCATTCGTTCGTAAGTGATGACTGGAAGAGGACTTATTAATAAATTAATAAATAATTTACCACTCGAGTTACATTTACCAGGATATAATTATTGCGGCCCTGGCACAAAACTAGAAAAACGCTTACTAAGAGGTGATCGAGGTATTAATCAGTTAGACGATGCTTGTATGCGTCACGACATTGCCTATACTAAATACACCGATACGCGCAATCGACACCAAGCTGATAAAGAATTGATGGAAATGGCAAAACTTAGATCAAAAGCAAAAGACGTGAGTAGAGGGGAAAGACTTGCTTCGTGGTTAGTAAACAAAATCATGAAAGTTAAGGTTAAGACAGGTGCTGGTTTTAAATCAGGTATTAGAAAAATAAGTACACAATTAAAGAAAGCTAAACTAAAAAATAAACAATCTGCAATTAAATATGCACATTTAGCTGCAAAAAAATTGTTTCCTAAAAATATGAAAGTTCAGCTACCTCGAATAATACCAATCCCAAAAATTGGGGGGATACTACCACTTCTTCCTATATTTGCTTGCCTTTCGGCAGTAGGTGCATTAGCTGGAGGTGCAGCTGGAATAGCAAAAGCAGTGAACGACTCCAAATCTGCTCAAGAAAATCTAAAAGAATCAATACGTCATAATAAGATGATGGAGACAATTGCTATTGGAAAAGGGCTGTACATCAAACGGTACAAAAAAGGTGGTGGGCTCTGTTTACATACAAAAAACTGCTAAATAGGCTACCCCGACGCGCACTCACAAATGAAGATATAATGAAATATGTTAATAACAGTAATATACCATATTTCAGAGGTGTATACATGAGGGATAATTTGCCTCAAAAACCTAAACAAATTGAGTGTGCGATTATTAATTTAGATAGTTCTGACAACCCTGGAACGCATTGGGTAGCCTTCGTAAAAATTTATAATTATTGTGAATATTTTAACAGTTTCGGAGATTTAAAACCTCCTACAGAATTGGTTAAATACCTAAGTGGCGCAGATTTGTATTACAATTATACTAAATATCAAGCATACAACACGTTTAACTGTGGACATTTATGTCTTAAATTTTTGAAAGGTTTCTGGAAACGAGTCAGTTAACTATGTCTTTCACAATGTCTATAACGGGCACAGACTCTGCTCTTGTAACAAATTATTCACCGGCTTTGGAAACTGATGGTGATTATGAGTGTGGCCTGTTGTACTTCACTACTTTTAATTCAATTCCTAATGTTGATCACAGAAATAATAAATTCTATTACGGTAAAGATGGGGTTGTGATAATACCAGAGGGTTCATATGAACTTGAAGATATTATTGACTTCCTAACGAAACATGTTCATGATTGTGTTTTGGAATTAACTTGCAATAATAATACTTTAAGCACCAGTATTTTTAGTAGCAAAGACATTCATTTTGATAAGGAGAACTCAATAGGAGTTACATTAGGATTTGGAAAAGTATTATTAAAAGCTAATATATTACACACATCTTCCTATCCGATCAACATTTTACCATCAGCCATAGTCCGAATCGAATGTGATATTGTAAGTGGATCATTTGTTAATGGAAAACCTAGCCATATAATTTATGAGTTTTCTCCGAATGTGCCGCCGGGTTATCGAATAATTGAAATTCCTAAAAACGTTATCTATTTCCCAGTTATCCAAAACAGTGTGAGTGCAATTAATATTAGAATTTTGGATTTAAATAATAACCCACTAAATTTAAGAAGGGAAGAAGTACAGCTTTGCTTACATCTGAAGAAAAAATGATTGATTTCAATAAAAACCTGTGTACTACTAGCAGAAAGCGCAGTTTGCTTTCAAATATTACGAAGGTACCACCAAAAAGAAATAAGTTAACCAAAGCCAATAAACAATTTCTCAAATTAATAAATTTGTCGAAGTAACTAAAATGCTTAATGTAGCAGAACCTTTTGTACAAGACAACAGCATTGAAAGTATTCAGATTCATTCCTACAAGCCTTATGTAAGCAGCTACAATAGGAACGATGAGATACGGATTCCAATTAACCAGCAAGACCTTTACATTCTACCGTCGGAGAGTACTTTATACGTAGAAGGAAGGATCAGCGTAATCAACAGTGAAACTAAAGCCAAAGTGACCGAGTTTCAATTAATAAATAACCCAATACTATTTTTATTTCAAGATATTCGGTACGAATTAAATGGGGTTGAAATCGATAAGATTAAGAATGCAGGCATAACAACCACAATGAAATGTTTATTATCAATGAATGAAAGCGAATCAAAAATGTCTTATGCATGGGGTTGGAGCATTGACGGTATTAAAAACACAATGGGAGGAAGTTTTTCAGGCTGTCTCCCACTCAATAGAATCCTTGGGTTTGCGGAGGATTACAAAAAAATTATAATAAATTGCAAGCACGAACTTATACTTTTGCGAAGCAATACCAACATGAATGCAATTAAATTAAATAATAATGAGGTTGTAGAAGATATCGTAATCGATAAAATTATGTGGCGGGTGCCCCACGTTAAGGTGTCTGACCGAGAGAGAATCAACTTGCTTAGGTATTTAGAAAGAGACAGAGCTATTAACGTAGCGTTTAGAAACTGGGATCTTTATGAATATCCACTTTTACCTCAAACAACGAAGCATACATGGGCAATCAAAACTTCATCACAGATAGAAAAGCCAAGGTACGTTATCATTGGATTACAGAAAGACCGCAAAAATAATGGATTTCAGGATATGTCCCGATTCGATCATTGTAACTTGCGTGACATAAAAGTGTTTTTAAACTCAACCTACTTCCCGTATGAAAACCTAAACGTTAAATTTAGCAATGACAATTATGCTTTATTATACGAGTTGTATGCTAAATTTCAACAGTCTTACTACAGCCGTCTTCCGGAACCCCTGTTAAATTACATCGACTTCAAAGAAAAAACTCCATTATTTGTAATTGATTGCTGTCGTCAGAACGATACGCTGAAGACTGGACCTGTCGACGTTCGTGTTGAAATTGAGAGCGAGATAGCAATACCAGACAAAACAACTGCGTACTGTTTAATATTGAACGATTGTGTTATAGAATATAAACCTCTTACCAGTGTAGTGAAGAAAATATCATGAATCCGGAATACATTTTTGTAGATTTACAAGGCTTTAAAGACTACAAAAATAATTTTATTGTCAAAGAATTTGCTACGGCAGCAAGTGAAAGTACAGAAGTTTTTTTAATAAAACCTCCATTTCCTTTCAAACATTTGACTGACGAAGAAAAGAAACAAGTTGTTTGGCTCGGGAAAAATCGAGGAATCTACTGGAGTGAAGGATTAATAAGCTATAAAGAATTTAAGAGTATGATTAAGTCATCCCTATCTGGTAAAACTTTAGTTGCAAAGGGGGTTGAAAAATGTAAATGGGTTCAGGATCTATGTCCGAATAGCATTGTAAAGGATGTTGGCGAAATGGATATACCTAATCTTAAGACCTTAATTTCTTATTATTGTACGAATAAATGTAGTAAATATAACTGTCTGATTCATAACGATTACTGTGCATTAAAAAATGTTATATGTATAAGAAGATGGTGTGTTGACAATACAGTGTCAATATAATTTTTAATTAACTTCTTACCATTGAATTTGTACTTAATTATTATTTTATGAAAAATAAATGTGTTACTACGTAATTTTATATTTTCTTGTTTTATTGACTGAGAAAAAGAAAACAAAAGTCAGTTTAGTTTAAGATATTATATTTAAATGATTCGCATTTTAACATCGGTAACACTTATTCTACTTATAACTAAGATTAATAATATTTGACACAGTTAAATTTATTTATAGTATTACATAATTATTGCATAATGCTAGTTACCTAGCGAAATACAAAGAAAAAATAATTCTTCACATTTTTAGTAATCATTACTATTATTAGTTAACTTCCTACTCATTCTGTCAAGTAAATTTTCGGTCATGTCCATTATCTCGTCGGTATGTTCCATCACCATATACTGCGCATTCGACGTTTCCACTTCACTGTCACTGGATAAGTCAATCACTTTGATTTTTATCATTCGCAAACCTTTACGCCGCGATTTCTTCACAATGTAGGAAGTTGTATTTTGCGTCTTTTTCTTGGAAGGCCGCACTCGCTTGTTCGGATTTCGCGGGGGAGGTTCTGGAGCCCCAACTTCTTCCACATCCTCGCTCTCGAATCCGGTCAGTAAATGCTGGCCGTAGAAGAAAGGGTCCGTTATCGTCGGGCTGTAGGTCATCTTGGTGATCTGAAAATAAATAATAGATTTTAGTATCGACAAAATTAAAAAGAAGTTAGATATTTATTCAAAGTAGACAGGTTTCAACTTACCAAAATAAAAATATTTTATCAGCACAGTAACTCGTCTCGATGCTATCGATGTTAACTTGCGAATGAATTACGGACTCAGTCAAGCTGCGTCATCAATAGTCATCATTATTCGAAAGAGTTGTCCGACCAATATAACCAGAGCTACCTCTCCCCGCTGTATGCAATGTTATACGACGATGCATAACATCGTCGCGGGTGGCCCCCCTCCCCGCGCGCTTCATGCGCGCGAGCTCGCAAAGTTAGTTTAAACAAAGGACGTCTTGATGACACAATTGCGACAGGTTCGGTCTTGCTTGAGGTGGAAGTGAAATGAAGAATTTGATGACACAGCCAGAGCAGGTCAGGTCTTGATCAAACCTATCAAGGATATGGAATAAGTATGAACACAGGTATTTGTTTCAGATAAAAACGTTTATTTTAGTGTAGGTAGGTATTTAAATGTCTATCTACAATATTATCTTAAAATGTACACAAATTCAAAATTCAGAAAAACTAGATTTAATGTTTTTTTTCTTAATGTGCTTATACTAAAATTACTTACATAGGTATAACTTAATACAAGAGTCATCTTTAAACCATTTCAATAAGTGTTATATTTAAAATAATGAGTTATGCCCCCAGGCTACAGTGGACACTTTGTCCGGCATTATACATCTTTTATCGTCTGTATTAGACAAAGCAATTTTATTTACAGACTGGGTAAATATTTCGTGTTTTATAGACTTGAAAAGATTTTGCTTTCGTCTGACTAGTTTATTGTTCAGCAACACTTCACGATAATCGCTTGCAGCTAAATCTCGGACTACGCACTTTTTCACCCCTTTGGCTTTCTTTATTACCAGCTCAGTGGTTTTTATGCAATATAATTTTGAGCGCAAACCAATGAATTCGGTCAAAATTTTCCCCCCCAATTCATCTTTAAATAAACCAGGCACTTTTTTGTTTACCAATGGTAGGCCGAACTGGTTTCGAGGTTTGTAATTGCTTGTATCAAAAAAATCCATCAAGGATTCTTTCATATCTCTATAAAAATCTTCGGTTTGAATTTCATAAACAAAGCTGTCAGTGTCGGTGTAACAAAGCTGTATTTGTTTTCCATACTTAGGCTTAATTACCGAATAGTGAAAGTCATACATGTGACTCTTAGACAGCTCCAGCACTGCAAAACCCACATAAATTGGTTTGTTCAAAATTACTCTTTCCGGTTTCATTTGAATAGCGACTAAGTTTTCGGAAAATACGCTTGCGCTATGGAAGTTTAACCGAGCAATCAATTTGTCAGCGGTATCATGTTTTTTTGTTTTGTTTATTTTATCATGCCATTGTGTAACAAGTTTAACATTAACGCGTTTTTCACTATCCTCTAGCGTTTTTCCGAAAATAGAGTTATTATTTAACTTGAACAGGTCTTGCTGGAACTGAGTGACCGCTTTTTTTCTTAGTTCCGTGTTTAAATCGATGTATTCTTTCAAAAAAGCTCTCTGGCGAAATGTTATAACTCTATGAACTTTAGCGAGGATCAATCCGTTTGCCAGACATGTTTTGAGGTGAACGTAATGTATCACGTAGTAAAATTTATCGTACAAGTTCGGAGTCAATTTAGGTGTCTTACCTCCAGGAGGAATGAATTTCTCAGCACAAAATGGGTAATCGCTATGCGCAGCGTGTAACTCATCAGGGTACAATAAGTCTACTTCTAATATGTAACCTCGTGGAGCATCATTGGGAATGTCTTCAACATTCAAGTTTTCGATTTCAGATTCACTTAAAAATCTAAAATCCGAAATTGGCAAGGACTGGCACATGCTGTATCCGTATAAATTGTTACAGTCAATGTATACCAAAAATGAGTCTCGTTTAGTTGGATCGTACGTCTCCATATATGAATTGTTTGCTTGCGAGTGTCTTTTGGAACACATGCAAATGCCACCTCTGATACCCTTTTGAATCATGCGAATAATTTCCAAGTTATCTATAAGTTCTAATTGGATCCCCGTTTTTAGAAGCATTGCATCAAATGACAAACTTGGAGAAGTTAGGTAGAAGGCTGGATCTAAGTTGTAATGCGTCTTACATGTCTTCCTGAAGTTTTCGAAGACGTCTGTTAATAACAGCACATCAGTCTTCACATAAAGGTCTGTATATTTGCCCATGTTTTCAATTTCGAAAGTTTGCCACACATTTTGAGCGTGCGCATACTCTTCGTCCGATATGTGTTCGTCAGCCATAGAATTGTAGAACAACGACTTATCAGGTAGTTGTTTATCTGTAAACATTTTCCAACAAGTCATATAATCGTAGGGGTACACCCCTTTGCGTGTAAGTAACTCAAACTGATTTTCATCTGGGAAATAACGCGAAAGATAAGTAAAGTCATTTTTGTGCAAGCCTTTTGCCAACTTTTGTAAACTCGTGCCCAAAAATTTATACGAGTCAACGAATCGTATTTGAGCAAATTCGTCTTCAGAAATTTGAAAAAACTTCGTGAACGAAATGTAGTTCTCTTTGTTTTTTGGAATAATTTTTATCGGTCCGCAAATGTCACTCAGTTCTTTAATGAACAAATGACAGTCATATCCTGCGAGGTTATGAAAAAATATCGGAACTAGTTTGGGAACTCGAAATTTCAAGTTACAATATGCATGTGCCGCACCGCGATAACGACCTGTCAGATGACAGTGATCTCTAACTTTGTCTGTAAATATTAGACGATCACAGATGTGACAACAATCTGCTTCCGCATAATCTTTTACATTTTCGCTTGTAAATGTCATAGGGATGTTTTTATTAACAATACTGTATATTCTTTTCACTTCTCGAACGAGTAGTTTAACAAATTTTTGAGCACAGTCAGAGCCACGGTACTGAACAAATCGATTTAAATTAGTATCAAATGAGCAAACAACATGGTATGCGAATGCAATTGGTACGTGTTTCTTTGCGTTATATGTGTAACTCAAATCAGGATTTTGCTGACATCCTTGATAAGGAACTAGAAGCGTTTCAAAGTCTGCATAAATAGCAAAAGGCATATCTTGCTTATGAGCAAAGTGTTTGAATTCAAGAAAAGTTCCTTTCCCAGGAAGCACAGTAGCAACACCACTACATAAATGGTTTTGTAGGGTTTGCTCGGATGATAGAAATTGGAGACAGTCTTCACAGAAATACAATTTACCATGATGTTTAGTCATCTGACTGCGAACAAGCCGAGGTAGATTTTTAATTAAAACGTAATGAGTGCGGTTTCCTTTCTCTAATAACAGCAAATTAACGCGTGTCGTCCTATACTTGTGTTCCGATTTGTAAATGGGTCCAACAATACCCTTGGTATTTTTCAACGCATATATGTTAACGCTTATGTTTGGATTGTTGGTCTCGAACGATTTAACGTCCGCTAGAGTAACTGGAAGGCTCAAATCAGCAGTATTCAGCACTTTGGTAAAATGGGGGTACGAAGACGTACGATCGGCCCTACCTTTAGGAGTATGAAGTGCAGCGACAATACTCCACAAGAAACAAGCGTCATCTTTATTTTGCATGTTGAGACACGCTTTCTTGTTTTTAATAACCGGTGGCAAGTCGATACGAGCAGCTCCATAAATAGGTTCGTACTTGTTGATGTTTATTTCCAAGAAAAGATTATTGAGAAATGTCCACCCACTGTCACGCTCTTCAAACTCTTCTATTTTCTTTTTTAAACAGGCTACCGTTTTACCTATTAGCTTTGCAAAGTCAAAGTTACGATGTAATGCAACATTCTTTGTCGAGAAGGATTTTACCTCTTGACCTTCGTTTTTAAAGAGAACGAAGTTACTGAAAAACTCGAAGTTTACCTTTACGTTTACATGTTTTGCAAGCGAATCCCGTAAAAGTTTCTCAATTTTGGGGGAGATTTCCGTGATAAACGTCTCTGGCAAACAGTTCTCTAAATCAGTCGCAAGAATCTTATAAGTAGCTATACGACCTCGAAAAGCAGACGCAATCAGAACTACACCATCGCTTAGAGGTACGCTGCTTTTCTCTTTGTGAGCAGTACTGCGTACATGACCCACCCAGTTTTTTTTCTCTACTTGGACTACACATGCAGTACAGTACGGCATTATCACGCAAATTTGAAACGTACACTCAAACGCAGCACTCAAACGTAAAACACCTAACAGGCGTTTTACAGCGACGATTTACTTATATTTAACTACGTCACCGTAAAGTGTGGGTTCGGAGTCTTTAAACAGCGGTTTCACGCGTCCGATGAAGCCCTAGAGCTGGTCCCACGCAGGTGTCCCACTGTCGAGCTGCGCTTTCAGCAGGAACTGCGCCTTCTTCCAGTGGTCCTGCTGCTTGGCGTCCCGCGTGAGATACACCTTTACTTCCACAAAGTACTCCCCCTCCAGAGGTGCAGTCCGTCGCAGAGAGCCGTCAGCGACCTTTGTGGTGAGCGAGGATGTGACGGAGTGATGAGATGCAGTTGCCAACACGTCGTCGTCGTCGTCCGAGAGCACCCCGAATAGGTCGAACTCGCTGGTCTTACGCTCCTTCACAAGACGGACACCACCCGCCTTTAATTAAAACCTAATCTAACCTATGACCCATAATAATACAATAGTAAAACACCTAACAGGCATTTTACAGCGACGATTTACTTATATTTAACTGCGTCACCATAAAATGTGGGTTCGGAGTCTTTAAACAGCGGTTTCACGCGTCGGATGAAGCCCTGGAGCTGGTCCCACGCAGGTGTCCCACGGTCGAGCTGCGCTTTCAGCAGGAACTGGGCCTTCTTCCAGTGGTCCTGCTGCTTAGCGTCCCGCGTGAGATACACCTTTACTTCCACAAAGTACTCCCCCTCTAGAGGTGCAGTCCGTCGCAGAGAGCCGTCAGCGACCTTTGTGGTGAGCGAGGATGTGACGGAGTGATGAGATGCAGTTGCCAACACGTCATCGTCGTCATCCGAGAGCACCCCGAATAGGTCGAACTCGCTGGTCTTACGCCCCTTCACCACCTTCTTTTTAGACCTGCATGCAAGAAAAAAACAAAAAATGACTTCAATGCTACATGAACTGTAGTTAGATGTAACATATTATAGCCCTTAGTTTTAATGTCAACATTAAATAAGACAGTGTGTTGGTTATCGTGTCACGCTCTCGCTGAATAATATACCACTACTTACAATACTAAATACCATACCTTAAACCATACCTTTATAATTGGTACAATTGGAGAAAATATGAACTCATTCAATTGTAACGCAATTATTCAATATTGACAATGAAAGTAGGGCTAGAAGAAGCAGTCTGACTAATAGGTCGACTGGATGAATAATTGAATCATTATTCAGTTGCTGCCATGTCTACCTTGATCCCGATTCACACTTAAATAAGTACAGTAGTGAGTTAACTTGCATCGTCGGCGAGTTAAGTCGCGTTTGCAGTTTGAACGGCGTTTGAACGACAAAAGCAACTTAACTCGACGACGATGCAAGTTAACTCACCACTGTACTTATTGAAGTGTAAATCGGGTTTTAGATTGGTAGGAAAACACGTTGAAAAAATAAACTACCATAAAAACAACACGGAAGTGAGCACGCTTGCAAAGAAAGCCACGCAGTCTCTCTCAGAGAGAAGGCTTTTGCCCTGCAGTGAGACCTATATAAAAATGACCCATAAAAAAAACGACTCACGTACTTTGAATTTTCCGCTGCAGCGGTTGTTCGGCGCTTAGGCACAGGTGCAGGTGCAGTACGTTGCTTCTTTTCACGCGGCTGCTCAGTGTATATCGATTCAACCTCTGAGTCCGACCTGAGGAAAAACCGCAATAAGAAAACAAAGTCAGCTTGAATACGCATAGTCGGTGAAGTGTAATGAAATGGGAGAGGAAACTTTAATTACTGGATTAACTCTGAGAAATGACAAGTACATAATTAACAGTGTATAATAGCTACAATACAAGGGGCAAAATTGTAAGATTGACACGAGATACACCAAGTCACCACCGGACCACCCCACAGTGGAACATCACGTCGGACGAGGACTTGGTGTTCCAAGTCATTAGAAGCCAAGATAATGAAGTCCTCATTGTCACCAGCCGGCGGGCCAAAGGCCAGGTCCGTAGCGAGGTCCCAATTTGGAAACAAAATATAAAAAAAAGAAGGTTACTTACTCACATTTTTGTATGTAGATCTGGATTACTTCTGGAGTGTTGATCTCTTGATGTTACTGAAGCTGAATATAATTGATCAAACAAATGCACCACGTTTTATAGGCGAGAAAATGCTTTCGTTTCAATATTTTACCTACACATATTCAACTTTACACATGGAAACAAGTCGGAACATGATATCAGTCAGGGCTGTCAAACTCACATGGTAAAAAATATTATTTAATAAAACCAAGCGCACAAATGTGTTCAATAGAATTTTACAGTTGCCTTAAAAAATACAATGCTTACTCAAGCATCATAAATATTTGTAGGTGATAGTTACAATTTTAAATATTATCCTTACGTTGCTGTTCTTTAAATTGGGAAATCGGAACAAAGTATGAATCGTAATCTATACTTAACATAAAGCAATCTCAGTACTAAGTTGCTGTTAAGCTAAGTTTTAGAAAAAACAACGTTTCACTAAATCATGTCTAACCCTGTTTAAAAGAAGAAGCATTTGAAGCATTGATATGACTGAGTGAAAAGAGACTTTGTACACAACGGGAATTGGAAAATAAATATGTACACAAATGTGACAGCCCTAGACAACTTTCACAGATTCTACCCACACACAAGAACTCCGCAAAAATTCTGATTCAGCAGGCCCTTATCAGAATCTGAAGACCACCAGAGAACACTTATAAACAGACCGGTGGACATCTGCCTAACATATATGTGGAAGTTAAGCACACATATTAGTCTTTTAGTAGTATGACTATAGTATTTTAGTAGTATAACTAAACGACTAACGCCTGTTTTATAGAACTATAATAATCATGGTTTACTATGAAAATTCGATTCGAAAATACATTGCATAGCGATTATCTCACAGATTAACCAGTATGAAGATTCGACTACGCAATGTACCTACATCGAATTGTAGGTACATAAACTATAAATTCTAGTATTATGTATGAAACGCGGCCCTGTAAGATAGCCATGAAGTACTAAAAACATGAAATCGGAATCAGGTTATGACAAGTTCGTTCTTGACCCTTTGTCACGTCTGGTTGTGGAAATCGATTTTAATATTTTCATTCCAACCCATTTCTATCCTATAATTACATATTTGAGTAAACGTATAATATTAGCCTGTAGTAGAATAGATAGACAATATACGTAGTCATACTAATAAATAGCTTATTAAAACTGGTAGGTATCTTTAATAATAAATAACGTGATGATAGAAAATAAACTTTGCTTATACTGAAAGTTATTATGTAACTGTGACAGCCCTAGGTATACTTTAATTCTGGACCACCTGGCCCTCCGGACTAGACATTTTCATCAGCAATTAATCAGCGCTTCGCACATCTACAGGTCCTAACATGATATACGAGACGATTTATACCGTATTTATCGAGAACTGCCCATATGTGCGAGTCAGCGAAAAGTCACATCACCACACCACAGTACCATAGAGCACTACAATCACTAACAAGTAATAATGAACTATTGCGTCATAAACCCTAATGCTTCAAATGTTAAGGAATAGTAATAATAACTTTCACACATCACAATCACTTGATCTGGTCCCAAACTAGGATACCCTGTGCTATGGTAACCAGACAAGGATAAACATGGAAAAACACCCAGACTGAGATCATTTGTACAAATGAAAGTATGACGGCCTCCGATAGGAATCTAACCTACGACCTCTGGTTTGGTAGTCTAACTTGATACCGCTAGACCATCCAGGCAGTCAACGGTATTTGTGTTGTTCTCAGTCGCACAAGAAGATTAATGTGTTTTGATTAGTTTGCATTTTATCGCGAAACCGTGCAATGCGATAGCCGGCTAACAAACAATCCTCACCTGTGCTCGTGCTGCGCTTGCAAATTCTCATCACTACTACACATTACCAATGTTTGAATGTTGACGTATGTAAGGTCTGTGTGGTGAGTGACGTTTGCTTTGGTAGTTGTCGTAATCGTTGTATGAACTCTCTTTGTGCGGAAATGCAGACTTTCAACTTAGATTCACTCTTCATTTGAGCCCAGTATAAGCGGTCGATTCTGTGAGGAGCTCGGATTAATTTTGGTGGAAACCTTAGCGGTGATAACTAAATCAAAATTACTCCAGATATTATGTCTTAAACTAAGTTTTTGAGGAAATTTTAGTGGATACCTACGGTGACAACGAAACTATAAATTTCCATTCGTAAATTAAGTACCTTCTAAACACAATATATTGAACGCTTATAATGTATACTCGAGAGTTAATAATTTACCATAATGCTTTGTGTAAAGTGCCAACCGAGTATGTTATTAGTGTTGCGAGAAAACCCAGTATCCAGTTTCAGTAAGTTGTTTTTTAGTCTAATATTCCTTAAAGTTTAATCAGGTCTTAGATAAAAAGTAATGAAATGGTTCGATTGCATATTTCCCACAATAGTAATTGGGAACTCTAGGACACTTTGAAGGAGTGACGGCGAACGCAGTGAGCCTCTCACGACGGAAAAGTGTCCTAGAGTTCCCAATACTATACTACTCACAGTGCTTTAATATTCCCACGCATTCAAATAACTATAGTAATAATGCTGTATTAACCCGTCTGCCTAGGACATATTGTAAATTTTTTGCTGATCTCGATATCTTTGATGGATCAAAATCTAGTTTCAAAACGAAAATAAGAAAATTCTTACTAGATAACGTAGACCCTTGATATATATTTATGTGTATATATATGTATATGTATGTAAATATGAATATGTTTATATTACGTATATTTATGTAGGTGTATGCATGTGCGTATGTGAGGGTGTGTGTGTATGTATGTATGTGAAAGTATGTGTATACGCGCAATATCCTGCACACATTAGGTGATATGAGTTGATTCACTGAATTTGTACAATGTCGTCCTCTTTAGTTCTAATTACAAGCAACCGCATTCCAGTGTTTTCTATCCCAGAAAGATTATCTCTGGGATGGAATCATTTATGTCAATGAACGATGCCTTCTTTTCTATATAAAGGGATCATTAATAAATTTTAATTAAAAAAGGACGTAAAATACAAAAAAATAATATGTTAACTACATTTAGATAATTTTGTTATGTAAATTCTAATGTTATTCTGATTGTCAGCGAAAACCTGTTATTGGCTTTAAATCTAATTCATCTTATTCTATGTAAAAATGCCTCGTGTATAAGCTGTTGGTTTTCCAATAAACAATAAAACAAAACTTTGTTACAGTTAAAGGGCGATATTAACGCTCAAACTCGTTCTGTTATTCATAAAATGTATCTAAAGATGACTGGGTCAAATGTGTGAGGCATGCAGAAGAGTTACAGGATCGGGATTTAGCCAAGGCAATTTTATAAGAGATCAGAGAGTACAGCCTCTGATAATAAATTTACATGAAGATAACAGAGACTGCTCAGAATATGACTTTGACATAGATTAATATTCTAAGCTAGTCAATAATTGATTAAAATTTGCATATATTGTATGTTTTGGAAGTAGAAATAGAACATTCATGATTAAAAATATTTTGCATCACTTCCTAAACCTGTCCCTCATTCATTGCCTACTATTGACTATCGACAATTCCCTTTTTTGTTGTTACACACAACACTAGAAGTGCAAGCGAGAGTTCCGATATGCCTATAAGTGTGAGAGAGAGGTCTGATAAAAATAATTTATGACTCAGTTCACACGTTTGTAATGGCTCAAGTATAGACAATCTGCTAACGCGACCTGTTGTACGGAGTAAGAGGGTACAACAGACCGCGAGTGAACCGTCCGTCTCTTTACGATATGGATGCGGGCCGTTGGTGTTGTGCGCTCGCAGTGTTCAAATTGTAGGAAGGTAGCTTTTTCCACGCTCGACCTCTCAACCCCTTCTAACGCTCGCCAGACCGAACAAGGTTACTTCCTGTATTTTCCCCCCAACAAACTCATTATCACTTCTCGCTAATCCCACACAAACAAGTTCACACAAGCTGCTTCCCAGTAACCACTCTTCAAGGCCAATTCTTTGCATTGATGTCTAAGTCTAAGCGTTGTGACGCTTGCCCTTGAACCACCGGAACCAGCTACACATAGCTGGTTCCGGTGGTTCGAGGGGCAGCCCGAGGGGCAGCAGTTTACTAAGACCATGCTGAATCTTAAACTCGCTGATGGGACAGTTGAGTCGCGCGATGCTCGCTTCAGTCAAGGTAAGGATTAGCTTGAAAGTCATCCTAACAGAGTTCGTCATCGTCCCCGATGGTACATTGAGTAACACACTGCTGGGAATTGTAGCGGGGTTTATTTTTCGTTTAATTTTTTTTGTTCGGCGACCGGACCGCTGTGTAGACGGAACGGCCGTCAATTAGTCCGTGCAACAAAATGCAATGCGAGCCGGCGTTTTGGCTGGTCTGTGGCCGGCACTTGCTTTTGTGTGCAGACGGCGAAAGGGTCGCCTTGTTGTGATCGAACTTAAACCATCCTTAAAATGGGTAAGCATCTTGATTATTTCTTTATTTTCTAATGCCTTTTAAGATAATCTAGCCGCTCTTTAGTTGTTTTGCTCGTGGTCTAGTTATTTCCACCTTTTCCAAATTTTATTTTGCATGACGCGTGCGGCGACGCCGCGCCTCGTCACGTATAGTTTGTATTGTCATGTTAGTACTATCGTTCTTGTGGTTTCTTTACAGTGGACCTGCCGGTCTTTTGATGGACCATTGGTTCTGAACCACTTGAGAAGGATGCAGGCAAGAAGACAGCTTCGGTGAGTTTACCAGATTTATTGGACTGACACCGTACACGTTGTAGTTGTTTGAATTCGGCTAAGGCTTGTGTTATTTTGTTACCCAGCTGGCTACAGAAGGCGTAGCACTCGCCTGCACCGTCCTGGAAGCGTGCCACAACCCAGGACGATGTAAGTACTGCATGTTTTTTCTACCATGAGGGTAGATTTTCCTTGAGGCTAACGAACGTTTTGGTTCATAACTTCTAAATTAATGGTGCTGCAGGCAATTGAGTGGCATAGGAATATTAGTCGCTGCCCCCCGCATCTTTTACATATAAAATCATACGAAATTACTTAATATTTCCTGTTAAAATGTGATATTTATGTTTCACATACATTTTGGTCTGTAACTTGGAAATTAATTGTCCTACAGGCAATTAAGCCGCATAGGAATGTTTTTCCCTGCCCCCCGCATGTTTTACATATTGAATCATATAAGATACTTTAGTATTTTCTGTTAAAATCTGATATTTGTGTTTTGCATACATTTCGTTTTATAACTTTGAAATTAACAGTGCTGCAGGCAATTGAGTAGCATAGGAACGTTGGTTGCTGCCCCCTGCATCTTTTACATGTTAAAACATACGAAATTACTTAATATTTTCTGTTAAAATGTGATATTTATGTTTTACATACATTTTGGTCTGTATCTTAGAAGTTAATTGCCCTACAGGCAACTTAGCCGCATAGGAATGTTTGTCCCTGCCCCCCGCATGTTTTACATATTAAATGATACTTTAGTATTTTCTGTTAAAATCTGTTATTTGTGTTTTGCATACATTTCGTTTTATAACTTTGAAACTAACAGTGCTGCATGCAATTGCGTGGCCCAGGAACGTTGGTTGCTGGCCCCTGCATCTTTTACATGTTAAATCATACGAAATTACTTAATATTTTGTCTTCGTACGAAATCAAATCATACGAAATTACT